>JAKSZT010054197.1:961126-984452 GCA_026826555.1 Tolypeutes matacus
AGAGAGAGAGAAGGGAAAAAAAAACAAATATTCAAACAAAGAACAAAACAAAATAAAATATAATTAGTGGATTGGGACATTCAAAAAATGGGCAAAAAAGCAAATGAAATGCCTTTAAAATATCTAGTTTCTTTTACTACTAGGCACGTGTTTTCATTTACAATCAACTTCAAACAACTGCTTTTCACTAACACTTGGTGAATACAGTCAGTACTTGATTTCAGAGAACCAATTAAGAAGCTTGTTTCATTGGCTGCTTTGCACGTGTTTTCACTTACAATGAACTTCAAGACACTGGTTTCTCCTAACGCTCTGTGATTGAAGGAGTTACTTCAAGTTTGAAAGGTAGGTAAGATTTTTTTTTACTATTATGCACCTGCTTTCACTCACAATAAATGTCAAAACACTGCTTTTACCTTATGCTATGTCAATGCAGTGGATTCTTCAGTTTTCAAAACTAAGCTGGATATTCATTTCATTAGAAGCTATGCCCTTGCTTGGAGTTACAATCAACTTCAAAATTCTGGTTTTTACATAAATCTCTGTGAATCCAGGAGGTTCTTCACGTTTGTAATGTAGGGAAGATGCTGGTTTCATAGGCTGCTATGCCCTTCCTTTCACTTACAACCTATGTAAAAACACCACTTTTACCTATGGCTATGCCAATACAGTAGTTTCTTCACTTTTGTAATCTAAGTAAGATTTGTGTTTCATTGCTGCTCTGCATGTGTTTTCCATAACAGTCACCTTCAAACCACTGGTTTTACCTAACACTCTGTGAATGCAGGAAGTAGTTCATGTTTGAAAGGTAAGGAAGATAAATGTTTCATTAGCTGCTAGGCAATGTGGCCCATGTTGCCCATGGAGCCTGTTGAAGTATGGAACCCGAGGACACCCCAGAGACTGTAGAGCCAAATTAAGTGCATGTAGCCCATGAATGCCTGTGGAATCCATGGAGTCTGTGGAGACCATAGAGCCCATGGAGCCTGTGGAGTTTGTGTATGACAGTGGACCCTGTAGGTCCTTTGGAACCTGTGGAGGCCCATGAAGCATGTGGATCCTGTGCAAACCATGGAGACTATGCAGACCTGTGGAACCTGGGGAGCCCATGGAGCCTGTAGATACCTGTGGAGCCTGTGAAGGCCTGTGGACTTGGTTGAGGCCTTTGATACCATGAAGTCCAATGAGATCCTGGAGTTCACAAAGCCCATTAAGCCTGTGATACCTGTGCTGGTCCAGGGAATGCGTGGAGCCTGTACAGACCTCTGGAACATATGGAGCCTGTGGAGCCACTGGAGATCATGGAGCCCATGGAACCAATGGAGACTGTGGAGCCTCTAGAGCCTGTATATTTCATGGAGGCCATGGATTCTGTGCAAGCTCATGATGCTGGCAGCATGTTTTGTGCCCAAGGAGGAATATGGAGCACATTGAGACCATGGAGGTAATGTAGGCACATGGAGCCTGTGGAGGCTGTGGAGGCTTAGGAGAGTAAGCATCATGTGAAAGGCTGTGGAACCTTTGAAACCGATTTGGGGCCATGGAGACTCTGGAGCCTGTGCAGGCACATGGATGCCATGGAGTCCATGCAACCCAAGGAGAATGCATTGCCTGTGGAAGCCTGTGGAGTCTCTTCAGGTCCATGGACTCTGCTGAGCCTTTAAAACCCATGGAGACCTTGCAGCCTGTACAGGCCCATGGAGCCAATGGAGTTCCATGGAGTCTTTGAAGTCTGTGGATCTTATGGAGCCTGAGGAGATGTGCAATCCAATGTAGTGTGTGGATCATTTGGAATCCAGGGATAATGTGGAGCTTGTGCAGATCTCTAGAGCCCGTGGAACCCATTGAGCTTGTGCAGGCTGGGGAGATTGTGGAAGCTATGGAACTTGTTGAGCATGAAGAGGCCTCTTTTGATCATGGAGTCCGTGGAGCCCGTGAAGTACTTTGGAAAATGTGGAGCTTGTGGACATCATGATGCCTGAGGATCGATGGAGACATGTGGAGCCTGTGAAGTCCATGGAGCCCATGGGGCCTGTGGAACTTGTGGACCCATTGGAGCCTGTGGAGTCTGTGGATTCTGTGGACATCTATAGAGCCTGTGGACACATAGAGTCTTTGGAGCCCATGGAGCATTTGTAGCCTGTCCATGCCCATGGAGCCTGTAGAGCCTGTTCAGGCCTGTGGAACCTTTGGAGACTGTGGGTCCCATGGAGTGTGTGGAGCTTGTACAGAACCATGGAGCCAGTGGAACCATGGTTCCCGTGGATTTTTTGGACAACAACGGAGCACATGTAGCCCACAGGGCATATGAACCAGTTGAATTCTGTGGATCCAATGGAACCATTGAAGCCAGAGCTGCCCATGGGGCTTGTGGCTCCCATGGATCCCATGGAGGCTTGTGGAGTCGTGGAGCCAGTGGAGGCCCATGGAGCCCAAGGAGACTCTGCATTCCTGTGGAGCCTGTGGAGCTTGTGAACCCCTTTGAAGCCAGAGGCGGCATAGCATGCCCTTGAAGCCTTTGGAGACTGTGGGACCCTTGGAAGCCTGTGGAATCCTTGGAGCCCATAGATGCCTGTGGAGTCTCTGAAACCTATGGACACCAGTCAGGCTACTAAGGCCATGGAACCCATTAAAACCATGGGGCCTGTGGAGGCTGTGGAGCTTGTGGAGACAGTGGAGCCAATGGAAGCCTGTGAAGCCTATGCAGGCCCATGAAACCTGTAGAGACTGTGGAACCTGTGGAGCCTGAGGAGTCTGTGCAAATCCATGGATTCTTTGGAGCATGTGGAGCCCATGGAGACCATGAAGCCCATGGAGATCTGGGATTCCACAGAGACCTGTGTAGCTGTGGAGCCCATGCAGCCTGTCAAGTCAGTTGAGGCCTCTGGGGAATGTGGAGCTCATGGAGACCATGGGGCCTATGGAGTCTGTTGAAGTATGGAGTCCAAGGAGTCCAAGGAGATGGGATCTAAAGGAGTGCAGGTAGCCCATTGATTCCTGTGAATCCTATTGAGTCTTTGGGCTCATGGTCCCATGAAGGCCTGTGGAAATTATGCAGGCCACTGGAAGCCATTGACACAGGTGGACCATGTGCTGCCTGTGGATTCCATAAAGTCCACAGAGCCTGTGGAGGCTGTGGAGGCTAGTGGAGCCTGTGGAGGCAACTGAAGCCTGTGGAGTCTGTGTTACCCATGTAGCCTGTGCATATGGGTAGTGCCCATGAAGCCCATGGAACCTAGAGAGTTCTGTGGGGCCTGTACAGGCCTGTGGAAGTGGTTGAGGTCATGGAGACCATGAAGTCTATGGAGACGGTGGAGTTCACAGAGCCCTTGGAGCCCATGGAGACTTTGCAGGCCCAGGGAGCCTGTGGAACCTATTCAAGCCTGTGGATTCCATGGAGCTTATCGAGCCCATGAGGCCCATCGAGCCTGTTGAGGTATGTGGCCATAGGACACTACAGAGAATGTGGAGTCTGTGGTGTGTAATTAGCCAATGGACCTCTGTCGAGCTCATTGAGCCTGTAGAGCCTGGGATGAGTGCAGAGCCCATTGAGGCAAGTGGAGCCCATACAGGGTCATGGAGCCTGTGGAGCCAATGGAGCTGGTGGAGCCCATGGAGTTGAAGAGAGCTGTGGAGCCCATGGGTTGTGTGGAGCCCATGGAGCCCATTGAGCTCATGCATGCTGTGCAGGTCAGTGGAAACTGTGCTACCTGTGCATCCCACGGAGTGCATGGAGCTGGTGGAGCTTGTGGGAGCCATGGAGACCAACAAGCCTGTGGAGGCTATGGACGACAAGGAGGCCTGTAGAGCTTATGCAGACCTGTGAAGGACAGGGAGACTGTAAATTCTGTGAGAATGTAGAGGCCCATGGAACCCATGGACCTGATGGAGCCCTTGGAGGCTGTGAAACCAGTGAGGCATGTGGTGCTTGTGCAGGTCATAGGACACTGTAGAGCCCATGGTGTCTCATCAGGACTGGGGATACCACGGATCCCATTGAGGCCAGTGGAGCCTGTGCAGGCTCATGGTGCCAGCTGCATCTGTTGAGCCCATGGAGGAATGTGGAACCTGTGAAGGCCTTGGAGGCTATGTAGGCCCATGGATCCAGTGGAGGCTGTGGAGTCTAAGGATCATGTGGGACACTGTGGAGTCTGCAGAGACCATTTTGGGTGATGAAACCTGTGGGGCCTGTGCAGGATCATGGAGCCTGTGGAGACTGGGGAGACTGTGGACCCTCTGTAGGCCCATGGAAGGCATGGAGGCCTTGTAGGCCATATAGCCCATGGAACTTGCACTGCCAATGGAGGCCTGTGGAGCCTATGCAGGCCCATGGAGCCTGCTGAGCCTTTGAAACCTGTGGAGATCATCCAGCCTATGCAGACCCATGTAGATGAAGGAGACCATGGTCATATGGGGTTCGATGGAGTCTCTGGAACCTGTGGAGCCCGTGGAGCCCATGGAGCCCATGGAGCTTGTGGATGCATGCTTTCCAATGGAACCTGTGCAACCTGTGAAGCCCATGGGGTCATTGGCACTGGTGGAGCTTGTGGAGGCCATGGAGACCGAGAAGCCCATGGAGACTATGGAGCCCAAGGAGGTCTGTGGAGCCTCTGTAGGCCCATGAAGGACAGGGAGTCAGTGAAGTCTGTGAGAATGTAGAGACCTGTGGAACTCATGGAGCTGATAGAGCCCATTGAGCCTGTGAAACCCTTGGAGCCCTGTGGAGCCAGTGGAATCCTGAAGACCCTGCGGAGCCAATGATGCCTCTGAAGTCTGGGGTGTCTGTGGAGCCCATGGAGGCCTGTGGAGCTTGTGGAGGCCTATAGATCCCATGAAACCCATGCCAAATGTGGAGGCTTGTGGAAGATATAGAGCCAGTGGAGCCATGGGAGCTCATAGAGCCTATGGAACCCATGGAGCCCGTGGAGACTTCTGAGCCTGTATATCTCAAGGAGGCCATGGAGCCTGTACAGGCTCATGATGCCTGCAGTTTGTTGAGCCCATGGAGTATTGTGGGAGCCTGTGTAGCCCATGGAGGTTATGTAGGCCCATGGAGATTGTGAAAGCTGTAGAGTCTGAGGAGGCTGAGGATCATGTGAAGGCCTGTGTTGTATGGGGACCCCTTTTTTTGCCATGGAGAATGTGGTGATTGGAGAGCTTGTGGAGCCTGTGCAGGCACATGGATGCAATGGTGGTTTTGGAGGTCATGGAGCCCATTGTACATGCATTGCCCATGGAGACCTGTGGAGCTTCTGCAGACCCATGGAGCTTGTTGAGGCTTTGAAGCCCATGGAGACCATACAGCTTGTGCATGCCCATGGATCCCATGGAACCCATGGATGCTACGAATTTTCATGGAGTCTGTGGAGCCTTGGAAAATGTGGAGACATGTTGAGCCCATTGAGCTCATGGCACGTGTGTAAGCCTGTGGACTCTGTGTAGGCCAGTGAAGCATGTGGACTATTTGGAACCAAGGGAGCCTGTGAAGCTTATGCCGGCCTTTATACCACATGGAAACCATGGAGCTTGTGCAGGTCTGGGGATATTGTGGAGTTTATGAAACTGGTTTAAACAGAGGAGGCCAGTTGAGGATGTGGAGTTTGTGGAGCGTTTTAGAGACCATAAAACCCGTGGAGTCCGTGGAGCCCATGGACCCTGTGGAGCCCAGGGAGTCAATGGAGACTGTGGAGTCTGTGCATAACCATGGAGCCTGTGGAGCACGTGAGCCCATGGAGACCATGAAGCCCATGGGGATCAGAGATTCCATGGAGTCTTGTGTAGCTTTGCAGGCTTTAGAGCCTATGAAGCCAGTTGAGGCCTGTGGAGCCTGTGGAGTTCATGGAGCCTATGAGTCCAATGGACCCTGTTGAGGTATGGAGGCCAAGGAGATATTGCAGACTCTGGAGCCAATGGAAAACTTGCAGCTCATGGATGCCTGTGGAGCTCATGGAACCTGTGGAACCTGTGGAGTTGATGGAGCTGATCAACCCCATGGAGGCATAGAGGAATGTGGAGCACATGGAGCAAATGCAGGCAATAGAAGTTATGTAGGCCTATGGAGACTATGAAGACTGTGGAGGCTGAAGAGGTTGAGGATCATGTGGATGCCTGTGGAGTCTGTGGATCCCTTTTTGGTCCATGGAACCTGTGGGGCCTGTGCAGCAGCATGGTGCCTGTGGAGAATGTGGAGACTGTGGACACTGAGCAAGCACATGGATGCCATGGAGGCCTTGTGGCCATAGAGCCCATGGAACATGCATGTTCCATGAAGGCCTGTGGAGACTCTGCAGGATGATGGAGCCTCTTGCACCTCTGAAGCCCATGGAGAAATGGCTGCTTCTTCAGGCCCTTGGATCATGCTGAGATTTTAAGCCCATTGAGATTATGCAGCCTGTGCAGGCAAATGGAGCTGATGGGACCATGGAGCCTATATATTTCCATGGAGTCTGTGGAGCCTCTGGATCTTTTGGAGCCTATGGAACATGTGGACTTCTGTGGAGCCAATAGATCCCATGTCACCAGTGTAGACCTGTGGACCCTGTGCAGGTCATTGTAGTATGTGGAGCATTTGGAACCCTGGGAGCTGGTGGAGCTTTTGCAAGCCTGTAGACCATGTGAAACCCACAGAGCTTGTCCAGGTATGTGGAGATTGTGGAGGCTATGGAAATTGTTGTGCATGAGGAGGCCTGATGGGGCTGTGGAGACTGTCGAGCCTGTGCAGGACTTTGGAATGTGTGAGGCCTTTGGAGACCTTGATGCCGGCAGAGCCAGTGGAGGCTTGGGGGCACTTTGCAGACCATGGAGCCCATGGAGCCCATTGATCATGTGGACCTATTGGAGTCTGTGGAGCCTGTGGAGCCCGTGAAAAAATAGAGGCAATGGCACTCATAGGGTCTGTGAAGCCCATGGAGCGTGTGTACCCTATTCAGGCCCATGGAGCCTATGGAGCCTGTGCAGGCCAATGGAATCTGTTGAGAATGTTGGTCCCATGGATGGTGTGGAGCGTGTTCAGACCCATGGAGCCTGGGGAGCCAAGGCACACATGGATTGTGTGGATGTCAGTGGATCATGTGGAGTTCATGGGGACTGTGTACCTGTTGAATTCTGTGGAGACTGTGTAGGTCCAGAGTGACTGTAGAGCCTATAAAGGTCTTTAGATCCTGTGGAGCTCATGGAGCCCATAGGGGCATAGGACCCAGTAGAGGTATGTAGGCCAAGAACACTAAAGAGGATGTGGAGCATGTAGAGTGCATATAGCCCATGGACACCTGGGGAACCCATGGAGACATTAGAAAGTGTGGAGATGGTGGAACCCTTTGATACCTGTGGAGCTTCTACAGGCTCAAGAAGCCTGTGGAGCAGATACAGCTGGTGGAGCCCATGGAGTCATTGAGGACTGTGGAGCCCATGGAGCCCGTGGAGCCCATGGAGCTCATGAAGATCATGGATGCTGTGCTGGCCAGTGGAACCTGTGGAACCTGTGAAGTGCATGGAGTCCATGGAGCTGGTGGAGCTTGTGAAAGCCATGGAGACCAAGGAGCCCATGGAGACAATGGAGCCCAAGGAGTCCCATGTAACCTGTGCAGGCCTGTGAAGGACAAGGAGACTGAAAACGTAGAGTCCTGTGGAACCCATGGAACTGATGGAACCCATGGAGGCTGTGAAACCTGTGGAAGCCTGTGCAGCCAGTGCAGACCTCAGGACGCTGTGGAGCTCATGGCACCTGTGTAGGCATGTGAAACACATGGAGGTTGTGGAACCACTCGAGTTCATTGAACCCATGTAACCCATGGAGCCTGTGGAAACTGAAGAGCCTGTATATCTAATGGAGGGCATGGAGCCTGTGCAGGCAAATGGTGCCAGCAGAGTCTGTTGAGCCCATGGAGGAATGTGTACCCTGTCGAGCCCATGGAGGTTATGCAGGCCCATGGAGCCTGTGGAGGCTATGGAGGCTGAGCAGGTTGAGGATCATGTGGAGGATTGTGGAGACTTTGGAGCCCATTTTGTACCATGGAGCCTCTGGAGCCTCTGAAGACTCATGGAGCCTGTGAAGCCAAGGGAGCCTGTGGAGCCAGTTGAGCTCATGGAACCCATGGAACCCATTGAATCTATGGAGCCTGCTGAGTCTGTAAATCTCAGGGAGGCCATGGAACATTTGCAAGCTCATGCTGCTGACAGAGTCTGCTGAGTCCATGGAGTAATGTGGTGCTTGTGGAGGCCATGGAGGTTATGTATGCCCATGGAACCTGTGGAGGTTGTGGAGGCTGAGGAAGCTGAGGTTCATGTGGAAGCCTGTGGAGTCTGTGGAGCCCATTTTTGTGCATGGAGCCTTTGGGGCTATTCAGGTTCATCGAGATTGTGGAGACTGGGGGTCTGTGGAGCCTGTGCAGACACATGGATGCCAATGAGGTCTTGGAGGTCATGGATCCCATGGAGGATGCTTTGCCCATGGAGGCATTTGGAGCCTCTGCAGGACCATGGAGCTGTAACTCTGAGCAAGTTCATAGCTGCCAATGAAATGTGTATAGTGCTTAGTTTTGAAAACTGAAGGAACCACTGCATTGACATAGCATTAGGTAAGAGCAGTGTATTGACATTAATTGTGATTGAAAACAAATGCAGAGAAGCCAAAAAACTGGCATCTTTCTAACTTTACAAACTTGAAATAACTCCTGCATTCACAGAGAGTTAGGTGAAATCAGTGTCTTGGAGTTGATTGTAAGTGAATACACGTGCAAAGCAGCCAATGAATCAAGTTCCTTTATGGGTTGTCTAACCTGAAAAACCAACTGCATTCACCAAGCATTAAGGAAAAGCAGTGCTTTGAAGTTGATTGTAAGTGAAAACTCGGGTATAGTAGCAAAAGAAACTAGAAACTTACTTACATTTCCAAAGTGAAGAAACTGCAGCATTGGTATAGAAGTGACAGCGTTTTGACATTGGTTACAAGTGAAAAAAAATGCATAGCAGCCAAAAAAGAAGTATCTTATTTACTTACAAAAGTGAAGAACCTCTGCATTGGCAAAATAGTACGTAAAAGAAAGGTTTTGACATTGTGAGTGAAAGCAAGTGCATAGTAGCCAGGAAACAAGTACCCTACTTACCTATCAAAGATGAAGTACCTCGTGAATTCACAGAGTTTTAAGTAAAACCTGTGTTGTGAAGGTGATTGTAAGTGAAACATTCATAGCATCAAATGAAACTCAAATCTCACTGAGATTACAAAAGTGAAGAAACTACTGCATTGGCACAGCGTTAGGTAAAAGTTGTGTTTTGACATTGGTTGAAAGTGAAGACTAGGGCATAGCTACAAAGGAAACAAGTATCTTTCTTACTTTACAAACCTGAAGAACCTCTTAGTTTCACAGAGTTGAAGGTTAAAACAAGGATTTTGAAGTTGATTGTAACTCCAAGAAGTGCAAAGCTGCTAATGAAATGGGTATCCTGTTTTGTTTTGAAAACTGAAGGAATGACTGCATTGGCATAGCATTAGTTAAAAGCAATCTTTTGACATTGATTGTGAGAGAAAGCAAGTGCATAGCAGCCAAACTAACAAGGATTTTATTTAACTTTCAAACTTGATGCACCTTCTGCATTCACGGAGCGTTAGGTGAAACCAGTGTTTGAAGTTGATTGTAAGTGGAAAAATGTGCAAAGCAGCCTGTCAAACAAGTTTCTTTATTGGTTCTCTAAAGTGAAAAACCAACTACATTCACTGAGCTTTAGGGAAAGGCAGTGCTTTGAAGTTGATTGTATGTGAAAGCATGTTCATATCAGCAAAGGAAATTAGAATCTTCCTTAGATTTCTAACTGAATAAACTGCAGCATTGGCATAGAAAAAGCAGTGGTTTGACATTGGTTTAATTGAAAACAAGTGCATACCAGCCAAGGAAAGAAAGATCTTATTTACTTTAGAAAGGTGAAGAACTTCTGCATTGGCATTAGCATTAGGCAAAGCTGGGTTTTGACATTGTGAATGAAAGCATTTGCATAGCAGCCATGGAAACAAGGATCTTACTTACTTTTAAAAGATGAAGAAACACGTGAATTCTCAGAGAGTTATCCATTCTGCCTTTCTGTGTCTCGAGTGGTGAATTTAATCCATTAACATTCAGTGTTATTATTCACAATGAATTTCTTAATTTAGCCATATTTTCTTTGGGTTAATGCATGTCATATGTTGTTTTGATATTCGTTGTTTTTAAACTCTCCTCCAACTCTCTCTCCCTTGTTTTTTCCTTTCAACTTGTTGAACTTCCTTTAGTATCTCTTGAAGTGCAGTTTTCTTATTGGCATATTCTATTAATTTCTGTTTATCTGTGAATATTCTGAACTCTACATCATTTTTGAATACCAGTTTTGCTGGATAGAGAATTCGTGGCTGGGAGATATTTTTCTTTTAGTACTTTGTCTCTGTCATACCACTGTCTTCTTGCCTCCATGGTTTCAGATGAGAAATCGTCACTTAATCTTATTGTGCTTCAATTTTATGTGATGGTTCTCTTTTCTCTTGCTGCCTTTAGAATTTTTTCTTTGTCTTGACCATTGGACATCTTGACAAGTATATGTCGTGGAGTTGGCCTGTTGGGATTTATACTGTTTGGGGTGTGCTGTGCTTCCTGGATCTGCATTTCCATCTCTCTCAATAGTGTTGGGTAATTTTCAGCCATTATTTCCTTCAACACTCCTTCTGTTCCCTTTCCCTTCTCTTCTACTTCTGGGATGCCCATGATGCATATGTTTGTGCATTTTGTGTTTTCGGTTAAATCCCTGATTCCCTGCTGGATTTTTTCTATCTTTTTGTCTATCTCTTCTACTATCTGTTTGATTTCTGATCTATTGTCTTCCACATTACTAATCATTATTTCTGCCTATAAAAATCTATTATTATGTGAATCCAATGTCTTTTTTATTTCTTGGATATTCGCCATTGTTCACTATCATATCCGTTATCTTTTTGGGTATGTTTACAATTTCTTCAGTAAGTTCTCCCAGTGTCTTCTTTATATCCTTAATCTCTTCCTTCACTTCATTAAGTTGGTCCGTGATATTTGTTTGGAAAGCTTTGATTAATTGTTCAATGTTCTGCATCTCTTCCTAGTTTTAGTTTGTTCATTAGACTGATCCATGTCTTCCTTTTTTCTCAGTGTGGTTTGTAATTTTTAGTTTCAATCAAATCATCACTTTATCTTAATGGGTATATTAAGTTGATTAGCTTCTGTCTCTGGTCTAGAGTTTTATTTAGCTGGTGGTTCTGTGTGTGTGTTAAGTTTTCTATTTGACAATTTTTCTTCTTATTTTTTTTCATTTCTTTTTTCTATGTTAACTTGAAGGCAAAAGATTAGGGCCAGAGGAATTGAAATATGTGGGAAAGAAGAGTAATAGTAATATTGATAAAAGTTAGAAGAGGGGCCAAATAAGTGAAATGAATATATAACTCATGTAGGCAGCGTAGAGTAATAGTAAAAAAAAGTGAAGAACCTACAATGGACTAGGAAAACAAATAGAGGAATTTATATAGAATGATTTAGAAGGTTAGAATGATGAGGAGGGAGAGAAAGAGTGAAGAAAGGGCTGAAGACTAATAGTTAATATTAATTTAAAAAAGAAGAAGACAGAATATAATAGAAATTGATACCCTTAAGTTGTGGGATAATGAAAATGCATGTTGTGTAAGAAGTACAACAGAAAGCAGAAGGCAGAAAGATGAAGGAAAGGCAATAGAGAGTTTGGGAGGCAAAATCAATATAGAAAGAGAATGGGAAATCACTGAAAAAGAAGCACATCAAAGAAGAGACAAGATAGCAGCACCTAATTAGAAAGGGAAAAAAGGAAAAAAGAAGTGGGGAGGAAGGAGGAAAGAAAAGCAAGAGACAACAAATAAACAGAGTAAAACCAAACAACCACACAAGCAAGCAGTCAAACAAAGCTAAGGAGGAACAGCGTTCCTTCTAGGGTCCTTGTGGAACCTCTCAGCCTGCTTGTCTTTATAAATCAAATTCTATGTAGGGTTCTAACTGAAGGTTTTGAAGCAGATTTTAGCTATTAAATTAAATTAAAAAGAAGAGTTCATTTTTTTAAAGTGACTATCTTCTTTTAATTTTTTACTTTTTGGCAAAATAAGGGACCGAAAAGAAGTCCTCTTCTAGACCACCCCATTACAGAGAGTACCCTAACTAGGTTTGTGGAAACTAATCCAGCATTTCCCACTTCTTAACCTCCCCAGGGGAGCTGAACTTCTGATGCTAGTCAATGCAGAGTGATAAAATTGGCTGCCTCCACCCACTCTGTAGCCAAGCCTCAGTGTCACTGGGCTGCTGGGTAAATCAGGCTTCCTCAGTAGATTTGTTTCTCTCCTCAGCATGGGGTTGCTTCAAGCCAGCTTATCTGCTCCCCCAAGTGATGAGGGAGTCCAGGAACCAAAACCCACAGAAGGTAAACCTGTCTCCACTTTCTGTCAGAACCCTTCCTCTCTCAGACAACACTCCCACACACTGGGCTGCCATGCAGGAGTCACCACTCAATCCAGCCTTTTTCCCTGAGGGTGGGGCTCAGCCGTCTGTATTAACCACCACAGGCAGACTTAAAACTCACGAATCTCTACCAATCAGTCCAGACCATCAGTCTGCTTGCAGATAGATGTCCCAAGCTTCTCACTCTGTGAGTTAAAAGCACAGAACCCTGTCCAAAATTTTCCACCAAGAGAGAGTTAGTCAGCGAATGCCCTCCTAAACTGATGCCATCTAGACTCCTTAAAAGGTCTGTTACAACTTTCCTGCTGAGTTTTGAAAACTGAAGAAACCACTGCATTGGCAGACTATTAGGTAAAAGAAGGGTTTCGACATTGATTGTGACTGAAAGCAAGTGCATAGCAGCCAAACAAACAAGTATATAACTTACAATTTGAGGTAATGTTTACCCAAGCCAAACCTTGCCTCAGGCGTTTGCGGGGCACTACGCCCCACCTTCTTCCCGGACCCAACTTCCCCATTTCTCTCAGCCTATCACAGCATTCCCTCAACAGCCATAACCTTATTTGGACATGTTAGCCTTCTCCTCTAGCCTCCCCCCTCGCTCCCGAATCTTCCCTCCACGCCCAGCAACAGCTTCGCCCTATCAGAAGACAACACGCTCACCCCCGCCCAACTCTGCCTATAAAACTGCGCAGCTCTCCCTGAATAAAGGTCTTACCTTCCAGCAAGCAAGTGAGTGGTGTCTCTTCATTTAGTACTGTCAGGGAGACCACAGGGCACCAAACGGCGACCCTGTGACAACTTCTCCTTAACCTCCGTGAAGACCAGGGAGCCGGGCCTGCGCTCTCCTGACAACTTCTTCACACCCCCGCCGTTCCGGAGTGCACGCCGGACAGCCCACAACTAGCTCGTGTCGCTCCCCGGGCTGCAGCAGGGCTGATCACCCTCAGGCCCAGAAACAAAGCGGCAACAATTCAAACTTGAACAACCTCATGCATACACATAGAGTTAGGTGAAACCAGTGTCTTGAAGTTGATTGTAAGTGAAAACACATGCAAAACAGCCAAAGAAACAAGTTTCTTTATTTGATCCCTAAACTGTAGGACTGAGTGCATTCTCTGATCATTGGGAAACATCAGGCTTTTGAAGTTGATTGTGAGTTGAAAACACAAGCGTAGAAGCAAAATAAATTAGAATCTTTCTTAGATTTCAAAAGTGAAGAAACTGCAGCATTGGTATAGAAAAAGCAGTGTGTTGACAGTGGTTGTAAGTGAAAACAAGTGCATAGCAGCTAAGGAAAGAAGTATCTTACTTACTTTAGAAAAGTGAAGAACCTCGGTTTTGGCTTAGCATTAGGTAAAGGGAGGGTTTTGACATTGTGAGGGAAAGCAAGTGCATAGCATCCAAGGAAACAAGTAGCTTACTTACCTTGCAAATATGAAGGAAATCCTGCATTCACAGAGTGTTAGGCAGCACCAGGGTTCTGAGGGTGATTGTAAATGAAAACACATGCAGAGCAGCAAATGAATAACAAAACTTATTTGATTTCTAAATTGAAGGAACTAATATATTGGTATAGCATTATGGGAAAGCTGGATTTTGACATTGATTGTAAGAGAAAACAAGGGCATTGTAGCTAAGGAAAGAAGTATCTTATTTACTTTACAAAAGTGAAGAACCTCTGCATTGGCAAAGCATTCCGTAAAATCAGTGTTTTTACATTGTTTGTGAAAACAAGAACCTAGCAGCCAAGGAAACAAATAACTTTCTTACATTACAAACATGAAGAAACTCCTGGATTCACAGAGATTTGGTTAAAAACAGGATTTTGAAATTGATTGTACCTCTGAGCAAATGCATAGCTGCCAATGAAATGAGTATCCTCTTTAGCTTTGAAAACTGAAGAAACCACTGCATTGGCATAGCATTAAGTTAAAGCAGTGCTTTGATATTGATTGTGAGTGAAAGCAAAGTGCATAGCAGCCAAAAAAATCTTACCAACCGTTCAAACTTGAGGTACCTACTGCATTCACAGAAAGTTAGGTGAAACCAGTGTCTTGAAGTTCATTGTAAGTGAAAACTTGTGCAAAGGAGCAAATGAAACAAGTTTATTTATTGGTTCTCTAAACTGACAGCATTCACTGAATGCTAGGAAAAAGCAGTGCTTTGGTGATGATTGTAAGTGAAACACATGCATAGCTGAAAAAGAACTGGAATCCAACTTGGATTTCAAAAGTGAGGCAAATGCTGCATTGGCATAGAAAAAGCAGTGTTTTGACATTTGTTGTTTGTGAAAACAATTGCAAAACAACCAGGGAAAGAAATATCTTCTTTATTTTACAAAAGTGAAGAACCTCTGCATTGGCCGAGCATTTGGTAATAGCAGGGTTAGACATTGTGTGTGAAAGCATTTGCATAGCAGCCATGGAAACAAGGATCTTATTTACCTTTAAAAGATGAAGGACCACGTGAATTCCCAGGGTGTTAGATAAAACAAGTCTTTTGAAGGTGATTGCAAATGAAAACACATGCATATCAGCAAATGAAACACAAATCTTACTTACATTTCCAAAGAGAACAAACTACTGCATTGGCATTCCGTTAGGTAAAAGCAGTGTTTTGATATTGGTTGTAAGTGAAACAAGGGCATAGCAGCTGAGTAAACAAGTATCTTTCTTACTTTAAAAACGTGAATAAGATCCTGGATTCACAGAGCTTTAGATTAAAACCTGGGTTTTGAAGGTGATTGTAACTCCAAGTAAGTGAATAGTGGCCAAGAAAATGAGTATCTTGCTTAGTTTTGAAAACTGGAGATCAACCGCTTTGGCATAACATTAGGTAAAAGAAGTGTCTTGACATTGTTTGGGAGTGAATGCAATTGGATAGCAGTGAAACAAACAAGTAGCTTACTTTCCTTTCAAACTTGATGTACCTGATGCATCCACAGAGTGTTAGGTGAAACCAGTGTCTTGAAGTTGATTGTAAGTGAAAACACGTGCAAAGCAGCCAATGAAACAACTTCCTTTATTGGTTCTCTGAACTAAAGAACCGACTGCATTCACTGAGCTTTAGGGAAAAGCAGTGACTTGCAGTTGATATTAAGTGAAAACACGTGCATATCAGCAAAAGAAACTAGAATCTTACTTAGATTTCAAAAGTGAATTAACTGCAGCATTGGCATATAAAAACCAGTGTATTGACATTGGTTATAAGTGAAAACAAGTGCAAAGCATCCAAGGAAAGAAGTGTCTTATATATTTTACAAAAGTGTAGAACTTCTGCTTTGAGAGCATTATGTAAAAGCAGGGTTTTGACATTGTGAGTGAAAGCAAGAGCATAACACCAGGGAACCAAGGATTTTACTTACTTTTCAAAGATGTACTACCATGTGAATTTCATGAGTGTTAGTAAAAACCAGGGCTTTGACGGAGATTGTAAGTGAAAACACATGCATAGCATCAAATGAAACACAAATCTTACTTACATTTCAAAAGTGAAGACTTATGCATTGGTAAACCATTAGGTAAAAGCATTGTTTTGATAGTGCTTTTAAGTGAAAACAAGGGCATAATAGCGAAGGAAACAAGTATCATTCTAACTTTACAAACTTGAAGAACCTCCAGCATTCACAAAGTGTTAGGTTAAAATCAAGGTTTTGAAGCTGATTGAAACTCCAAAAAGTGCCAAATTGCCAATGAAATGAGTATCCTGCTTAGTTCTGGAAACTGAAGAAACCACTGCATTGGCATAGCATTAGGTAAAAGCAGTTTTTTTAATGTTGATTGTGAGCGAAAGCAATTGAACAGCAGCCAAGCTAACAAGTATATTACTGACCTTTGTAACCAGAAGTACCTCATACATTCACAGAGAGTTAGGTGAAACCAGCGTCTTGAAGTGAATTGTAAGTGAAATCACGTGCATAGCAGCCAATGAAACAATTTTCTTTACTGATTTTCTGACCTGAATGACTGACTGCATTCACTGAGCATTAGGGAAAAGGAGTGTTCTGATGTTGATTGTAAAAAAACACTTGCCTAGTAGCAAAAGAAACTAGAATCTTATTTAGATTTCAAAAGTTTAGAAACTGCCCATTGGCATAGAAAAAGCAGTGTTTTGACATTTGTTGTAAGTGAAAAGAAGTGCATTGCAGCCAAGGAAAGAAGTGTCTTATTTAGGTTACAAAAGTGAAGAACCTCTGTATTGGCAGAGCATTAGGTAAGAGCAGGGATTTTACTTTGTGAGTGAAAGTAAGTGCATAGCAGCCAGGGAAACAAGTATCTCACTTCCCTTCCAAAGATAAATTATCTACTGAATTTACAGAGTGTTAGATAAACCAGTGTTTCAAAAGTGATTGTTAGTAAAAGCACATGCATAGCATCAAATGAATAACAAAACTTACTTAGATTTCTAAATTGAACAAATTACTGCATTGGCATAGCGTTAGGTAAAAGCCAGGTTATGACATTGGTTGTAAGTGAAAACAAGGGCATAGCAGCTAAGGAAAGAAGTATCATATTTACTTTACAAAAGTGAAGAACCTCTGCATTGGCAGAGCATTAGGTAAAAGCAGGGTTTTGACGTTTTGGGTGAAAGCAAGTGTATAGCAACTTGGAAAACAAGTATTTTATGTAGCTTTCAAACTTGAAGTACCTCCTGCATTCAGAGAGTGTTGGGTAAAATCAGGGTTTTGAATATGATTGTACGTGAAAGCACATGCATAGTAGCAAATGAAACACACATCTTACTTAGATTTCAAAAGTGAACAAACTACTGCATTGGCATAGCATTAGGGAAAAGCTGTATATTGACATGGTTGTAAGTGAAAACAAGGGCATAGCAGCAGAGGAAACAAATATCTTTTTTCTTTACAAAGGAGAAGAAACCACTTGGATTCATAGTTTTAGGTTAAAGGCAGGATTTTGAAGTTGATTGTAACTCCAAGCAAGTACATTGCTGCCAATGAAATGCATATCTTGCATAGTTTTGAAAACTGGATAAACCACTGCATTGACATAACATTAGGTAAAAGAAGAGTCTTGAAATTGTGAGTGAAAGCAAGTGCCTATCAGCCAAGGAAAGAAATATCTTGTTTACTTTAGAAAAGTGAAGAACTTCAGCATTGGCAGCCATTAGATAAAAGCTGGGCTTTGACATTGTGAGTGAAAGCAATTGCATAGAAGCCAGGGAAACAAGTATCTTACTTATCTTCCAAAGAAGAAGTACCTCGTGAAGTCACAGAGTGTTAGGTAAAACCAGTGGTTTGAAGTGATTGTAAGTGAAAACTCATGCAAATGAAACACAAAACATACTTAGATTTCAAAAGTGAAGAAACTATTGCATTGCCATAGTGTTAGGTAAAAGCATTGTTTTGATATTGGTTGTACGTGAAAACAAAGGCATAGCAGCCAAGGGAACAAATATATTTCTTACTTTACAGATGTGACAAACCACCTGGATTCCCAGAGCTTTAGGTGAAAATAAGGATTTTCAAGTTGATTGTAATTCCAAGCAAGTGCATAGCTGCCAATGAAATGAGTATCCTTATTAGTTTTGAAAACTTAAGAAACAACTGCATTGGCATAGTGTAAAGTATAAGCAGTGTTTTGACATTGATTGTAAGTGAAAGCATGTGAATAGCAGCCAGGGAAACAAGATTATCACTTTACTTTCAAAGATAAAGTATCTCCTGCATTCACAGATGTTTGGTAAACCAGTGTTTTGACGTCATTGTTAGGAAAATCACATGCATAGCAGCAAATGAATAACAAAACTTATTTAGATTTCTAAATCAAAGGAACCACTCTATTGGTATAGCATTAGGGAAAAGCAGGGTTTTGACATTTGTTGTAAGTGAAAACAAGGGCATAGCAGCTAATTAAAGAAGTATTTTATTTACTTTACAAAAGTGAAGAACATCTGCATTGGCAGAGCATTAGGTAAAAGCAGGGTTTTGACATTGTGAGTGAAAACAAGGACCTAGAAGCCAAGGAAACAAATATCTTTCTTGCTTTACAAACATGAAGAACCTCCTGGATTCACAGAGATTTGGTTAAAACCATGATTTTGAAGTTGATTGTAACTCTGAGCAAGTTCATAGCTGCCAATGAAATGAGTATCCTCCTTAGTTTTGAAAACTGAAGAAACCACTGCATTGGCATAGCATTATGTAAAAGCACTGTTTTGACATTGATTTGAGTGAAAACAAATGCATAACAGCCAAAAAAATCTTACCAACCGTTCAAACGTGAGGTACCTCCTGCACTCACAGAGAGTTTGGTGAAACCAGTGTCTGGAAGTTCATTGTAAGTGAAAACAGGTGCAAAGGAACCAATGAAACAAGTTTCTTTAACAGTTCTCTAAACTGAAGAACCAAAAGCATTCACCAAGTGTTAAGAAAAAGCAGTGCTTTGATGATGATTGTAAGTGAAAACACATGCATAGCTGCAAAAGGACCTGGAATCCTCCTTAGATTTCAAAAGTGAAGAAACTGCTGCATTGGCATTGGTTCTATGTGAAAACAAGTGCAAAGCAATGAGGGAAAGAAATATCTTCTTTATTTTACAAAAGTGAAGAACGTCTGCATTGGCAGAGCATTTGGGGAAAGCATGGTTTGACATTGTGAGTGAAAGCATTTTCATAGCAGCCATGGAAACAAGGATCTTACTTATCTTTGAAAGATGGATTACCACATGAATTCCCAGAATGTTAGATAAAACAAGTCTTTTGAAGGTGATTGTAAATTAAAACACATGCCTAACAACAAATGAAACACAAATCTTACTTAGATTTCCAAAGAGAACAAACTACTGCATTGGCATATCATTAGGTAAAAGTGGATTTTTGACATTGGTTGTAAGTGAAAACAAGGGCATAGCAGCCAAGGAAACAAGTATCTTTCTTACGTTTCAAACATGAAGAACCTCCTGGATTCACAGAGTTTTGGTTAATACCAGGATTTTGAAGTTGATTGTATCCCCAAGCAAGTGCATAGCTGTGAATGAAAATAGTATATTGTTTAGTTTTGAAAATTGAAGAAACCACAGCATTGGCAAAGCATTAGGTAAAAGCATTGTTTTGACATTGATTGTGAGTGAAAGCAAGTGCATAGCAGCCAAACAAACAATTACCTTACTTAATTTTCAATCTTGAACTTACAACTGCATTCACAGAGATAGGTGAAACCAGAGTTTTGAAGTTGATTGTAAGTGAAATCACGTGCAAAGCATCCGATGAAACAAGTTTCTTTATTGGTTCTCTAAACTGAAAAACCCACTGTGTTCACTGAGCATCAGGGAAATGCAGTGCTTTGAAGTTGATTGGAGGTGAAAACACGTGTCTAGCAGCTAAAAAACAAGAAACTTACTTAGATTTCAAAAGTGAAGAAACTGCAGCATTGGCATAGAAAAAGCTGTGTTTTGTTGTAAGTGAAAAGAAGTGCATAGCATCCAAGGAAAGAAGTATCTTTTTACTCTACAAAAGTGAACAACCTCTGCATTGGCAGAACAGTGGGTAAAAGCAGGGTTCTGACACTGTGAGTGAAAGCAAGTGCATAGCAGCCAGGGAAAGACCTATATTATTTACCTTTCAAAGATGAAATAACTCCTGCATTTACAGAGTGCTAGGTAAAACGTGTTTTGAAAGTGATCATAAGTGAAAAAACATGCATAGCAGCAAATGAAATCAAATCTTACCTAGATTCCAAAAGTGTAGAAATTACTGCATTGGCATAGCATTAGGTAAAAGCGGTGTTTTCACATTGGTGGTAAGTGAAAACAAGGGCATGGCAATCAAGGAAACAAGTATATTTTCTACTTTACAAATGTGACGAACCTCCTGGATCCACAGAGCTGTCAGCTGAAACCAGGATTTTGAAGTTGATTGTAACTCCAAGAAGTGCAAAGCTGCCATGAAATGAGTCTCCTTCTTAAATTTGAAAACAGAAGAAACCACTTTATTTGCATAGCATTAGGTAAAAGCAGTGTTTTTATGTTGATTGAGAATGAAAGCAAGTGAACCACAGCCAAGCTAACAAGTATATTACTGAACTTTCAACCTAGAAGTACATCCTGCATTCACAGAGGTAGGTGAAACAAGTGTCCTGAAGTGAATTGTAAGTGAAAACACGTGCAGAGCAGCCAATGAAACAAGTTTCTTTACTGGTTTTCTGAACTGAAGTACTGACTGCATTCACTGAGTGTTAGGGAAGAGGAGTGTTCTGTAGTTGATTGTAAGTAACAACACGTGCCTAGCAGCAAAAGAAACTAAAATATTACTTAGATTTCAAAAGTGAAGAAACTGCACATTGGCATAGAAAAAGCAGTGTTTTGATATTTGTTGTAAGTGGAAAGAATTGCATAGCAGCCAAGGAAAGAAGTGTCTTATTTACTTTACAAAAGAGAAGAAACTCTGCATTGCCAGAGTATTACATAAAATCAGGGTTTTGACATTGTCAGTGAAAGCAAGTGCATAGCAGCCAGGGAATCAAGTATCTATCATTCCTTTCAAAGATAAAGTACCTCCTGCATTCATAGAATTTTAGGTAAACCAGCATTTTGAAGGTGATTGTTACATGCATAGCAGCAAATGAAAAAAAAAACTTACTTGGATTTCTAAATTGAAGGATCTACTGCATTCGTATAGTGTTAGGGAAAAGTGGGGTTATGACATTGATTGTAATTGAAAACAAGGGCATAGCAGCCAAGGGAACAAATATCTTTCTTACTTTACAGACGAGATGAACTACCTGGATTCCCAGAGTTTTCAGTGAAAACAAGGATTTTCAAGTTGATTGTAACACCAAGCAAGTGCATAGCTGGAATGAAATGAGTATCCTGCTTAGTTTTCAAAACTTAAGAAATAACTCCATTGGCCTAGTGTGAGGTAAAAGTAGTGTTTTGACATTGATTGTGAGTGAAAGTAAGTGCATAGCAGCCAGGGAAAAAAGATTCTCAATTTTCTTTCAAAGATAAAGTACCTCCTGCATTCATAGATGTTCAGTAAACCAGTATTTTGAAAGTCAATGTTAGTAAAAAACACACGCATAGCAGCAAATGAATAACAAAACTTATTTAGATTTCTAAATCGAAGGAACCACTGTATTGGTATAGCATTAGGGAAAAGCAGGATTTTGACATTTGTTGTAAGTGAAAACAAGGGCATAGCAGCTAATGAAAGAAGTATCTTATTTACTTTACAAAAGTGAAGAACATCTGCATTGGCAGAGCATTAGGTAAAAGCAGGGTTTTGACATTGTTTGTGAAAACAAGGGCCTAGAAGCCAAGGAAACAAATATCTTTCTTACTTTACAAACATGAAGAACCTCCTGGGTTCACAGTGATTTGGTTAAAACCAGGATTTAAGTGCAAGTGCATGGCCAAAAAAACTTAACCAACCATTCAAATTTGAGGTACCTCCTGCATTCACAGAGTTAGGTGAAACCAGTGCCTTGAAGTTCATTGTAAGTGAAAACACGTGCAAAGGAGCCAATGAAACAAGTTTCTATACTGGTTCTCTAAACTGAAGAACCTGACAGCATTCACCGAGGGTTAGGAAAAAGCTTTCACTCACTATGGCAACACACTGCCATTTCCTAATGCTATGTCAATGCAGTAGTTTCTTTACTTTACAAATCTCAATAATATTAGTGTTTTATTTGCTGTTATGCATGTGTTTTCACTTAAAATTGTCTTCAAAACACTGGTTTTAACTAACAGGCTGTGAATGCAGGAGGTACTTCAACTTTGAAAGGTAGTAAGATACGTGTTTGTTTGGCTGTTATGCACTTCCTTTCACTCACAATCAATGTAAAAACACTGCTTTTATGCAATGCTATGACAATGCAGTACTTTCTTCACTTTTCAAATCTAAGTAAGATTTGTGTTTTGTTTTCAGCTATGCATGTATTTTTACTTAAAATCATCTTCAAAACACTGGTTTTTACCAAACATCTGTGAATGAAGCAGGTAATTCAAGTTTGAAAGTTAAGTAGGATACCTTATTTTGGCTGCTATACACTTGCTGTCACTCACCATGTCAAAAACCTGCTTTTACTATGACAATGCTGCAATTTCTTCACTTTGTAAATTTAAGTAATATTCTTCTTTCTTTTGCTGCTATGCACATGTTTTCCCTTACAATGAACTTCAAAACACTGCTTTTAACTAACACTTGGTGAATGAAGTCAGTAGAAAAAAATTTTTTGGCTGCTTTGCACGTTTTTTCACTTTCAATCAACTTCAAGACACTGTAATCACCTAACTCTCTGTGAATGCAGGAGGTACTTCACGTTTGAAAAGTAAGGTAGATAGTTGTTTGTTTGGCTGCAGTGCACTTGCTTTTACACACAACGTCAAAAAAACTGCTTTTACGTAATGCTATCCCAATGCAATTGTTTCTTCACTTTAAAAATCTAAATGAGATTTGTGTTTCATTTGCTGCTATGCATGTGTTTTTACTTACAATTATCTTCAAATCGCTGGTTTTACCTAACAAGATGTGAAGGCAAGATGGAGTTCAGCTTTGAAATGTAAGATACTTGTTTTTTTCCCTGATATGCACCTGCTTTCCCTCACAATCATGTAAAAACACTGCTTTTACCTAATTCTATGCCAATGCAGTAGATTCTTCACTTTTCAAATCTAAGTAAGATTGATGTTATGTTTGCTGCTCTGCATGGGTTTTCACTTAGAATCCTCTTCAAAATTGGTTTTACCTAACACGCTGTGAATGCAGGAGGTACTCCAACATTGAATGTTAAGTAAGAGACTTGCTTGTTTGGCTGCTATACACTTACTTTCACTCACAACATCAAAAACCTGCTTTTACTTTGCCAATGCTGCAATTTCTTCACTTTT
>JAKSZT010054197.1:984462-1267397 GCA_026826555.1 Tolypeutes matacus
TTTTTTTTTTTGGCTGCTATACACTTGCTTTCACTCACAATGTCAAAGCCCTGATTTTACTTTGCCATTGCTCCAGTTTCCTCACTTTGGAAATCTAAGTAAGATACTTCTTTTTTTGGCTGCTATGCACGTGTTTTCACTTATAATCCACTTCAAAACTCTGCTTTTCCTTCACACTGGGTGAATGCAGTCAGTTCTTTTGTTTTGAAAACCAATAAAGAAACTTGTTTCATTGGCTGCTTTGCACATGTTTTCACTGAAAATCAACTTCAAAACACTGGTTTCACCAAACTCTGTGTGAATGGAGGAGATAATTCAAGTTTGAAAGGTAAGTAACATACTTGTTTGTTTGGCTGATTATGCACTTGCTTTCACTCACTATACCAACACACTGCTTTTTCATAATGCTGCACCAAAGCTGTGGTTTCTTCACTTTCCAAATTGAAATAATATTTGCTTTTTATTTGCTGCTATGTATGTGTTTTAACTTACAATTATCTTCAAAACAGTGGTTTTACCTAACACGCTGTGAATTCAGGGGGAACTTCAACTTTGAAATGTAAGTAAGATACTTGTTTGTTTGCCTACTATGCAGTTTCTTTCACTCACCATCAGTGTAAAAACCCTGCCTTTACCTAAAGATATGCCAATGCAGTAGTTTACTTTTCAAATATATGTTATATTTGTATTTCATATGCTGTTGTTCATGTGTTTTCACTTAAAATCTACTTTAAAACACTGGTATTACCTAAAACACTGTGAATGCAGGAGAGAATTCAAATTTTTAAAAATATTATTATTATTTTTTTTACTTTTTTCATATATATTTTAAAAGATGCTTAGATTAGATAAGTGTTACACAAAAATTACAGGGATTCCCATGATCTCCACCTCCCATACCTCCCATATCATCTCAAATAAACATCTTTCATTAGTGTGGCACATCACCTGCAATGGATATACACATCCTGGGGCATTGCCATTAAGCATAGACCACAGTTCATATTGTGGACCATACTCTCTCCCACACAGTTCTGCCTGGTATACGCTGGTGTAAAATGGTCTATAGCCATCACCACAACGTCACTCAGGTCAATCCCCAAGTCCTGTAAAAGACCCTGTTTTAGAACTGCCCTTCCCCTCCCTGCCCCAGAATCATCTAGTGGTCACTGGTTTCACCTCACTGTTATAATTTCTTCCATTGCTTGAATCCCAATATGTCTACAACAAAAATACCATTAAGTCCATGCTATTCCATAGCCCTTCCTCCAATCCTGAGGGGACTGGAATGGTGATGTCCACTCCATCTCCAAGTGTGAGTGGCCTTATATCTCATGGATATGGTGAATGGGATAATCCTGTCTTCAGCTGCAGGCTCTCTCCATATCCTGGGATGGCCATTGTCCATCATCGATGGGGCAATAATTCACCTTTGAAAGTTAATTAAGACTCTTCTTTGGCTGCTATATCCTTGCTTTCATGCATAATGTCAAAACCCTGCTTTCACTATGCCAATTCTGCAGTTTCTTAATTTTGTGACTCTAAGTAAGATTCTTCTTTCTTTTGTGGTTCTGCATGTGTTTTCACTTACAATCAACTTCAAAACACTGTTTTCCTTAATGCTCAGTGAATGCAGTCAGTTCTTCGGTTTAGAAAATCAATAAAGAAACTTGTTTCATTAGCGGCTTTGCACCATTTTCACTTAAAATCAACTTCAAAACACAGGTTTCACTTAACGCTGGATGATACAGTCAGTTCTTCATTTTAGAAAACCAATAATAATGAAATTTGTTTCATTGGCTGGCTGCTTTGCACATGTCTTCACATAAAATCAACTTCAAGACACTACTTTTATCTATCTCCCTGTTAGTGTAGGTGTTATTTCAAGTTTGAAAGGTAAGTAAGATACTTGTTTTTTACTACCATGCACCTGTTTTCACTCACAATCAGTAAAAACACTGTGTTTACCTAATGCTATGCCAATGGGGTAGTTTGTTCACTTTTCAATCCTAAGTAAGGTTTGTGTTTCATTTGCTCCTATGCATGTGTTTTCACTTAAAATCATTTTCGAAACACTGGTTACACTTAACCCTCGGTGAAGGCAGCATGTACTTCAACTTTGAAAGTTAAGTAACACACTTGTTGTTTGGTTGCAATGCATTTCCTTTCACTCACAATTTCAAAACCCTGCTTTACCTATATCTATGCCAATGCAGAATTTCTTCACTTTGGTAAAGTACATAAGAAACTTCATTCCTTGCCTGCTCTGCACTTGCTTTCGCATACAATGTCAAAACACTGCTTTTATTATGCCAATGCTGCAGTTTCTTCCCCTTTGAAATCTAAGTAAGTTTATTCTTTCTTTTGTTTCTATGCAAGTGTTATCACTTACAATCAACTTCTGAACACTGCTTTTCCCTAACGCTGGGTGAATGCAGTCAGTTCTTTGGTTTAAAAAACAAATAAAGAAACTTGTTTCATTGGCTGCTTTACACGTGTTTTCACTTAAAATCAACTTCAAGACACTGCTTTCACCTAACTCTCTGTGAATGTAGGAGTATATCAATTTGAAAGCAAGTATGATACTTGTTTGTTTGACTGATATACACTTTTTTCACTCAATCAATGTATAAACACTGCTTTTACCTAATGTTATGCCAATGCAGTAGTTCCTTCAATTTTCAAATGTAAGTAAGGTTTGTGTTTCATTTACTCCTATGCATGTGTTTTCACTTAAAAGTGGAAGTGATTTCAACATTCAGAGAATTTCCCAGCTCATCGTTGGACAGGCAACTTCTCCCAGAGACTCATCAACGACCTTTCATCGAGTTTTCATTGGAGCCACTGGTTTGCAGCCTGCCTGCAGAACCTGGACTTGTGCATCCCCATGATCGTGTGAGAGACTCTTTTAAAATTTCATATTATTGATAGATATCTCCTGCTGATTCTGTTTCCCGAGAGAACCCTGACAAATACATATGCCAATGCAGTAATTTCTTTATTTACAAATCTCAATAAGATTTGTGTTTTATTTGCTGTTACACATGGATTTGCACTTACAATTATCTTCAAAACACTGGTTTTACCTAACATGCTGTGAATGCAGGAGGTACTTCAACTTTGAAACGTAAGAGAGATAATTTTTCATTTGGCTGCTATACACTTGCTTTAACTCACAATGTTAAAACACTGCTTTTACTATCCCAATGCTGTACTTCATTCACTGTGGAAATCTAAGTAAGATTCTTTTTTCTTTTGCTGCTATGCACGTGTTTTGAATTACAATAAACTACAAATCACTGCTTTTCCCTAACACTGGGTGAATGCAGTCAGTTCTTTGGTTTAGAAAACCAATAAAGAAATTTGTTTCATTGGCTGCTTCGCACATGTTTTCACATACAATCAACTTCAAGAACTGATTTCATGTAACTCTGTGAATGTAGGGGTTACTTCAAGTTTGAAAAATAAGTAAGATACTTGTTTGACTGCTAAGCACTTATTTTCACTCACAATCAATTTGAAAACACTGCTTTTACCTAATGCTATGCCAATGCAGAAAGTACTTCACTTCTCAAATCTAAGTAAGGTTTGTGTTGCATTTACTTCTATTTATGTCTTTTTACTTAAAATCATCTTCAAAACACTGGTTTTACCTAATTCTGTGTAATCAAAGGTACTTCAACTTTGAAAGTTCACTAAGATACTTGATTGTTTCACTACTATGCACTTACTTTCACTCACAATGTCAAAACCTTGCTTTTGCCTATTGCTATGGCAATGCAGAAGTTCTTCACTTTTGTAAAGTACAAAAGATACTTGTTTCATTGTCTGCTCTGCACTTGGTTTCACATACAACCAATGGCAAAACACTGCTTTTATTATTCCAATGCTGCAGTTTCTTCCCCTTGGAAATATAAGTAAGTTTCTTCTTTCTTTTGTTTCTTTGCACCTGTTTTCGATTACAATCAACTTCAGAACACTACTTTTCCCTTATGCTCGGTGAATGCAGTCAGTAGTTTGGTTTAGAAAACCAATGAAGAAACTTGTTTCTTTGGGTGCTTTCCAAGTGTTTTCACTTTTAATCAACTTCAAGACACTGATTTTGCCTAAGTCTCTGTGAATGTAGGAAGTATATCAAGTTTGAAATATAAGTAAAATACTTCTTTACTTCACTGCTATGCACTTGCTTTCACTCACAATATCAGAACACTGCTTTTACCTATTGCTATGCCAAAGCAGAAGTTCTTCACTTTTGTAAAGTACATAAGATATTTCTTTCCTTGGCTGCTATGCACTTGTTTTCACTTACAACCAATATGAAAATCCTGCTTTTACTATACCAACGCTGCAGTTTCTTCCCTTGGAAATATAAGATTCTTATTTCTTTTGCTTCTATGCACGTGTTTTCAATTACAGTCAACATCAAAACACGGTTTTTCCCTAACACAGGGTGAATCAAGTCAATTCTTCCGTTTAGAAAACCAATAAAGGAACATGTTTCATTGGTTGCTTTGCTTGTGTTTTCACTTAAAATCAACTTCAAGACACTGATTTCACCTAACTCTCTGTGAATGCAGGAGGTACTTCAAGTTTGAAAGTTACATAAGATAACTTTTATTTGGCTGTTATGCACTTATTTTCTCTCATTATGTCCACACACTGCTTTTCCTAAACCTACATCATTGCAGTAATTTCTGTACCTTACAAATCTACATCAGATTTGTGTTATTTAATGCTATGCATGTGTTTTCACTTACAATCAACTTCAAAACACAGCTTTTCCCTAATGCTGGGTGAATGCAGTCAATTATTTGGTTTAGAAAACCAATAAAGAAACTCGTTTCATTGGCTGTTTCCACTTACAATGAACTTTAAAACACTGATTTCAGCTAACTCTGTGAATGCAGGAGGTACTTCAAGTTTGAAAGGTAACTAACATACTTTTTTTTTGGCTGCTATTCACTCTGTTTCACTCACTTTGTCAACACACTGTTTTACCTAATGCTATGCTATTGTTGTAGCTCCTTCACTTTTCAAATCTTAGTAATATTTGTGATTCTTTTGCTGCTATGCCTGTGTTTTCACTTAATATAATCTTCAAAAGTCTGGTTTTAGCTAAGACTCTGTGGATGCAGGAGGTAATTCATCTTTGAAATTTAAGTAAGATACGTGTTTGTTTGGTTGCTATGCACTTCTTTTCACTCAGAGTCAATGTAAAAACACAGCTGTTACCTAATGCTTTTCCAAAGCAGTAATTTCTTCACTTTTCAAATCTAAGTAAGGTTTGTGTTTCATTTGCTGCTATGTATGTGTTTTCGCTTAAAATCATCTTCAAAACACTGGTTTTACCTAACACTCTGGGAATGCAGGAGGAAATTCAACTTTGAAAGTTAAGTAAGATAGTTGTTTGCTTAGCTGCTATATACTTGCTTTCACTCACAATGTCAAAACCCTGCTTATACTATGCCTATGCTGCAGGTTCTTCACTTTGTAACTCTAAGTAAGATTCTTCTTTCTTTTACTGCTGTGCACGTGTTTTCACTTACAATCAACTTCAAAACACTGCTTTTCCCTAATAATGGGTGAATGTGGTCAGTTCTTTGGTTTAGCAAACAAGTAAAGAAACTTGCTTCATTGGCTGCTCTGCAAGTGTTTTCACGTACAATCTACTTCAAGACACTGCTTTCATGTAACTCTCAGTAAATGTAGGAGATACCCAAAGTTTGAAACGAAAGTAAGATACTTGTTTGTTTTGCTGTTATGCACTTGCTATTACTCACAGTGTCAAAACTTTGCTTTTATATAATGCTATGACAATGCAGTGGTTTCTTCACTTGAGAAATCAAATAACATTTGTGTTTCATTTGCTGCTATGCATGGGTTTTCTCTTACATACCTCTTCAAAACACTGGTTTTACCTAACACTCTGTGAATGCAGGAGGTATTTCAACTTTGAATGGTAAGTAAGGTTATTGTTTGTTTGACTGCTATGCCCTTGTTTTCATTCACAATCAATGTAAAAACACTGCTTTTACCTAATGGTACGCCAATGCACTAGTTACTTTACTTTAAAAATCTAAAGAAGATTTCTTTGTTATTTTCTGGTATGTGTGTGCTTTCACTAACAATTATCTTCAAAACACTGGTTTTACCTAACGCTCTCTGAATGCAGGAGATACTGCAACTTTGCAAGTTATATAAGATACTTGTTTGTTTCGCTGCTATGCACTTGTTTTCACTCACAATGTCAAAACCCTGCTTTTACCGAGTGCTATGAAGATGCAGAGGTTCTTCACTTTTATAAAGTACATAAGATATTTCTGTCCTTCGCTGCTATGCACTTGTTTTCACATACAACCAATGTCAAAACAGTGCTTTTACTATGCCAGTGCTGCATTTCTTCCCTTGGAAATCTAAGATGATTCTTTCTTTTACTTCTATGCACGTGTTTTCCATTACAATCAACTTCAAAATACTGCTTTTCCCTAACACTAGGTGAATGCAGTCAGTTTTTTAGTTTAGAAAACCAATAAAAAACTTGTTTCATTGGGAGCTTTGCACCTGTTTTTACTAACAATGAACTTCAAGACACTTATTACACCTATCTCTGTGAATGCAGGAGGAACTTGAAATTTGAAAGGTAAGTAAGATACTTGTTTATATCTACTATACACTTTCTTTCACTCATTATGTTAACACACTGCTTGTACCTAATGCTATGTCAATGCTGTAGTTCCTTCACGTTTCAAATCTAAGCAAGATTTGTGTTTATTTTGCTGCTATACCTGTGTTTTCACTTAAAATCATCTTCAAAACACTAGTTTTACCTAACACTCTGTGAATGCAGGATGTAATTCAACTTTGAAATTTAGTAAAATACTTGTTTGTTTGACTGTTATACACTTATTTTCATTCACAATGTCAGAAGACTGCTTATACTGTGCCTATACTGCAGGTTTTTCACTTTGGAACTCTAAGTAAGATTCTTCCTTCTTTTGCTGCTGTGCATGTGTTTTCACTTACAATCTAGTTCAAAACACTGCTTTTCCCTAATCCTGGGTGAAGGCAGTCAGTTCTTTGATTTAGAAGACAAATAAAGAAACTTGTTTCATTGGCTGCTTTCCACTTGTTTTCACTTAAAATTAACTTCAAGACTCTGCTTTTTCCTAACTCTGTGAATATAGGAGTTACTTCAAATTTGAAATGTAAGTAAGATACTTGTTTGTTTCACTGCTATGCACTTGCTTTCATTCACAATGTCAAAACACTGCTTTTACCTAATGCTGTGCCAAACCATAAGTTCTTCATTTTTGTAAAGTACATAAGATATTTCTTTCCTTGGCTGCTATGCACTTGTTTTCACTCACAATCAATGTAAAAATAATGCATTTACCTAATGCTCTGCCAATGAAGTAGTTTCTCCACTTTTCAATATCACATGCTCCTATGCATGTGTTTTCACTTAAAATCATCTACAAACACAGGTTTTACCTTACATGCTGTGAATGCAAGAAGTAATTCAACTTTGACAGTTAAATAAGATAGCTGTTTGGTTGCTATGCACTTGATTTTACTCACAATAAATTGAAAAACACTGATTTTACCTAATGATATGCCAATGCAGTAGTTTCTTCAGTTTTCAAATCTAAGTAAGATTTGTATTTTGTTTGCTGCTATGCATGAGTTATAACTTAAAATCATCTTCAAAACACTGATTTTACCTAACATGCTGTGAATGCAGGAGGTAATTCAACTTTGAAAGTTAAGTAAAATACTTGTTTGTTTAGCTGCTATTTATTTGCTTTCACCGACAAAGTCAAAACCCTGTTTTTACTATGCCAATGCTGCAGTTTCTTCACTTTGGAAATCTAAGTAAGTTTTTTTTTTTGTTCCTATGCACGTGTTTTCATTTACAATCAACTTAAAACACTGCTTTTCCCTAATGCTGGGTGAATGCAGACATTTTTTCAGTTTAGAAATCCAATAAAGAAACTTTTTTCATTGGCTACTTTGCACATGTTTTCACTTAAAATCGACTTCAAGACACTGATTTCACCTAACTCTCTGTGAATGCAGGAAGTAATTCAATTTTGGAAGGTAAGTAAGATACATTTTCATTTGAATGCTATGCCCTTTCTTTCATGCACCATACCAGCACACTGCTTTATCCTAATGCTAGGCCAATTCAGAAGAGTCTTGACTTTAAAAATCTCAATAAGACTTCTGTTTTATTTGCTGCTATTCATGTGTTTTCACTTATTATCTTCAAAACCCTGGTTTTACCTAACAGGCTGAGAATGGTTGAGGTACTTCAACTTTGAAACGTAAGTAAGATACTTGTTTGCTCGGCTGCTATGCTCTTGTTTCACTCACAATCAATGGAAAAACACTGCTTTTTCCTAATGCTATGCTAATGCAATAGTTTCCTCACTTTTTATATCTAACTCTGATTAGTGTTTTGTTTGCTGCTATGCATGCATTTTCACTTAAAATCATCTTCAAAACACTGGTTTTACCTAACACTCTGTGAAGGGAGGAGGTACTTCAACTCTGAAAGGTAAGTAAGACTCTTCTTTCTCTTGCTGCTATGCACGTGTTTTCACTTGCAATCAACTTCAAAACACTGCTTTTCTCTAATGCTGGGTGAATGCAGTAAGTTTTTATTTAGAAGACCAATAAAGAAACCTGTTTCAAGGGCTGCTTTGCATGTAATTTGACTTAAAATCAACTTCAATACACTGGTTTCACCTAACTCTCTGTGGATGCAGGAGGTACTTCAAGTTTGAAAGTTAAGTAAGATACATTTTTCTTTGCCTGTTATGCACTTGCTTTTACTCGCAATGTCAAAACATTGCTTTTATCTAATGCCAGGTCAATCAGTGGTTTCTTCACTTTACAAATCTGCATAAGATTTGTGTTTCATTTGCTGTTATGCTTCTGTTTTCAGTTACAAGTATCTTCAAAACACTGGATTTACCTAACATGCTGTGAATGCAGGAGGAACTTCAACTTTGAAATGGAAGTAAGATAATTGTTTCTTTTTCTGCTATGAACTTGCTTTCACTCAAGTGAAAAGCACTGTTTATATCTAATGCTATGCCAATGCAGTAGTTTCTTCACTTTTCAAATCTAAGTAAGATTTGGGTTTCGTTTGCTGCTCTTCATGAGTTTTCACTTAAAATCATCTGCAAAATGCTGGTTGTACCTAAGTCACTGTGAATGCAGGAGGCAATTCATCTTTGAAAGTTAAGTAAGGTTCTTTTTGGCTTTGCTGCTATGTATTTGCTTTCATTCACAATGTCGAAACCCAGCATTTACTATACCAATGGTGCAGTTTCTTCACTTTGAACTCCGTAAGATTCTTCTTTCTTTTGCAGGTGTGCACATGTTTTCACTTAAAATCAACTACAAAATACTGATTTTCCCTAATGCTTGGTGAATGCAGTCCGTTCTTTGGTTTAGAAAACCAATACAGAAACTTGTTTCATTGGCTGTTTTGCATGTGTTTTTACTTACAATCAACTTCAAGACACTGTTTCATCTAACACTCTGTGAAATTAGGGAGTTCTTCAAGTTTGAAATGTAAGAAAGATACTTATTTGTTTGGCTGCTATACCCTAGTTTTCACCCACAATCAATGTAAAAACACTGGTTTTATCTAATACTATGCCAATGCAGTAGTTTGTACAATTTTCAAATATGAGTAAGATTTGTGTTTCCTTTGCTCCTATGCAAAAGTTTTCACTTAAAATCGTCTTAAAACACTGGTTTTACCTAACACTCTGTGAAGGGAGGAGGTACTTCAACTTTGAAAGTTATGTAAGATACTTGTTTGTTTCACTGCTATTCACTTGCTATCACTCCCAACATCTAAACCCTCCTTTTACCCACTGGTATGCCAATGCAGAAGTTCTTCACTTTTGTGAAGTACATAAGATGCTTCTGTCCTTGGCTGCTATGCACTTGTTTTCACATACAACCAATGTCAAAACAGTGCTTTTACTTTGCCAATGCTGCAGTTTCTTCCCTTTGGAAGAAGTAGGATTCTTCATTCTTTTGCTTCTATGCAAGTGTTTTCACTCACAACCAACTTTAAAACACTGCTTTTCCCTAATGCTGGGTAAATACAGTCAATTCTGCAGTTTAGGAAGCCAATAAAAATATTTCCTTGGCTACTTTGCATGTGTTTTCACTTAAAATCAACTTCAAGACCCTCATTTCACCTAACTCCCTAGGAATGCAGGAGGTGATTAAAGTTTGAAATGTAAGTAAGAATCTTGTTTCTTTGGCTGCTATGCACTTGCCTAGACTCACTATGCCAACACACTGCTTTTTCCTAATCCTACGACAAAACAATGGTTTCTTCACTTAACAAATCTCAATAAGATTTGTTTTTCATTTCTTAATATACATGTGTTTTCACTTACAATTATCTTCAAAACAATGGTTTTACCTAACACGCTGTGAATGCAGGAGGTACTTCAACTTTGAAATGTAAGTAAGATACTTGTTTGCTTGGTTGCTATATAATTGTTTTCCCTCAAAATTAATGTAAAAACAGTGCTTTTACTTAATGCTCTGCCAATGCAGTAGTTTCTTCACTTTTCAATTCACTTTTCAAATTTAAGTAAGATTTGTGTTTCATTTGCTCCTATGCATGTGTTTTCACTTAAACTCATCTTCAAACACTAGTATTACCTAACATGCTGTGAATGAGGGAGCTAATTCAACTTTGAAAATTAAGTAAGGCTCCTGTTGTTTGGCTGCTATGCTCCTACATTCACTTACAATTATTGTAAAAATACTGCTTTATCCTAATGCTATGCCAATGCAGTAGATTCCTCACTTTTCAAATCTAACTAAGATTTGTGTTTTCTTTGCTGCTATGCATGTGTTTTCACTTAAAATCATCTTCAAAACACTGGTTTTTCCTAACACTCTGTGAAGGGAGGAAGTACTTCAACTCTGAAAGTTAAGTAAGACCCTTCTTTCTTTTGCTGCTATGTACATGTTTTCGCTTGCAATCAACTTCAAAACATTGTTTTTCTCTAATGCTGGGTGAATGCAGTCAGTTCATTGGTTTAGAACACAAATAAAGAAATTTGTTTCATTGGATGCTGTCCAGGTGTTTTCACTTACAATTATCTTCAAAACTCTGGTATTACTTAACATGCTGTGAATGCAGGAGGTACTTCAACTTTGAAATGTTAGTAAGTTTCTTGTTTGTTTGGCTTCTATGCACTTGCTTTCACTCACATTCCATGTACAAACACTGCTTTTACCTAATGCTATGTCGAATCAGTCGTTTCTTCAATTTGCAAATCTAACTAAGATTTGTGTTTTGTTTGCTGCTATGCATGTGTTTTCACTTAAAATCATCTTCAAATCACTGGTTTTACCTAAAACTGTGAAGGGTGGAGGTACTTCAACTCTGAAAGTTAGGCAAGACTCTTCCTTCTTTTATTGCTCTGCACATGTTGTCACTTGCAATCAACTTCAAAACACTGCTTTTCTCTAATTCTGGGTGAATGCAGTCAGTATTTTGGTTTAGAAAACCAATAAAGAAACTTGTTTCATTGGCTGCTTTGCATATGCTTTCACTTACAATCAACTGCAAGAGAATGCTTTCACCTAACTCTTTGAATGTAGTAGGTACTTCAGCTTTGAAAGGTAAGTGAAATACTTGTTTGTTTTGCTGCTATGCACTTGCTTTTACTCACAATATCAAAACACAGCATTTACCTCATGCTATGCCAATGCAGTGTTTACTTCACTTTAGAAATCTAAATAAGATTTATGTTTCATTTGCTGCTATGCATATGTTTTCACTTACATACATTTTCAAAACACTGGTTTTACCTAACACTCTGTGTATGCAGGAAGTACTTCAGCTTTAAATGATAAGTAGAATACTTGTTTGTTAGACTGCTATGCACTTGTTTGCACTCACAATCAATGTAAAAAGACTGCATTTACTTAATGCTATGCCAATGCAGTAGTTTCTTCAGTTTTCAAATTTAAGTAAGGTTTCTCTTTCAATTGCACCTATGCATGTGTTTTCACTTAAAATCATCTTCAAAAAATTGGTTTTACCTAAAACTCTGTGAAGGCAGGAGGTACTTCAACTTTGAAAGTTAATTTAGATATTTGTTTGTTTCACTGCTATGCACTTGCTTTCACACACAATGTCAAAACCCTGCTTTTACCTATTACTATGCTAATGCAGAAGTTCTTCACTTTTGTAAACTACATAAGATACCTCTTTCCTTGCCTGCTATGCACTTGTTTTTACCTACAACCAATATAAAAAACTGCTTTTACTATGCCGATACTGCATTTCATCCCTTTGGAAATCTAAGTAGGATTATTCTTTCCTTTGCTGTTATGCACGTGTTTTCATTTATGATCAACTACAAAACACTGCTATTCCCTTATGCTGGATGAATGCAGTCAGTTCATTGATTTAGTACACCAGTAAAAAAAAATTGTTTCATTGGATGCTTTCCATGTGTTTTCCTTTAAATCAACACCAAGGCTCTGGTTTCACATAACTGTCTGTTAATGTAGGAGGTACTTCAAATTTGAAAGGTAACTAACATACTTGTTTGTTTCACTGCCATGCACTTGCTTTAACTCACAATATTAAAGCACTGCTCTTACCTAATGCTATGCCAATGTAGTGGTTTCTTCACTTTACATATCTAAATAAGATTTGTGTTTTGCTTGCTGGTGTGCATGTGTTTTCACTTACAATTATCTTCAACACACTGTTTTACATAACACACTGTGAATGCAGGAGGCACTACAACTTTGAAAGTTATATAAGATACTTGTTTGTTTCACTGCTATTAACTTGCTTTCACTCACAATGTCTAAACTCTGCTTTTGCCTACTGCTATGCCAATGCAGTTCTTCACTTTTGTGAAGTACATAAGATACTTTTTCCTTGGCTGCTATGCATTTGATTTCTCTCAATATGCCAATACACTGCTTTTTCCTAATGCTCTGCCAAAGCATTAGTTTCTTTACCTTACAAATCTAAAGAAGATTTTGTTTCATTTGCTGCTATGCATATGTTTTCTCTTACAATTATCTTCAAAACACTGGTATTACTTAACATGCTGAGAATGCAGGAGGTACTTCAACTTTGAAAAGTTAGTGAGATTCTTGTTTGTTTGGCTTCTATGCACTTGCTTTAACTCACATTCCATGTACAAACACTGTTTTTACCTAATGCTATGCCAAATCAGTCGTTTCTTCAATTTGCAAATCTAACAAAGATTTATGTTTTGTTTGCTGCTATGCATGTGTTTTCACTTAAAATCATCTTCAAAACACTGTTTTACCTAAGATACTGTGAGCTCAGGATGTAATTCAACTTTGAAATTTAAGTAAGTCTCTTGTTTTTTGGCCACTATACACTTGCTTTCCCTCACAATGTCAAAACCGAGCATTTAATATGCCAATGTTGCAGTTTCTTCACATTGAACTCTAAGTAAGATTCTCTTTCTTTTGCTACCATGCACGTGTTTTCACTTACAATCAACTTCAAAACACTGCTTTTCCTTAATGCTTGGTGAATGTAGTCCTTTCTTTGCTTTAGAAAACCCATAAAAGAAACTTGATTCATTGGCTGCTTGGCACGTGTTTTCAATTACAATCAACTTCAAGTCACTTTTTTACCTACCTTTCTGTGAATGTAGGATGTACTTCAAGTTTGAAACGTAAGTAAGATACTTCTTTTTTTCATGGCTATGCACTAGTTTTCACTCATGATCAATGTAAAAATATTGCTTTTACCGAATGCCCTGCCAATGCAGTACTTTCTTCACTTTTCACATCTAAGTAAGTTTTGTGTTTCATTTGCTCCTATGCATGTGTTTTCACTTAAAATTATCTTCAGGGAAGTGGCTGTGGCTCAATCAGTAGGGCTCCCGTTTACCATATGGGAGGCCCCGGGTTCGGTTCCCAGGGCCTCCTGGTGAGGGCATGCGTGCCCACACGGTGTGGTTAGCTGACCCAGCGAGCACAAGCAGCAATGGGGGGATAAATGAATAAATAAAAAAAATCTTAAAAAAATTATCTTCAAAACTCTGGTTTTCCCTAACACTCTGTGATTGTAGGAGGTAATTCAACTTTGAATGTTAAGTAAGATACTTGTTTTTTGGCTGCTATACACTTGCTTTCATTCACCGTGCCTAAACCCTTTTTTTAATATGCCAATGCTGCAGTATTTTCACTTTGGAAATCTAAGTATGTTTCCTCCCTCTTTTGCTGCTATGCACGTGTTCTCACTTACAATCAACTTCAAACCACTGCTTTTCCCTAAAGCTGGGTGTATGCAGTCAGTTCTTTGGTTTAGCAAACAAATAAAGAAACTTCTTTCATTGGCTGCTTTGCACGTGTTTTCACTTAAAAACAACTTCAAGACACTGTTTTCACATAACTGTGTATGCTGGAGGTACTTGAGATTTGAAATGTCAGTAAGATACTTATTTTTTTGCCTGCTATGCACTTACTTTTACTCACAATGTCAAAACACTGTTTTTACTAATGGTATCACAATGCAGTGGTTTCTTCACTTAAAAATCTAAATAAGATTTTTATTTCATTTGCTAGTATGCATGAGTTTTCACTTATAATTATCTTCAAAACACTGGTTTTACCTAACACACTGTGAATGCAGGTGTAACTTCAACTTTGAAAGAGAAGAAGGATACTTGTTTCTTTGTGTGATATGCACTTGCTTTCTCTCACAATAAATGTAAAACAATGCTTTTCCCTAATGATATGCCAATGCAGTAGTATCTTCATCTTTAAAATCTAAGTAAGTTTTGTGTTTCATTTGCTGCTATGCATGTGTTTTTGCTTAAACTCACCTTCTAAACACTGGTATTAACTAACACACTGTGAATGCATGAGGTAATTCAACTTTGAAGATTAAGTAAGACTCTTCTTTGTTTGGCTACTACATGCATTCTTTCACTCACAATGTCTAAACCTTGCTTTTACTATGCAAATGCAGCAGTTTTTCCCCTTTGAAAATCTAAGTAAAATTCTTCTTTCTTTTGCTGTTATTCATGTGTTTTCACTTACAATCATGTTCAGAACACTGCTGTTCTCTAACACTGGGTGAATGAAGTCACTTCTTTAGTTTTGAAAACCAATAAAGAAACTTGTTTCGTTGGCTGCTTTGCACATGTTTTCATTTACAATTAACTTCAAGATACTGTTTTTACCTAATTCTCTGTGAATGCAGGAGGTAATTCAGGTTTCAAGGTAAGTAAGCTACCTGATTGTTTGCCTAATATTCACTTATTTTACTCAAAATTTCAAAACACTGGTTTTACCTAATGCTACGCCAATGCAGTTGTTTCTTAACTTTAGAAATCTAAATAAGATTTGGTTTCATTTGCTGCTATGCATGTGTTTTCACTTATAATAATCTTCAAAACCCTGTTTTTACCTAACATTCTGTGAATGCAGGAGATACTTCAACTTTGAATGCTAAGAAAGATGCTGGTTTTTAAAGTGCTATGCACTTGCTTTCACTCACAATAAATGTATAAAGACTGCATTTACCTAATACTATGCCAATGCAGAAGGTTATTCACTTTTCAAATCTAAGTAAGGTTTTTGTTTCATTTGACTCCTATGCATGTATTTTCACTTAAAACCATCTTCAAACACTGGTTTTACCTAACACTCTGTGAATGCAGGAGGTAATTCAACTTTGAAAGTTGACAAAAATACGTGTTTCTTTGGCTGCTCTACAATTGCCTTCACTCAAAATGTCAAAACTGTGCATTTAATATGCCAATGTCTCAGTTGCTTCTCTTTGGAAATCTAAGTAGGGTTCTTCTTTCTTTTTCTTCTATGCCTATGTTTTCAGTTAAAATCAACTTCAAAACAGTGCTTTTCCCTAATGCTGTGTGAATGCAGTCAGTTCTTCAGTTTAGAATACCAATAGAGAAACTTGCTTCATTGCCTGTTTTGCACGTGTTTTCACTAAAAATTAACTTCAAGACAGTGGTTTCACGTAACTCCCTGTGAATATGCGATGTACCTCACGATTGAAATGTAAGAAATGATTTGCTTGTTTGGCTGTTATGTACTTGCTTTCACTCATTATGCCAACACACTGCATTTCCTGATGCTACACCAATGGAGTAGGTTCTTTAATTTACAAATCCAAATAAGATTTGTATTTTACTTGCTGCTATTCTTCTGTTTTAAATTAAAATAATCTTCAAAACACTGGTTTTACCTAACACACTGTGAATGCATGTGTTACTTCAATTTTAAAAACATAAGTACTTGTTTGTTTGGCTGCTATGCTATTGCTTTCACTCACAATCAATGGAAAAACACTACTTTTTCCTATTGCTATGCCAATGCAGTAGTTTCCTCACTTTTCAAATCTAACTCTGATTAGTGTTTCATTTGCAGCAATTCATGTGTTTTCACTTAAAATCATCTTCAATACACTGGTTTTACTTAACACTCTGTGAAGGGAGGAAGTACTTCGACTCTGAAAGTTAAGTAAGACTTCTTTCTTTTGCTGCTATGCACATGTTTTCACTTGCATTCAACTTCAAAACACTGCTTATCTCTAACGCTGGTGAATGCAGTTTTTTGGTTTAGGAAACCAATAAAGAAACTTGTTTCATGGGCTGCTTTGCATGTGTTTTCACTTAAAATCAACTTCAATACTCTTGTTTCACCTTTCTCTCGGTGAATACAGGAGGTACTTCAAGTTTGAAAGGTAAGTAAGATACATTATTCTTTGCCTGATACATACTTGCTTTTACTCACAATGTCAAAACACTGATTGTACCTAATGCTAGGTCAATGCAGTGGTTTCTTCACTTTACAAATCTGAATAAGATTTGTGTTTCATTTACTGGTATGCTTGTGTTTTTAGTTACAAGTATCTTCAAAACACTTGATTTACCTAACATGCTGTGAATGCAGGAGGAACTTCAACTTTGAAATGAGAGTAAGATAATTGTTTCTTTTTCTGCTATGAAATTGCTTTCACTCACAATGTAAAAGCACTGTTTTTACCTAATGCTATGCCAATGCAGTAGTTTCTTCACTTTTCAATTCTAAGTAAGATTTGGATTTTGTTTGCTGCTATGCAGGTGTTTTTACTTAAACTCATCTTTTAAACACTGGTTTTAATTCACACACTGTGAATGCAGGAGCTATTTAACTTTGAAAATTAATTAAGACTCTTGTTTGTTTGGCTACTATGCACTTGCCTTTAGTTACAATGTCAAAACCCTGCTTTTACCTATTTCTATGGCAATGCAGAAGTTCTTCACTTTTCTAAAGTACATAAGATACTACTTTCCTTGCATTCTATGCACTTGTTTTCAATATAAGCAATGTCAAAACACTACTTTTACTATGCCAATGCTGCAGTTTCTTCCCTTTGTAAATCTAAGTAAGATTCTTCTTTCCTTTGCTGCCACACACGTGTTTTCACTTACAATCAACTTCAGAACACTGCTTTTCCCTAACGCTGGGTGAATGCAGTCAGATTTTGGTTTAGAAAACCAATTAAGAAACTTGTTTCATGGGCTGCTTTGCACGTGTTTTCACTTAGAATCTACTTCAAGACATTGATTTCACCTAGATCTCCGTGAATGCAGGAGGTACTTCAAGGTTGAAAGGTAAGTACGATACTTGTTTGTTTTCCTGCTTTACACTTGCTTTTACTCACAGTGTCAGAACACTGTTTTCACCTAACGCTATACCAATGCAGTGGTTTCATCACTTAAAAAACCTAAGTAAGATTTGTTTTTTTATTTGGTCCTATGCATGTATTTTCACTTCCAATCATCTTCAAAACACTGGCTTTTCCTAAAACTCTCTGAATGAAGGAGGTACTTCAACTTTAAATGGTAAGTAAGTGGCTTGTTTTTTTTTTACTGCTATGCAGTTGTTTTCACTCACAATCAATGTAAAACACTGTTTCCTTATAATGCTATGCCAATGCAGTAGATTTTTCATTATTCAAATTGAAGTAAGATTAGTGTTTCATTTGCTCCTTTGCAAGTGTTTTGACTTAAAATTATCTACAAAACACTGGTTTTACCTAACACTCTGTGAAAGGAGGAAGTACTTCAACTTTGAAAGTTAAGTAAGTTTCTTCTTTTTTTCGCTTCTAGGCACTTGCTTTCACTCACAATGTCAAAACACTATTTTTTACCTAATGCTATGTCAATGCAGTGGCTTCTTCACTTTACAAATCTAAATAAGATTTGAGTTTCGTTTGGTGCTAAGCATGTGTTTTCACTTACAATTATTTTCAAAACACTGGTTTTACCTAACACGCTGAGAATGCAGGAGGAAGTTCAAACTTGAAACGGAAGTAAGATACTTGTTTCTTGGTCTGCTATGCACTTGCTTTCACTCACAATGTCAAAAACCTGCGTTCACCTGTTGCTATGCCAATATAAAAGTTCTTCATTTTTGTAAAGTACATAAGATAACTCTTTCTTTGGCTGCTATACACTTTTTTTCACATACAACCAATGTCAAAACACTGCTTTTATGCCAATGTTGCAGTTTCTTCCCTTTGGGATTCTAAGTAGGATTCTTCTTTCATTTGCTTCTATGCACGTGTATCAGGATCAAACTTTTAAATTCAACATCCAAACATTGCTTTTCCCTAACTCTGGTTTAATGCTGTCAATTCTTCAGTTTAGAAAACCAGTAAAGAAACGTGTTTCATTGGCTGCTTTGCATGTGTTTTCACTTAAAATCAACTTCATGACACTGAATTCACCTAAGTCTCTGTGAATACAGGAAGTACTTCAAGTTTGAAAGTTTAGTAAGATACTTGTTTATTTGGATTCTATGTGCTTTCTTTCACTCACTGTGTCAACACACTGCTTTTTCCTAATGCTATGTCAATGGTCAATGATTTAGTTCGTTCACTTTTCAAACCTAAGTAAGATTTGTGTTTCTTTTGGTGCTATACATGTGTTTTCAGTTAACATAATCTTCCAAACACTGGTTTTATCTAACACTTTCTGAACGCAGGAGGTAATTCAACTTTGAAAGTTGGAAAAAAAACTTGTTTGTTTCGCTGCTATGCACTTGTTTTCACTGACAATCAATGTAAAAACACTGCTTTTATGTAATGCTATGCCAATGCAGTCATTTCTTCACTTTTCAAATCAAAGTAAATTTGTGTTTCGTTTGTTGCTATGCCTGTGGTTTCACTTAAAATCATCTTCAAATCACTGGCTTTACCTAACACTCTGTGAAGCCAGGAGGTACTTCAACTTTAAATGATAAGTAAGGTGCTTGTTGGATTTACTGCTATACAGTTGTTTTCACTCACAATCATTGTAAAAAACTGTTTTTACCTAATGTAATGCCAATGCAGGAGTTTCTTCCCTTTTCAAATCTAAGTAAATTCTGTGTTTAATTTGTTCCTATGCATATGTTTTCACTTAAAATCATCTTCAATACACTGGTTTTACCTAACACTCTGTGAAGGCAGGAGGTTCTTGATCTTTGAAATTTAAGTAAGATTATTGTTTGTTTCACTGCTATGCACTTGCTTTCCCTCACAATGTCAAAATTCTGCTTTTACCTATTGCTATGTCAATGCCGAAGTTCTTCACTTTTGGAAAAAACATAATATACTTCTTTCCTTGCCTGTTATGCACTTCTTTTGACCTACAACCAATGTCAAAGCACTGCTTTTAGTACTCAAATGCTGCAGTTTCTTCCCTTTGGAAATCTAAGTAGAATTTTTCTTTCTTTGGCTTCTATGCACACAATTTCTAATACAATCAAGTGAAAAACACTTCTTTTCCCTAATGCTGGGTGCATGCACTCAATCCTTTGGTTTAGAGAACCAATAAACTTGTTTCATTGGCTGCTTTGCACATGTTTTCACTTAAAATGAACTTGAAGACAGTTGTTTGACCTAACTCTTGGTGAATGTAGGAGGTATTTCAAGTTTGAAAATTAAATATGTAACTTGTTTGTTTTGCTGCTATGCACTTGTTTTCACTCACTATGCCAACACACTGCTTTTTCCTAATGCTGTGCCAATGCAGTAGTTTTTACACTTTACAAATCTAAATAAGTTACTTGTTTTTTTTTCTTTTTTTTTTTGCTGCTATGAATGTGTTTTCACTTACAATCATTTTCAAAACACTGGATTTACCTAACACGCTGTGAATGCAGGAAATACTTCAACTTTGAAATATAAGTTAGATACTGGTTTGCTTGGCTGCTATGTAATTGCTTTCCCTCACAATCTATGTAAAAACAGTGTTTTACCTAATGCTAAGCTAATGCATTCATTTCCTCACTTTTCAAATCTAAGAAAAGTTTGTGTTCTGTTTGCTGCTATGCATGTTTTTTCACTTAAAATCATCTTCAATACACTGGTTTTACTTAACACTGTGTGAATGCAGGAGGTAATTTAACTTTGAAAGGTAAGTAAGATACTTGTTTATTTGGCTGCTATATACTTGCTTTCACTCACCATGTTAAAACCCTTCTTTTACTATGCAATGCTGCAGTATCTTCACATTGGAATTCTAAGAATGATACTTCTTCTTTTGCTGCTAAGCACATGTTTTCACTTACAATCAACTTCAAAACACTGCTTTGCTCTAATGCTCAGCGAATGTAGTCAATTCATTGGTTTATAAAACCACTAAGGAAATTTGTTTCATTGGCTGCTTTGCACATGTTTTCACATAAATCAACTTCAAGACACCAGTTTCACGTAACTTCTGTGAATGCAGGAGGTACTTCAAGTTTGAAAAGTAAGTAAGCTACTTGTTTGTTTGACTGCTATGCACTTCCTTTTATTCACAATGTCAAAACACTTTTTTCACCTAATGCTATGTCAATGCAGTGGTTTCTTCACTTTACAAATCTAAAGAAGATTTGAGTTTCATTTGGTGCTATGCATGTGTTTTCACATAGAATTATCTTCAAAACACTGGTTTTACCTAACACGCTTTGAATGCAGGAGGAACTTCAACCTTGAAATGGAAGTAAGATACTTGTTTCTTGGCCTGCTATGCACTTGCTTCCACTCACAATGTCAAAAACCTTCTTTTACCTATTGCTTTGCCAATGCAGAAGTTCTTCATTTTTGTAAAGTACATAAGATACCTTTTTCTTTGACTGCTATACACTTGTTTTCACATACAACCAATGTGAAAACACTGCTTTTACTATGCCAATGCTGCAGTTTCTTCCCTTTGGGATTCTAAGAAGGATTCTTCTTTCATTTGCTTCTATGCACGTGTATCAGGATCAAACTTTTAAAATCAACTTCAAAACATTGCTTTTCCCTAACTCTGGTTAAATGCAGTCAATCCTTCAGTTTAGAAAACCAGTAAAGAAACTTGTTTCATTGGCTGCTTTGCATGTGTTTTCACTTAAAATCAACTTCATGACACTGAATTCCCCTAACTCTCTGTGAATGCAGGAAGTACTTCAAGTTTGAAAGTTAAGTGAGATACTTATTTATTTGGCTGCTTTGCACTTTCTTTCACTCATTCTGTCAACATACTGCCTTTCCCTAATGCTGTTTCAATGGACAATGGTTTAGTTCATTCACTTTTCAAACCTAAGTAAGATTTGTGTTTCTTTTGGTGCTGTGCATGTGTTTTCACTTAACATAATCATCTGAACACTATTTTTACCTAACACGTTCAGAATGCAGGAGGTAATTCAACTTTGAAGGTAGAGAAAGAACTTGTTTCGCTGCTATGCACTTGTTCCCACTCAAAATCAATGTAAAAACACTGCTTTTACATAATGCTATGCCAATGCAGTAGTTCCTTCTCTTTTCAAATCTAAGTAAGATTTGTGTTTCATTTGTTGCTATGCCAGTCCTTTCACTTCAAATCATATTCAAAACACGGGTTTTACCTAACACTCTGTGAAGGCAGGAGGTACTTCAACATTGAAATTCAAGTAAGATTATTGTTTGTTTCACTGATATGCACTTGCTTTCCCTCACAATGTCAAAATCCTGCATTTACTTATTGCTATGCCAATGCCAAAGTTACTCACTTTTGTAAAGTACATAAGATATTTCTTTCCTTGCCTGTTATGCACTTGTTTTCACGTACAACCAATATCAAAACACTGCTTTTAGTATGCAAATGCTGAAGTTTCTTCCCTTTGGAAAGCTAAGTAGAATTGTTCTTTCTTTGGCTTCTATGCATACGATTTCTAATACAATCAAGTGCAAAACACTCCTTTTCCCTAATGCTGGGTGCATGCAGTCAGTTCTTTGGTTTAGAAAACCAATAAAGAAACTTGTTTCATTGGCTGCTTGCACATGTTTTCACTTAAAATCAACTTAAAGACACTTGTTTCACCTAACTCTCTGTGAATGCAGGAGATACTTCAAGTTTGAAAGGTAAGTAAGATACTTGTTTATTTGGCTGCTATTCACTTACTTTCACTCCCTATGCTAACACACTGCCTTTTCCTTATGCCATGCCATTGCAGTAGTTTCTATACTTTACAAATGTAAATAACTTTCCTGTTTTATTTGCTGGTATGCATGTGTTTTCACTTACAATAATCTTCAAACACTGGATTTACCTAATACGCTGTGAATGCAGGAGGTACTTCAACTTTGAAATGTAAGTAAGATTCTTGTTTTCTTGGCTGCTATGTACTTGTTTTCCCTCACAACCAGTGTAAAAGCACTGTTTTACCTAATGCTATGCCAATGCATTCATTCACTCACTTTTCAAATCTAAGTAAAGTTTGTGTTTTCTTTTCTGCTATGCATGTGATTTCACTTAAAATCATCTTCAATCACTGGTTTTACTTAACACTGTGTGAATGCAGGAGGTACTTCAACTTTGCAACATAATTAATATACTTGTTTATTTGGCTGCTATACACTTGCTTTCACTCACAATGTCAAAACCCTGCTTTTCCTTTTCCAATGTTGCAGTACCTTCACATTGGAATTCTAAGAAAGATATTTCTTCTTTTGCTGCTATGCACGTGTTATCATTTACAGTTAACTTCAAAACACTGCTTTCCCCTAATGCTGGGTGAATGCAGTCAGTTCTTTGGTTTAGAAAACCAATAAATAAACTTGTTTCATTGACTTTTTTGCTCATGATTTCACTTAAAATCAACATCAAGGCACTTTTCTCTCCTAACTCTCTGTATATGGAGGAGGTGCTTCAAGGTTGAAAGATAAGTAAGGTACGTATTTTCTGTCTGCTATGCACTGGCTTTTACTCACAATGTTAAAACACTCCTTTTACCTAATGCTATGCCAATGCAGTGATTTTTTCACTTTTCAAATCTAAATAAGATTTGTGTTCCATTTGCTGCTATGCATGTTTTTTCACTTACAATTTTCTTCATAATCTGGTTTTACCTAACACGCTGTGAATGCAGGAGGAACATCAACTATGAAACGTAACTAAGATACTTGTTTCATTGTCTGCTATGCACTTGCTTTAACTCACAATCAATGTAAAAACACTGCTTTTACCTAATGCTATACCAGTGCAAGAGATTCTTCAATCTTCCAATCTAAGTAAGATTTGTGTTTCATTTGCTGCTATGCATGTGTTTTCACTTAAACTCACCTTCTAAACACTGGTTTTACCTAACACACTGTGAATACAGGAAGTAATTCAACTTTGAAAGTTAAGTAAACATTTCTTTCTTTGGCTGCTATACACTTCCTTCCAATCAAAATGTGAAAACCGTGCTTTTACTGTGCCACTCTTGCAGTTTCTTCACTTTGGAACTCTTAGTTAGATTCTTTTTTATTCTGCAGCTATGCACGTGTTTTCACTTACAATCAACTTCAAGACACTTCTTTCACCTAACTCTCTGTGAATGCAGGAGATAATTCAAGTTTGAAAGTTAAGTAAGACAATGTTTGGTTTGGCTGCTGTGCACTTTCTTTTACTCATAATATCAAAACACTGTTTTTACCTAAAGCTATGTCAATGCAGTGGTTTCTTCACTTTATAAATGTAAATGAGATTTGTGTTCCATTTGCTGCTATGCATGTGTGTTCACTTACAATTATCTTCAAAACACTGGTTTTACATAACACGTTGTGAATGAGGAGGATCTTCAAATTTGAAACATAAGTAAGATACTTGTTTCTTTGTCTGCTATGCACATGCTTTCACTCACAATCAGTGTAAAAAGACTGCATTTACTTAATGCTATGCAATGCAGTAGTTTCTTCACTTTTCCAATCTAAATAATATTTGTGTTTCATTTGCTGCTATGCATGTGCTTTCACTTAAACTCATCTTGTAAACACTGGTTTTACCTAACACACTGTGAAAACAGGAGGTGGTTCAACTGTCAATGTGAAGTAAGACTCTTGTTTGTTTGGCTGCTATACACTTGCTTGCATTCCCAATGTCAAAAACCTGCTTTTAGTTTGCCAATGCTGCAGTTTCTTCACTTTGGAACTCTAAGTAAGATCCTTCTTCCTTCTGCTGGTATGGAAGTGCTTTCATTTACAATCAACTTCAAAACACTCCTTTCCCTAACACTGGATGAATGCAGCAAGTTCAATGGTTTAGAAAACCAATAAAAATCTTGTTTCATTCGTGGCTTTGCATGTGTATTCACATACAATCAACTGCAAAATACTGGTTTCACATAACAGTCTGTTAATGCAGTAGTTAATTCAACTTTGAAAGGTAAGTAAGATAATTTTTGTTTTGGTGCTATGCAATTGCTTTCACTCACAATATCAACACACTTCTTCTACCTAATGCTACATGAATGATGTGGTCTCTTCTCTTAACTAATCTAAATAAGATTTGTGTTTTATTTGCTTATATGCATGTATTTTCACTTACAATCATCTTCAAAACACTGGTTTTACCTAACATGCTGTGAATGCAGGAGGTAGTTCAACTTTGAAATGTAAGTAAAATACTTACAGTACATCATACTGGGGCATCTGTAACTTTATACTAGTCCCCAAACCATGTGACTCCCCTGCCTGACCCCTGTCTTGCAGGCCTTGCTGGACAAGAGCACTTCCCCCTTCATCTTATCAGTACTCATTCCCACCTAGTCTGGAGACACCGACAGTTTATAGGTGAATACACTGTGCAGCAGCATCACACTGCCACTTGGGAACAGGACAGCTCTCCAACACGGTCCCTAGCTGTTTCAGTTTGGCAAGCCATGCCAAGGCAAAATACCAGAAATAGGCTGGCTTTTATTGGAATTTATTAGGGTTAAGGCTTACAGTTCTGAGGCTGTGACAATGTCCAAATGAAGGCAACATCAAAAATGCTGTCTTAACAAGAGCCAGCTGCTGCTGGACTGCTGCCAAGGCAAAATGTTTGGCTTGATTGTTTCTCTCTGCCTTCTCCCCCAAACTCACTTACTCCCTGATCTTTGCAGTGGGCCATCAGACACATTTGCTCACACCTCTCCCTTTTCCTCTGGCTTGGATATCTTCAGTTTAAAGCTGCTCCATGACTCCAGGCTCTGGCCTCTCCTTCAGGCTCTCAAGGTTTCTCTGTCTCTCCACAGCTATAGGAGATCTTGGAGCCCTCTCCCACATGGCAGGGAAAACATGGCAGCACTCTTTCTCTGTGTGTTTCATGTATGTAAGAATTCAGCAAAATGATTGAGGTCCATCCTGGTGCCTGAAATCTAATCAGTGGCCCTTAACTTAGCTAAAGCAATCTAACAAAAAGTGACCAAATTGAAAGGTCCTTTATCTGAATCTAACCAAAATGTCCTTCATTCAAAAAGCTTACACACACAACAATGGGTTAGTAAGAACATAATTTTCCAGGGTCCACACAATGCTCTGATGGGGGCATTAACCCAGGTCATAGGGATCAGGAGGGGTCACCTAAGTCGGGAAGAATTGGGAACTCATGAAACAGTGGCTGTACTTTGGTTGTGGCCATCATTGTGCAAAATGGTGTGCTAGCCAAAACTGCACTGGTCCCTAGAATGGTCCCAAGATGAACTCAATATACTGTGCTTTCTCCTCCAAATCTTAGCTCCAAAATCAGGTGTGTAACTCAGAGAGGTGTGCCATTTTTCCCATCCCCAGAGCCAGAGCACACAGATTTTGCCTGTGGGATGGGTTGGCTGAAAGCAGGCTGTAAAACTGAAAGCCACTAATTTCTTCTCCAAAAAAACTGATTACATTTACAACAGAAGGGAGATATTCAAGGCTAAGGGTGCTCTCAAAAGCAGTGGAGATCGCATAGGTCCTGAGATTTAATTCATTTCAATCCTTCAGGAAGAAGTGAAATAAACACTTTTACAGATGAGTAAAAACTAATAAAGTTTGCTACCTGCATTTTATTTTAAAGGAAATGTAAAAGAATATTCTTCAGGTAAGAAGAAAATAATCTCAGAATGTTCAAGATTCAGGATGAATTGAAGAACAATATCTCTTAATTAAATTCATATATCTAAATGATTATTGAATGGATAAAGTAATAATGATATCTGTGCCCTAGGGCATCAATAAATGTTAAAATACACCATAAAATAATATATAGCATAAGATGGTCAAATGGATATGTAGCAGTTGGTTGCCATTATGAATTCCAAAAATAGATATTGGATTATACTTGTAAACTGGTCTGTTAAACTGGGAATGGTTAAGTTATGATAAAGGCATTGAGTTGGGCCACAATTGGCAGGGTGTTTAGCCCCGCCCCTTAATGGGTGGGGTCTCAAAAATAAAAAGGCATGGCAAAGGACAGAGCTGGAGTAATTTTTGATGATTAACAAGGACACAAGGCCCTGGGGAAAAGAGGGATTTGTGGGAGTTGGGGAACATGGGAATCCCGGTGGATTCTGTGTAATATTTTAGGTAATCTAAGCACCTCTTAATATATATATATGGCATTTTTGTAGGCCAATGCACATATATGCATATATATTTGTGTATCATTTTGCAAATATTGATATACGTTGTGAAGATTTTGATTTTTGCTCACAATAAAAAATTAATAAATTTAAAAAAGAAATAATAAAGGTCATAAAAGAAAAGATTTTAGTATGTCACTCATCATAAGCATTAAAAAAGTTATGATAAGAGTATTGATTGGACCACAATTGGTAGTGTGCTTTGCCCTGCAACTTAATGGGTGAGGTCTCAAAAATAAAAAGGCATGGCAAAGGACAGAGCTGGAGTAGTTTTTGATGATGGAGTTTTGATTAGCAAGGACATAATGTCCCGGATAAAAGAGATAAACCACTTCCCTGACAGTTCACAGGTGGCCTTGTGGAAAGAGGCAAAGCTTAGTGAGCCTCATATTCTACAGCTGAGCTTGTGGAGGAAACAGAGGAGCCAAACCCAGAGAGAAACACAGCCCTGGGAAGAGAAAAACCCAGAAGCCTGAACCCTGGCAAATGGTGGTAGCTGTCTTGTTCCAAGATGGGGTAACAGATTTTGGTGAATGAACAATCTTATAATTTAGGGCCTGGTAACTATAAGCTTCTACCCCAAATAAATACCCTTTATAAAGGCCAACAGATTTTTGGTATTTTGGATCAGCACCCCTTTGGTTGACTAATACAAGATATAAAATCTTTTAAAATACAATATTTGGCACAGCAATAAAAAATAATATGTACAGGTTTGGAAAGACAACCAAAAGTGTTATAATTTCCCTGGTAAACTTTAAAGAATATTAAATACTGCACCTCCCCCAAACAAATAGAAGAAAAATATTGAACAAAAATAGTCAGCCCAAAACAAAGTATTCAGGATTTCCTGTGTTGCCATTTTGGCCTTTGTTCTGGGGCCACAATACTCGTGCATCCTTGGAAGCTGACCTTACTTATGCTTCAGAAACCTCAAGATTCCAGGGTTGACTTATGGGGTATTGTTTTGTCCCCATCATAAATCAAGTGCTTTATCACTTCCACATTTCCTAGATATGAAGCTACCAAACTGGATGTGATGCTCATTTGAAGCAAGAAGAGCTATGAATGATAGAAGAAATAAAAATGAGATATTGTTGCACTTCCCAAATTGGATGCTTAGTTTATTGTATTGGATCTTTCCTCTTTTCTAAAGAATGCATTCAATGATATAAATTTCCCTCTAGGCACTGCTTTTGCTGCACACCACAAACTATGAAGAAGCATAGGACATTAAGAAGCAGAAAGAAGTGAAGCTATATCCTGTTCCAAAACAGTACAGACTTAAGATGAATGCAGAGAATATAAGAAAGTTCGGAAAAACTTTTCCGTGACCACAAGCATTGATTCCTCCAAATAACACTTCTATGAATGTAACTTCACTTTGAAGGAATTTTCATCATGCTTACCTAAGCATGAGGGACTCTATGTAAGGAAAAATGAATGAAGACAATGAGATTTGTCAGTTTGCCACACATGGTGATCCTCCCCTTTAAGTGTAATGAGTGTGAAGTTATCTTGGAAATTCATCCTCATGAGATACCAGATAATTAATACTTCAGAGAAACCATTTGGGATTTCATGAATTTGGGAAAGCTAGAGTCACATCAAAGAATTATGCAGGAATAAAATCCTATGTATGTAAGGAATATTAGAAATCCTTCAGACAGGCATTAAATCTCATTGAGCATGAAATACTCATACATTAATTAGTATTGTAATGAATAGGGGAATGCTTCTATCCTCAAGGAATATTAGAAAATTCAAACTAGAGAGAAACCACATGAGTGTCCTGAATGTTGTCTGCTCTTTACAAGCATTTTTTACTCCCCATTTTAAAAGTCATACAGACGAACAAGCATAGAAATGTAGTACGTGGGAAAATTTTCAGCCTGACAGAAAACCTCTTTATTCATCAGAAAATTCTTCCTGAAGAGAAATTATATATAGGTGGGAAAGCTTTAATTCAAATGTCAAATCTCAGAACAAGAGATTTCCTACTCTAAAGAAACCCTATGTATGTAAAGCATCTGAAAAATCCTTTAGGAACAAATCATATCTCAGAGAACATGAACAAACTCATAGTGGACAGAAACAAAGTGAATATAAAGAATGCAGAAGAGCCTTCAGCAAAAGCAATAGTTCATTAAACATCAGAGCATTCATTCTGGAGAAAAACCCTATATATGCAATGAATGTGGAAAAGCCTTCAACCAGGAGGACAACCTCGTTAACCATCTGAGAATACATACTGGATAGAAAACCTATGAATATGATGGATGTGGGAAAGCTTTCATTCAGAAATCAAGCCTCATTATACACGAGAGAAGACAAACTGGAGAGAAACTGCATATATGCAAGGAATGTAGGAAAGCCTTCAGGTGAAAATCAAATCTCACTGGCCATGAGAAAATTCATAGTGGTGGGAAACCCTATATATGTAAGGGATGTGGAATACCCTTCAGCCAGAGGCAGTATCTCATTAAACATTAAAACATTCATAATGGAGGGAAACCCTGTGAAGGTATTGACTGTGAATCTCCAAAGAAGATCTGCCTCCAGTTTGTGCAACTTGTTGCCAATCTTTTAAGAAAGTGACTGTGACTGTGCAATTCAGGATGTCTTTCTACTCTTGGAAAAGTGCACTCACAATTTGTTCTCAGATCTGCTCCTCCCACATCTTCTTCCACACTAATCTGTGTTCAATTTGTTACCACTAATTTATACATCAGAACTCGATATTTCTCTTAGTTTATGTAAAGATGGGATTTCAACTTATTTCAAATTATCCTGGTTGTGTTCACTGGTTCTTCAATCCATTACATTCTGGGTAAGCATTTAAAAAATTACCATTTTATAAATAATATTGCCCATTATTGTAGCATTTTATTAAAAGGCACCCCAACCATTTATATTTTTTCAGTTTCTTCACTTGTTTTTGATGTGGATTCAAGTTTAACAGCCACTGAATTACAGTGACCTGTTTCCTACTTAACTCCAATTTTCTTTATTTTTTTTAAAATCAGAAGTGAACTTTTCACAATCGGAGGTTATGCATCTAATCTCAAGTATTTTAAGAAGTTAGAAAATTTATTTATATTATTAAGTTGTACTCCAATATTTTTCTTGTATGTGATAGGGTGTGGGATGGATGAAACTAGAAAATCAAGTATTTACAAACAGAAATTTGTACCCAAAAGAATCTGCAATACAGATAATTCTGAGGAAGGAGGAATGGGGGTTGAGGCTAGAGAAGGAATTTGCTCTTTGTAATAACAGACATAAGTTATTTTTATACTCTTTGCATGGATAATTTGGTTATAATTTAAAAGAAATTATGAAAATAGTACACAATGAAATCATACAAAGAGGTTGATTTGAAAATATAAATTTTTATGTGCAACATTACTCGAGGGGCACTTCTTCTCACCTTTGCAAATAAAGTCGTCCATAAAGGAAAAGTGTCTCTCTCTTCAGCCCATTCCCCAGCTGCCTGGACGGGTCAAGGAATCCCTCAAAAAGAGTTAGCATGGTGTACAAGGAGCATGGAAATGACTGTGTGAAGGCCACACTGCTCTCTACACGTGTCCAGTTAGAGGGCTGTTAGCACCACAGGAGAAGACGGACTTCCTGCTGCTTACTCCCCAATGAAGAGTGGCTAGAGAGTCTCACATCACTAACTGAGGCTGTGAGTGATAAGTGGGGCTTTCTCCCTGTCCTCCTTTGCGGATCAAGAACCTATGATGATGGTTTTCATTGGGGCTCTGAGAGTTTGGTTCCTATACAGGACATTCCATCTCTGGCTTGGGGAAATTGCAACAAACACCTGTTACATTCCAGCTTCTTCAGTTGTTCATCAGCTTCTTCCCATCCAACCCCTCCGTTCTCTTCTGGGATTGAAGATGTCTGCATGATTTTCAACTCTGTTAAAACTGTGTTGAAAATTTAATATTTAGTTAGACTGAGAAATATCTGGCATCTGCACCCTCTGAGGTTTTCTGCAAACATTTTACAGTCTCACAACCTCACTTCTATTTTTTTCAGCCCTAGGTCCCAGGACACCCTGGGATTCCTGTACGATTTACTAGTGTCACTGGCCTAGTGATGCTCATTCAGGTGATGTTATCATTGTATCCAATGCTGTAAAGTGAATTTTGACATATCCTTCCTGACAACTACAGGTTTCATCTTGGCATTGCTCTTTCTTTAGCTGCCGTAGGTTTGGAGAAGGTGGATGTAGAATGGGAAGCAGGAGAATTGAGTCTATGCCTGAGACCCAGGTGGGGTACATGAAGTTCAGCCTCCTCAGAGGGTCAACGCTGGAGGCCAAGGGATCGAGGGAGGGGCAAAAGGAGCAGGAGCAGGAAGTCTCTCTGTGCCCTGACTCCTCTGCTTCACCAGACCCCAGTTTCCATGATTTTACCTGTCCCTGCACACCTGGCCAACCCCTTCCTGTGGCAGGTACATCATACTGGGGCATCTGTGACTTTAGACTACTCCCCAAACCATGTGACTCCCCTGGCTGACGCCTTGTTTTTCAGGCCTTGCTGGCCAAGAGCCTTTTCCCCTCTCTCTTAACAGTACTCATTCCCACCTAGTCTGAAGACACCCACAGTTTTCAGGTGAATTCACTTGGCAGCAGCATCAAACTGACATTTGGGAACAGGGCAGCTCTCCAATCCTGTGTCCCCAACTGTTTGAGTTTTCGAAGCATTGCCAAGGCAAAATACCAAAAATAAGTTGGCTTTTATTGGAATTTATTAGGGGTAAAGCTTAGACTTCTGAGGCTGTCAAAATGTCCAAATCAAGGCATCATCAAAAATGCTGTATTAACAAGAGTCAGCTGCTGCTGGACTCCTGCCAAGGAAAACTTTGGGCATGCTGGTCTCTCTCTCCCTTCTCCTCCAAACTCACTTTCTCCTTCAGCTCAGCAGTGGGCCATCAGACACAATTGCTCAAACCTCTTCCTTCTCTTCTGGTCTGGACATATTCAGCTTCAAGCTGCTCCATGACTACAGCCTCTGGCCTCTCCCTCAGCCTCTTAGGGTTTCTGTTTCTCTCCACAGCTGTAGGAGATCCTGGAACCCTCTTCCACATGGCAGGGTAATCATAGCAGCACTCTTTCTCTGTGTGTTCCATTCATGTAGGACTTCAGCACAATGATTGTGGTCCATCCTGGTGCCTGAACTCCAATACTTTTACAGATGAGTAAAAACTAATAAAGTTTGCTAGCAGCAACTCACTTTAAAGGAAATGTAAAAGAATATTCTTCAGGCAAAAGAAAATAATCTCAGAAAGTTCAAGATTCAGGATGGATTGAAGAACAATATCTGCTAATTAAAGAGTCCCTTAACTAAACTAAAGCAATCTAACTAAACGTGACCTATTCAAAGGTCCCTTATCTGAATCTAACCAAAATGCCTACATAAAAAAGGCTTACTCACACAGCAAAGGGTTTGTAAGAACATACTTTTCCTGGGTCCAGTAAAGACTCAAATAAGGGCATTAACCCAGGGCACAGTGATCAGAGAGGTATGAGATTTAACTCATCTCAATCCTTCAGGAAGAATGGAAATAAAAACTTTTACAGATGAGTAAAACCTTATAAAGTTTGCTAGCAGCAACTCACTTTAAAGGAAATGTAAATGAATATTCTTCAGGCAAAAAGAAAATAATCTCAGAACTTTCAAGATTCAGGATGGATTGAAGAACAATATCTGTTAATTAAATTCATATATCTAAATGACTATTGAATGGATAAAGTAATAATGATATCCATGGCCTAGGACATCAATAAAGTGTTAAAATACACCACAAATTAATATATAGCAGAAGGTGGGTAACTGGATATGTAGCAGTTGGTTGTCATTAGGAATTCCAAAAATAGATATTGTATTATGCTTGTAAACTGGTCTGTTAATCTGGGCATGATTAAGTTATGATAAGGGTGTTGACTGGGCCACAGTGGGTAGGGTACTGAGCCCCGCCCCTTGATGGGAGGGGTCTCAAACATAAAAGACATGGCAAAGGAAATATTTGGAATAGTTTCTGAAGTTGGAGTTCTGATGAGCTAGGAGAGTAGGCCCCAGGGAAAAGAGAAAAGCCATTCACCTGAAATTTCATGGCTGGTCTTGTGGAGAGATACAAAGCTTAGAGAACTTCATAGTCTACAGCTGACCTTGTGAAGGAAACAGAAGAGCTGAGCCCAGAGAGAAATGCAGCACTGGAAAGAAAGGAGCCCACAAAGCCTGAATCCTGGCAAATGTCCGCAGCTGTCTTGCTCCAAGATGGGGCAAAAGACTTTGGTGAAGGAAGAAACTTACTCTTCGTGGCCTGGTATCTGTAAGCTTCTTCAGTTTTCAAAACTAAGCATTATGCACATTTCATTGACAGCTATGCCCTTGCTTGGAGTTACAGCTCCATGGGCCTACAGAGGCTCCACAGGCCTCCACAGACAATGCATGCTACATGGGTCCATGGCCTCCAAGGCCTCATGGCAACCATGTGCCTGCACAGACTCCACAGTCTCCTCATTCACCAAAGGCTCCATGAGGCTGCCCAGGAACCACAGATTCCATGGCCCAAAATGGTCTCCACAGTCTCCACAGGCCTCCACATTTTCCTCACCCTTCTCAGTCTCCACAGCTTCCACATGTTCCATGGGCTGACATAACCTCCCAGGTCTCCATGGTCACCAATTACTCCAAGAGCTCAATAGATGCTGTGACACCATGAGCCTTCACAGGTTCCATGTCCTCCATTATATATGCAGGCTGTGCAGGCTCCACAGGCTCCATGCATTCCATGGTTTCCATGGGCCCCATGAACTCCAGTTTCTCCACAGGCTCCACTTGTTCCACAGGCTGCAAATGTGCCATGGGCTCTATGGGGTTTATAGGCCTGCACAGGTTCCACAGGCCTCCATGGGCTCCACAGGCTCCCCAGACCTGCAGAGGAACCATAGGCTCCACATGGTCCTCAGGCCTGCACAGGTTTGACAGGCCTCCACGGGTTTCACAGACTCCATGGGTTCCATCACCGTCATGGGTTCCACAGCCTCTACATTCTTATGGACTTCACAGTTTCCCTGTCCTTCACGGGTCTGCACAGGCTGCACAGGCCTCCTTGAGCTCCATAGTCTCCATGGGTTCCTCGGTCTCCATGGCTTTCAGAAGCAACACCAGCTCCATGGACTCCATGGGCTTCAGAGTTTGTACAGGTTCCACTGGCCTGCAAAGCATCCACAAGCTCCATGGGTTGCATGGGCTCAACAGGGACTGTGGGCTCCACAGTCTTCTATGATTTCATGGGCTCCACCATCTCCCTTGGCTCCACAGGCTCCCTGACCATGTATAGGCTCCACAGTCCTCAATGAGCTCCACAGTCTCCGCAGGCTGTACAGGCACCATGGGCTCCACAAATGTCCATGTGCTACAAGCCCACCACAGGCTCCACATTCTCTGTAGTGTCCTTGGGCCCTATACCTCAAAAGTCTCCATGTACACCATGGGTTCGATGAACTCCACAGGATCCAGAGGCCTGTATAGGCTCCACAAGCTCCCTGTGCCTTCACATGGTCCATGGGCTTCATGGGTTTTGCGAACATCAATGTCTCTGCAGTCTTCATGTTATCTCCATGGCCTCAAAAGCACCACAAGACTGCACATGCTCCACAGGCCTCCACAGGCTCCATGGGCTCTACGGTCTCCAAAGGTCTGTATAGGCTACATGGGTTACACAGGCTCTACTGGCTTCTTGGGCCTCCACAGGCTCCGAAGGACCCATAGGCTCCACTGGTATCCATGGCCTCCACAGGCTACAAGTGCTCTATGGTCTCCACAGGCAGCACATGCTCCAGAGGTGGCACTGGCCTCCAGGGCCCTTCAGCAGCTCTGCAGGTCTCCATGTGCTCCAAGAGCTCTACAGGCTCCATGGGCTCCAGAGGCACACATTGGCTACATATGTCCCAGTGCCTCCATATTCTCTGCAGTTGCCTTGAGCTGCATACTTCAACGGACTCCATGGACACCATGGGCTCCATGAGATCCACAGGTCCCACAGGCCTTAACTGTCTTCACAGTCTCCATGGGATCCACAGATACCCAGGACCCCATGGAATCCCTGATCTCCAAGGGTTTCATGGTCTCCAGGGACTCCATGTGCTCCTCAGTCTCCATGGGTATGCACATGCTCATCATGCTCCACTGACTCCATGGGCTCCATATGCTCCAAAAGCTCTACAGTCTCCACAGTTTACATGGGCCTGCACAGCTCTACAGGCCTCCATGCATTCCAAAGACTCCACAGTTTCCATAAGCACCACAGGCTCCATGCCCCTGCAGAACTCCTCAGGTTTTCACAGGCTCCACAGGCTCCATGGATTCCACAGTTAGCACAGGGTACAAGGGCTTCACAGGCTTCACAGTCTCCACACATTCCACAGGCTCCATGGACTTTATGGGCTCCTTCACCTTCACAGCCTGAATAGGCTCCACATGTTCCACATGCTCCACAAGCTTTCATGGGCTCCAAAGATTCCACCGACTTCCACGAGTTTGACAAGCTCCACAGGCTCCAACAGTGTGCACAAGCTCCACCGGCATCTGTGGGCTTCACGAGCTCCACAGGCTCCAAATGCCTGCATAGTTTCCATGGGCTCCATGGGCTCCATAGTCTCCATGGGCCTCCAACAGATCCACAGCTTCACAGGCCTTGATGGGATCAATGGCATCCACATGTCACATGGGCTGCTCAAACTCTATTGTTTCCATTCGCTTCCCAGAATTCAACAGGTTTACTGGCCCCGTGGGCTCCACATGCTCCACTGACATCCACTAAATCCAGGGGCACCAGGGCTCCTCTATCTCCATGGATCTGAACAGACTCCACACACTCCATGGGCCCCACACTCTCCACAGATTCCACTGGCCTTCACAGGATCCACAGACTCCATTGGCCTGAACAGGCTACACACACTTCATGGACTTCACAGACTTTATATGCTCAAAAGGCTCTTTAGCTGTCCACGGGCTTCATAGGCACCACAGGATCTAATGCATCTACAACATCCATGGGTTCCATGGGCTCCATGGTCTGCACAGCGTCCAATGGTGCCACAGGCATCATAGTGTCCACACTATGGACCCTTTACAAGGTCCTGCACAGGCTCCACCTACTCCATGGCCTCAACCAGCCTTCTCAGGATCAACAAGTTCCATACCTTCCACAATCCCCCTGGACCTTCACAAGCTCCATGGGTTCCATAGGGTCTATAGGCATGCACAAGCTCCACAGGCTCCCTGATTTCACATGCTACACACAGTACACTGGCCTGCACAGGGTCCACAAGCCTACACAGGTGCCATGGGCTCCATGGGCTCCACAGACCTTCACATGTTCCACAGTCCGCACAGACTCCACAAGGTCCATGGACTCCGCAGTTTACACAGGTTCCAAGGGCTTCTCCCTAATACTCAGTAAATGCAGTTCTCAGTGTAGAGAACCACTGAAGAGACTTCTTTCTTTGGATGCTTTGCATGTGTTTTTACTTAAAATCAAATTCAAGACACTGGTTTCACCTAACTCTATGGGAATACAGGAGGAACTTCAAGTTTGAAATGTAAGTAAGGTACTTGTTTGTTTGGCTGCTATGCACTTGCTTTCAAGAACCATCAAAATTAAAACACTGCTTTTACTTAATACTATTCCAATGCAGTGGTTTCTTCAAGTTTCAAAACTAATAGGATATGCATTTCATTGGCAGGTATGCACTTTTTGGAGTTAAAATAAACTTCAAAATCCTGGTTTTAACTTACACTCTGTTGATCCAGGGGGTTCTTCACGTTTGTAAAATATGAAAGATAATTGTTTCCGTGGCTGCTGTGAACTTGTTCTCACGTATAGTGTCAAAATCCTTCTTTTACCTAATGCTTTGCCAATGCTGAGGTTCTTCACATTTGTAAAGTAAAGAAGATGCTTCAATCCTAGGCTCCTATGCCCTTGTTTTTACTTACAACCAATGTCAAAACACCGCTTTTATGTAACGCTATTCCAATGCTATAGTTTCTTCACTTTAGAAATCTAAATAAAATTTGTGTTTCATTTACTGCTATGCATGTGTTTCCACTTATAATCACCTTCAAAACACTGGTTTTACCTAACACTGTGAATGCAGGAAGTACTTCATCTTTGAAAGGTAAGTAAGATACTGGTTTCCTTGTCTGCTATGCACTTGTTTCACTCACAATGACAAATCCTTGCTTTGATCTAATGCTCTGCCAATGCAGAGGTTCTTCAGTTATGTAGAGTAAATAAGATGCTTCTTTCCATGGCTGCTATGCACATATTTTCACTTACAACCTATGCCAAAACATAGCTTTTTCTATGCCAATGCTTCAGTTTCTTCATTTATGAAATCTAAATAAGTTTGTAATTTCTTTGGCCACGAAGCACTTGCTTTCACTTACAATCAATTTTGAAGCACTGTATTTCCCTGATGCCCAGTGAATGCAGTGGGTTCTTCAGTTTAGAGAACCAGTAAAGAAACTTGTTTTATTGGCTACTTTGCACGTTTTCACCGACAATCAACTTCAAGTCCCTGTTTTCACCTAACTCTCTGTGAATGCAGGAGGTACTTCAGGTTTGATAGGTAAGATAGGTGTGTGTTTGACTGCTATCCACTTGCTTTCACTAACAATCAATGTCAAAACACTGTTTTTACCTAATGCAATGACACTGCAGTGGTTTCTTCAGTTTTTCAAAACTAAACAGGATACTCATTTCATTGGCACACATGCATTTGCTTGGAGTTACAATCAACTTCAAAATCCTGGTTTTAACCTAAAGCTCTTCGAAGCCAGGAGGTTTTTCACATTTGTAAAGTATAAAATATACTTGTTTCCTTTGCTGCTATGCCCATGTTTTCACCTGAAGCCAATGTCAAATACTGCATTTACCTAAAGCTATGCCAATGCAGTTTTTTCACGTTTGAAATCTAAGTACTATTTGTGTTTCAATTGCTGCTCTGCATGTGTTTACATTTACAATCACCTTCAGAGCCCTGGTGTTACCTAACACTCAGTGAATGTAGGAGTTCCTTCATCTTTGAAAGGTAAGTAAGATACTTGTTTCCCTGGCTACTATGCACTTGCTTTCACTCACAGTGTCAAAACCCTGCTTTTATCTAATGCTGTGCTAACGCAGAGGTTCTTCACCTTTGTAAAAAAAATAAGACATTTCTTTCCTTAGCTCTTATGTCCTTGTTTCACTTACAACCAATATCAAAGCACTTCTTTTTCTTTGCCAATGCTGCAGCTTCTTCACTTCTAAAATCTGAGAAAGTTTCTAGATTCTTTTGCTGCTATGCTCATGATTTCATTTATACTAAACTTCAAAGCACTGCTTCTTCCTAATACTCTGTGAATGGAGTCAGTTCTTCAGTTTAGAGAACCCATTAGAAAACTTCTTTCATTGTTGCTTTGCATGTGTTTTCACTTACATTCAACTTCAAGACACTGGTTTCGCCTAATTCTCTGTGAATACAGTGGGTACGTGAAATTTGAAAGGTAAGAAAGATACTTTTTTTGCTGCTATCCAATTGCTTTCACTTCCAATCAATGTCAAAACACTGCTTTTACCTAATTTACACCAATGCAGTGGATCTCCTGTTTTCAAAACTAAACAAGATACTCATTTTATTGGCTGTGATGCACTTGCTTGGTGATACAATCACCTTCAAAGCTCAGGTTTTAATCTAAAGCTCTGTGAATCCAGGATTTTATTCATGTTTATAAAATAAGAATCATACTTGTTTCCTTGCCTGCTTTGCCGTTGTTTTCACTTACAACTAATGTCAAAACACCGCTTTTATCTAAAGATAAGCCAATGCAGTCGTTTCTTCACGTTTGAAATCTAAGTAAGATTTGTGTTTCATTTGCTGCTATGCATGTGGTTTTTTTTACAATCACCTTCAAAACACAGATTTTATCTAACACTCTGTGAATGCAGGAGGTACTTAATCTTTGAAAGGTAAGTAAGATACATGTTTCCCTGGCTACTATGCACTTGCTTTCACTCACAGTGTCAAAACCCTGCTTTTACCTAATGTTCTGCTAATGCAGAGGTTCTTCACCTTTGTAAAGTAAATAAGATACTTCTTTCCTTAGCTTTTATGTCCTTGTTTCACTTACAACCAATGTCAAAGCACTTCTTTTTCTTTGCCAATGCTGCAGCTCCTTCACTTCTGAAATCAAAGTAAGATTCGAGGTTTTTTTGCTGCTATGCTCGTATTTTCCATTATAATCAACCTCAAAGCACTGTTTCTTCCTAACACTTGGTTAATGGATTCAGTACTTCAGTTTATAGAACCAATATGGAAACTTGTTTCATTGACTGATTTGCACGTGTTTTCACTTACATTCAACTTCAAGACACGGATTTCATCTAACTGTCTGTGAAAACAGAGGGTATGTAAAGTTTGAAAGGTAAGTAAGACACTTGTTTGCTTTGCTGCTATACACTTGCTTTCATTATCAATCAATGTCAAAACACTGCTTTTACTTCATATTATGCCAATGCAGTGGTTCCTCTAGTTTTCAAAACTAAGCCAGATACTCATTTCTTGGCTGCTATGCACTTGCTTGGAGTTACAATCACCTTCAGAACCCTGGCTTTAATATAAATCTCTGTGAATCCTGGATCTTCTTCAGGTTTGTAAAGTAAGAAACATACTTGTTTCCTTCCCTGCTATGCCATTGTTTTCAATTACAACTAACGTCAAAACACTGCTTTTACTTAATGCTATGCCATGAAGTAGTTTCTTCACTTTTGAAATCTAAGTAAGATTTAGGTTGATTTGCTGCTTTGCATGGGTTTTCATTTACAATCACCTTCAAATCACTGATTTTACCTAATACTCTGTGAATGCAGGAGGTACGTTATCTGACAAAGGTAAGTAAGATACTTGTTTCCCTGGCTGCTATGCACCTGCTTTCACTCAGAATATCAAAATCCTTCTTATATCTAATGCTCTGCCAATGCAGAAATTCTACACTTCTGTAAAGTAAATAAGATTCTTATTTCCTTGGCTGCTATGCACTTGTTTACACTTACAACCATTGTAAAAATTCAGCTTTTTCTAAGTCAATGGTGCAGTTTCTTCACTTTTGAAATCTGAGTTTCTCCCTTCTTTTGCTGCTAAGCACGTGTTTTCTCTTGCAATTAACTTCAAAGCACTGTTTTTCCATAATGCTTGGTGAATGCATTTGTTTCTTCAGTTTAGAGAACCAGTATAGAAATTTGTTTCATTGGCTGCTTGCACCTGTTTTCACTTACAATAAACTTCAAGGCCCTGGCTTCACCTAACTCTGTGAATGCAGGAGGTACTTCAAGATTGAAATGTAAGTAAGACTTGTTTGTTTGGCTGCTATGCACTTGCTTTCCATCACAATCAATATCAAAACACCGTTTTTACCTAATGCTATGCCAATGTATTGGTTTTTTCAGGTTTCAAAACTAAGCAGGATACTCATTTCATTGGCAGCTATGCACTTGCTTGGGATTACAATCAACTCCAAAATCCTAAATTTAACTTAAAACTCTGTGAACCCTGGAGGTTCTTCACGTTTTTATTGTATAAAGATACTTGTTTCCTTGTCTGCTATATCCTTGTTTTCTATGTGAATGCTACAGTTCCTTGACTTTTGAAATCTATGTAAGATTCTAATTTCTTTTGTTGCTGTGCATCTGTTTTCACTTACACTCAACTTCAAAGAACTGCTTTTCCCTGTCACTCGGTGAATGTTGTTGGTTCTTCAGTTCAGAAAACCAATAAAGAAGCTTGTTTCATAGGCCCCTTTGCATATGTTCTCACTTACAATGAACTTCAAGACCCTGGTTTCACCTAACTCTCTGTGAAAGCAAGAGGTACTTCATCTTTGAAAGGTAAGTAAGATACTCATTTCCCTTGCTGCTATGCACTTACTTTCACTCACAAGGGCAGAACCCTGCTTTTACCTAGTGCTGTGCCAATGCAGAGGTTCTTCACTTTTGTAAAGTAAATAAGACACTTCTTTCCTTGGCTGCTATGCACGTCTTTTCACCTACAACCAATGTCAAAACACTGCTTTCTCTATGCCAATACTGCAGTTTCCTCACTTTTGATATTGAAGTAAGTTTCCAGTTTCTTTGGCTACTCAGCACATGTTTTCACTTACAATAAACTTCAAAGCACTGGGTTTCCCTGATGGCCAGTGAACTCAGTGGGTTCTTCAGTTTAGAGAACCAATAAAGAAACTTGTTTCATTGGCTGCTTTGCAAGCGTTTTCACTTACAATCAACTTCAAGCCTCTGGTTTCACATAATTCTCTGTGAATGCAGAAGGTACTTAAAGTTGGAAAGGTAAGTAACATACTTGTTTATTTGACTGCTATCCATGCTTTCAATCACAATCAATGTCAAAACTGCTTTTACATAATGCTATGACAATGCAGTGGTTTCTTCAGTTTTCAAACATAATCAGGATACTCATTTCATTTGCACCCATGCATGTGCTTGGAGTTACAATCAACTTCAAAATCCTGGTTTTAACCTAAAGCTTTTGAAACCAGGAGGTTATTCATGTTTGCAAAGTAAGAAAGATACTTGTTTCCTTGGCTGTTATGAACATATTTTCTTTTAAAGCCAATGTCAAAACACCACATTTACCTAAAGTGATGTCAATGCAGTTTTTTCACTTTTGAAATATAAGTACTATTTGTGTTTCATTTGCTGCTATGCATGTGTTTTCACTTACAATCACCTTCAGAACACTGGTGTTATCTAACACGCTGTGAATGCAGGAGTGACTTGAACTTTGAAAGGTAAGTGAGATGCTTGTTTCCCTGGCTGTTATGAACCTGCTTTCATTCACAATGTCAAAACCCTGCTTTCACCTAATGTTCTGCTAATGTAGAGGTCCTTCACTTGTGTAAAGTAAGTAAGATTCATCTGTCCTTGGATCTTATGCCCTTGTTTACACTTACAGACATGTCAAAGCATGGCTTTTTCTATGCCAATCATGCAGTTTCTTCACTCTTGAAATCTAAGTAAGATTCTAGGTTCTTTTGCTGCTATGCACGTGTTTCACTTATAATCAACTTCAAAGCACTGCTTCTTCCTAATGTTCAGTGAATGGAGTCAGTTTTTCAGTTCACAGAAGCAATAAGGAAACTTGTTTCATTGGCTGCTTTGCATGTGTTTTCGCTTACATTCAACTTCAAGACACTGGTTTCACCTAACACTCTGTGCATGCAGGGTGTATGTCAAGTTTGAAAGGTAAGTAAGATAATTGTTTCCTTGGCTGCTATGCACTTGTTTTCATTCACAATGTCTAAACCCTGCTTTCACCTAATGCTCTGAAAATGCATAAATATTCATTTTTTAAAGCAAAAAAGATACTTCTTTCCTTCACTGCTATGCACTTGTTTTCACTCACAACCAATGTCAAAACACCACTTTTAATATACCAGTGCTGCAGTTTCTTCACGTTTGAAATCTAAGTACAATTCTAGTTTTTCTGCTACAATGCACATGTTTTCACTTACAATCAACTTCAAAGCACTGCTTTTCCCTAGCACTTGATGAATGCAGTCAGTTCTTCAGTTTAGAAAACCAATAGAGAAACTTGTTTCATTGGCTGCTTTGTACGTGTATTCACTTACAATCAATTTCAAGACACTGATTTCCCCAAACTCTCTGTGAATGCAGGAGGTGCTTCAAGTTTGAAATGTAAGAAAGATGCTAGTTTGTTTGGCTATTCTGCTCTTGCTTTCACTCACAATCAATGTCAATACACTGCTTTTACCTAATGCTATTCCAATGCAGTGGTTTCTCCAGTTTTCAAAACTAAGCAGTATACCCATTTCATTGGCAACTATGCTATTGCCTGGAGTTACAGCTCCATGGGCCTGCAGAGGCACCACAGGCCTCTACAGGCAATAAATGCCCCATAGGCTCCATGCCCTCCAAGGCCTCCATGACATCCATGCGCCTTTACAGTTTCCACTGGCCCTCCATTCTCCACAACTCTGAGTATGCACAGCCCCAAAGCCTCCATGACCCAAATTGGCTCCTCAGACTCCACAGTCCTCCCCATGATCCTCAGCCTCCTCAGCCTCCACAGTCTCCATAGCCCTGTGCTCCATGGATGCCACATTTTCCATGGGCTTAACAGACTATACCAGCACCTTGAGTCTGCACTGGCTCCATGGCATCCATGAGATACAGAGGCTCTGCAGACTCTGCAGGCTCCAAGGGTTCCATGGGTTCCATGGGCTCCTGTTGCTCCACAGGTTCCACATGGTCCACAGGACTGCACAGGTGCCATGGGCTCCATGGGGACTATAGGACTACACAGGCTCCACAGGCCTCCATGGGCTCCTCAGGCTCACCAGTACTGCACAGACACTATGGACTCCACAGTGTCTTCTGACCTGCACAGGCTCCACAGGCCTCCACAATTTTCACATCCTACATGGGCTCCATTATCTCCATGGTTTCCACATTCTGTATAGTGTTCTTGGGCTACATACCTCAACATGCTCCATGGGCCCCATGGATTCAATGAGCTCCACAGGATCCACAGGCCTCTACAGGCTCCACAGGCTCCCTGGGCTTGCATAGGCTATACAGGCTCCATAGGCTTTGAGAAGTCCATGGTCTCCACATACTTCATGGTGTCCATGGCCTCATCCAAGTCCACAGGTCTTAACAGGCACCACAGGACTCTACAGGCTCCATTGACTCCATGGTCTCCACAGGTCTACAAAGGCTCCATTGGTTCCAGTTTCCACAGGCTATATGGACCTTGACAGGCTCCAAAGGGCTGACAGTCTCCACTGGCCTACACAGCCTCCACAGGCTCCATGGGCTCTATGGTCTCCACAGACAACACATACTCCACAGGTGTCAATGGCCTCCAGGGGCCTACATAGGCTCCACTGGGCTCCATGTCCTCCACAGTCTCCACAAACTCCATGGGCTTCACAGATATTCATGGGCTACATGTACTCCATTGGCTCCACAGTCTCCGTGGTCTTCTTGGGTTCCATAGCTCAACATGCTCCGTGGTCCCCATGGGCTCCATGAGCTCCACAGGCTCTGCAAAACTCAACAGGTTTCACAGGCTCTAAAGGCTCCACAGCTACACAGGGCTCCATGGAATCCCTGAACTCCATGGGCTTCATGGTATCCATGGGTTCCATGTGCTCAACAGGCTCCATGAGTATGCACAGGATTCACAGGCTCCACTGACCCCATGGGCAACTCAGTCTCAACAGACTCCACAGTCTCCACAGGTTACATGGACCTGCACAGGCACCACAGGCCTCCATGCTTTCCAAAGTTTCCACATTCTCCATAGGCACCAGAGTCCCCATGCCCCTGCAGAGACTCCTCAGGCTTCCACAGGCTCCACAAGCCCCAAAGGCTCCACCGGCTTGATGGACTCCACAGTGTACAAAGGTTCCAATTGTTTTTCCCTAATGCTCAGTGAATTCACTTGGATCTTCAGTTTAGAGAACCAATAAAGGGACTTGTTTCATTGGCTCTTTTGTATGTGTTTTCACTTGAAATCAACTTCAAGATACTGGTTTCTCCTAATACTTTGTGAATGCAGGAGGTACTTCAAGTTTGAAAGGTAAGTAAGATACTTGTTTGTTTGGCTGCTATGCACTTGCCTTGACTCGCAATCAATGTCAAAACACTGCTTTTACCTAATGCTATTCCAAAGCAGTGGTTTCTTCAGTTTTCAAAATAAATAGGATACTATAAATTGGCAGCTATGCACTATTTGGAGTTAAAATCAACTTCCAAATCCTGGTTTTAACCTACAGCTCTGCTGATCCAGGAGGTTCTTCACGTTTTTAAAGTATGAAAGATAAAACTTGGGAAGTGGCTGTGGCTCAATCAGTAGGGCTCCCGTTTAGCATATGGGAGGCCCCGGGTTTGGTTCCCGGGGCCTCCTGGTGAAGGCAAGCCCGCCCGCATGGCGTGGTTAGCTGACCCAGCGAGCACAAGCAGCAAGGGGGGGATAAATGAATAAATAAATAAAATCTTTAAAAAAAAAAAGAGCATAAACTTAAAAAAAAAAAAAAGTATGAAAGATAATTGTTTCCCTGGCTGCTATGCACTTGCTCTCACTAACAACGTCAAAACCCTTCTTTTAATTAATGCCCTGTCGATGCAGAGATTCTTCACTTTTGTAAAGTAAATGAGATACTTCTTTCCTAGGCTGCTATGCCATTATTTTCTCTTTCAACCACTGTCAAAACACCGCTTTTACCTAATGGTATGCCAATGCAGTAGTTTCTTCACTTTTGAAATGTAAGTAAGATTTGTGTTTCTTTTGAGGCTATGCATGTGTTTTCACTTGCAATCACCTTAAAACCACTGGTTTTACCTAACACTCTGGGAATTCAGGTAGTACTTCATCTTTGAAAGGTATGTAAGATACTTGACTTCCTCGTGTTATGCCGTTGCTCCACTCACAATGTCTAAATCCTGCTATTATATAATGCCAAAGAAGACGTTCTTCTCTTTTGTAAAATAAATAAGATATTTTCCTTGGCTACTCTGCACTTGTTTTTTTACACTGCTTTTTCTATGTCAATGCTGCAGATACTTCACTTTTGAAATCTAAGTAAGATTCTTATTTCATTTGCTGTTATGCATGTGTTTTCACTTACAATCAACTTCAAATCACTGCTTTTCCCTAATACTCAGTGAAGGCAGTCAGTTCTTCAGTTTAGAGAACCAATAAAGGGACTTGTTTCATTGGCTACTTTGCATGTGTTTTCACTAACAATCAAATTCAAGACACTGGTATCACCTAACCCTCTGTGAATGCAGGAGATACATCAAGTTTGAAAGGAAAGTAAGATACTTGTTTGTTTGGCTGCTATGCAATTGCTTTCACTCACATTGTCAAAACCCGGCTTTTACCTAATGTTCTGCCAATGCAGAAGTTCTTTACTTTTCTAAAGTAAATAAGATATTTATTTCCTTTTCTGGTATGCACTGGTTTCACATACAACCAATGTCAAAACACTGCTTTTTCTATGCTAATGCAGCAGTGTCTTCACTTTGCAATCTAAGGAAGATTCTAGTATCTTTTGCTTCTATGCATGGATTTTCACTTACAATGAACTTCAAAGCACTCTTTTCCACTAATGCTCACTGAATAAATATGGTTCTTCAGTTTAGAGAACCAATAAAGAAATTTGTTTCATTGGCTGCTTTGCATGTGTTTTTAATTACAACCAATGTCAAACACTGATTTTTCTATGCCAATGCAGCAATTTCTTCACTTTTGAAATCTAAGTAAATTTTCAGTTTCTTTTGCTGCTTTGTGTGTGTTGTCACTTACAATCAACTTCAAAGCACTGCCTTTCCCTAATGCTTGGTGAATGCAGGAATTACTTCTGGTTGGAAAGGTAAGTAATATACTAGTTAGTTTGGCTGCTGTTCACTTGCTTTCTCTCACAATCAAGGTCAAAACACAGCTTTTATGGAATGCTATGCCAATGCAGTGGTTTCTTCAGTTTTCAAACCTAAGTAGGATACTCATTTCATTGGCAGCTATGCTAGTCTTGGAGTTACAATCAACTTCAGAATCCTGGTTTTAACCTAAAGCTCTGTGAATTCGGGAAGTTATTTACATTTGTAAAGTAAGAAACTTACTGGTTTCCTTGGCTGCTATGACCTTGTTTTCACTTACCACCGATGTCAAAAGAATGCTTTTATGTAATGATATGCCAATGCAATAGTTTCTTCACTTTTGAAATCTAAATAATTTGCGTTTCATTTACTGCTATTTATATACTTTCACTTACCATCACCTTGAAAACACTTGTTTTACCTAACTCTCTGTGAATGCAGGAGGTACTTCATCTTTGAAAGGTAAGCAAGATACTTGTTTCCCTGGCTATTATGCACATGCTTTCACTCACAATGTCAAAACCCTGCTTTTACCTAAAGCTCTGACAATACAGAGGTTCTTCACTTTTGTACAGTATATATGATACTTATTTCCTTGGCTGCTATGCCCTTGTTTTCACTTACAACCAATATCAAAGCATTCCTTTTTTTATGCCAATGCTGCATTTTTTTCACTTTTGAAATCTAAGTAAGATTATAGTTTCTTTTGCTGCTATGCACGTGTTTTTACTTACAATGAACTTGAAGACACTGCTTTCACCTAACTCTCTGTGAATGCAGGACATACTTCAAGTTTTTAAGGAAAGTAAGAAACTTGTTAATGAGGCTGCTATGTACTTGCTTTCACTCACATTCAATGTCAAAACACTGCTTTTATCTAATGCTATGCAAATGCAGTGGTTTCTTCTGTTTTCAAAATTAAGTAGGATACTCATTTCATTGACAGATTTGCACTTCTTGGAGTTACTATCAATTTCAAAATCATTGTTTTAACCTACAGCTCTGTGGATCCAGGAGGTTCTTCACATTTACAAAGTAGGAAAGATACTTGTTCCTTGATTTCTATGCCCTTGTTTTCATTTACCACCAATGTCAAAACACTGCTTTTACTTAATGCTATGCCAATGCAGTAGTTTCCTCACTTTTGAATCTAAGTGAGATTTGTGTTTCATTCACTGCTATGCATGTTGTTTCATTTACAATCACCTTGAAAACACTTGTTTTACTTAACACTCTGTAAATGCAGGAGGTACTTCATCTTTGAAAGGTAAGCAAGATACTTGTTTCCCTGGCTGTTACGCACTTGATTTCACACTCAATGTCAGAACCATGCTTTTACCTACTACTCTACCATTACAGAGTTTCTTCAGTTTTTTAAAGTAAACAATATACTTCTTTCCTTGACTGCTATGTACTTCTTTTCACTTACAACCAAGGTCAAAACACTGCTTTTTCTTTGCCAATGCTGCAGTGCCTTCACTTTTGAAATCAAAGTAAGTTTCTAGTTTCTTTATCTGCTAAGCATGTGTTTTCACTTTCAATCAACTTCAAAGCACTGCTTTTCTGAGTGCTCGGGGAATGCAGTCATTTCTTCAGTTTAGAAAACCAATAAAGAAACTTGTTTCATTCTCTGCTTTGTGTTTTCACTTACAATCAATTTGAAGACTGGTTTCACCTAAATGTCTGAAGATGCAGGAGGTACTTCAATTTTGAAAGGTAAGTAAGATCCTTGTTTGCTTGGCTGCTATGCACTTGCTTTCACTCACAATTTATGCTAAAACACTGCTTTTACCTACCTCATTGCCAATACTGTGGTATCTCCAGTTTTAAAACTTGAGCAAGGTACTCATTTTATTGGCAGCTATGCACTTGCTTGGAGTTACAATCACATTGAAAACCCATTTTTTAATCTAAAGCTCTGTGTATCCAGTATTTTCTTCACATTTCTTTTTTTTTCTTTTTATTTAATTTTATTTGTAAACTTAATAATTGCAAATATAAACAATTAAAAACTAAAAAGTAAATACAGATAAATAAATATATACATTTCTCAATTACATGTAATGTATACATATAATATTTTTTTTATCAAACAGTATGTTACACAATATATTTTTTTCAGAGTACCTCATTCATACAGTATTTATCCTTTTGGTTGACTTGCTTCACTCAACATAATGTCCTCCAGGTCATCCATGTTGCCATATGCTTTATGACTTCATTTCTTCTTACAGCTGCATAATATACCATCATGTGTATAGACCACTTTGTTTATCCATTCATCTGTTGTTGGACACCTGGGTTGTTTCCAACTTTTGGCAATGGTGAATAATGTTGCTGTGAACATTGGTATGAAGATGTCTGTTCATGTCACTGCTCTCTGTTCTTCTTGGTATACATCCAGTCGTGGTATTGCAGGATCACGTGGCAAGTCTATATTCAACTTCTTTAGGAGCTGCCAAACCGTCCTCCATAGTGGTTGTAACATTATGCATTCCCACCAACAGTGAAGAAGTGTTCCTATCACTCACCATCCACTCCAATACCTGTAGTTCTCTGTCTTTTTAATAGTGGCCATTCTGATAGGTGTGAAATGATATCTCATTGTAGTTTTGATTTGCATTTCCCTAATCATGAATGATGTTGAGCATTTCTTCATGGGTTTTTTTTTTTTTTTTTGCCTTTTGTATATCTTCTTTGGAGAAATGTCTATTCAAGTCTTTCACGAATTTTCCAATTAGGTCATTTGTCTTTTTATTGTTGAGTTGTAACATCTCTTTATATATCCTGGATATTAAACCCTTATCAGATATGTGATTTCCAAATATTTTTTCCCATTGAGTTGGCTGCCTTTTCACCCTTCTGACAAAGTCCTGTGAGGTGCAAAAGAATTTAACTTTGAGGAGGTCCCATTTATCTACTTTTTCTTTTGTTCCACGTACTTTGAGTGCATGGTCCAAGAAACCACCACCTACTACAAGGTCTTGAACATGTTTCCTTACATTTTCTTCTAGTAGTTTTATGTCTCTGGCTTTTATATTTAGATCTTTGATCCATTTTGAGTTGATTCGTGTATAGGGGGTGAGATAGGGGTTTTCCTTCATTCTTTTGGTTATAGATATCCAGGTCTCCAACACCACTTGTTGAAGAGACTGTTTTATCCCATTAGCGTGGACTTGGTAGGTATGTCAAAAACAAGTTGACTGTATAGGTGAGGGTATATTTCTGGGTCCTCTATTCTACTCCACTGATCATTGTGTCTATCGTTATGCCAGTACCATGAGGTTTTGACACTGTAGCTTTGTAATATGTTTCAAGGTCAAGCAGTGAAATTCCTCCCACATTGCTCTTCTTTTTTTAGAATGCTTTGGGCTATTCGGGTGCACTTACTTTTCCAGATGAATTTGGTAATTGCCTTCTCTAATTCTGTTAAGTGAGCTGTTAGGATTTTGATTGATATTACATTGAATCTATAAATCAGTTTGGGCAAGATTGACATCTTCACGATATTTATTCTTCCAATCCATGAACACGGAATGTCTTTCCATTTGTTTAGGTCTTTTTAGATTTCTTTTAGCATCATTTTGTACTTTTCTGCATGTACGTCCTGTACTTCTTTGGTTAAATTAACTCCTAGGTATTTGAGTCTTTTTACTGCTATTAAAAATGGAATTTTCATCCTGATTTCCTCCTCAGGTTGTTCAGTACTAGTGTACAAAAACATTACTGATTTTGCGTGTTGATTTTGTATCCTGTCACTTTGCTGAACTCATTTATTAGTTCAAGTAGCTTTGTCGTGGATACTTCAGGATTTCCTAAGTAAAGGATAATGTCATCCACAAGCAGTGAGAGTTTTGTTTCCTCTTTTCCTATTTGGACGTCTTTTATTTTTTTGTCTTGTCTAATTGCCCTAGCTAGAACTTCTAGTACAATGTTGAATAACAATGGTGACAGTGGGCATCCTTGTCTTGTTCTCGATCTTAGAGGGAAAGCTTTCAAACTTTCCCCATTGAGTATGATGTTGGCTTTGGGTTTTTCATCTATGCCTTTTTTCATATTGACAAATTTTCCTTTTATTCCTGTCTTTTGAAATATTTTATCTAAAACAGATGTTGGATCTTGTCAAATGCCTTTTCTGCATCTGTTGAGACGATCGTGTGGTTTTTTCCTTCAATTTGTTAATGTGGTGTATTAGTCAGGGTTCTCTCGGGAAACAGAATCCACAGGAGATATCTGTCAATAATATGAGATTTTAAAAGTGTCTCTCACATGACCGTGGAGATGCACAAGTTCAGGGTCTGCACACAGGCTGCAAACCAGTGGCTCCAATGAAAGTCCGATGAAAGGTCGTTGATGAGATTCTCAGAGAAGTTGCCTGTCCAACAACGAGGGAAATTCTCCCTGAATGTTGAAATCACTTCCCCTTTTAAGCCATCCAACTAACTGGATAAAAGCACCACCCATTGATTATATAATCTCCCTGATGCAGATGTAATCAGCCATCCACACAGTAAACTCATTGGTAATTGAAATCCATAAATGCTCTTTTATTACAATTAGCCCAGTGCTTGCTGGAACAAACATCTGGACACAATTACCTGGCCGAGTTGACACATTAGCCTAACCATCACAATCAACCCCTTGACATCCTCGGCAATCATACACATTATCTAAACCACATTTAGTCTCTAAGTATAAACAATAACAGACAAGCATACATATATATTTCCATCTAACAATGTTCAACTCCCCTGCATACAACTGTAAATGCATTAATTCCTCACAGAACAGGGTGCAAGTCTTTGGGTAATAGTCACTCTTAAACTTGATATCTTCAATAATGTGATGTGGAATTAATACAATTTTTCATGATAGGGAGAAAGGTTGGGGAAGAAAACAAAGATTTGTTTTGTGTACATACACAATCTTACTCATAATGAAACATGGAAGGAGGTAGTGATAAATATGAACATCGACCATGTGACCATTTACAGAAACGAGGACTGTAATAGCCATGAACCCTTCTTCCACTACCCATTCCATGTTCTTGTTACCTTCAGCAAGCACTTCAATTGGCCATGGTTCTTGTCCTGGTGGGTGACCCAAACTTTCATTATCAAAGATTCTGAGCCATTGTTAGTCCTCCTTGAATTGGTTTGTTGCAATTTTTCATTGACTTTAATCACAGGGCATTGCAGGACTAGGAGATGCCCTAGATGATCTCCTACCTTCTAGGCAAACTCTTCTTTACCCCCATTGTGTAGATGTAGTCCTATTTTCCCTTGATAATCAGGATCAATCACCCCAGCGACTACAGTAATTCCCTTCCTTGGCTGTTGATTCACAGGTAAGAGGAGCCCAAAGTGGCCAGGTGGCAGCCTTAACTTCCAGTTCAATGGAATCATTGTTATGCTCCCAGGTGGCAGCACTCCTCCTTTTGGGACTAACCTGTAGACCAACAGAGCTTAAGGTTGCAGGGAGAGGAAGCAAAAATTTTCCTAGTGCATCACTAGGGGTAATAGTGAGTGGTGACACTCTCATTTCCACCCCTTGATTCCTGGACCCATGAATCCTGTCTATGGGAGAAACTGCACCAAAGAGAGGATTCTGACTCAAAGCATACACAGCCTCCTGGAGAACATTGCCCCAGCCCTGCAAGGTATTGCCACCTATTTGGTGCTGTAATTGAGTCTTCAAAAGGCCATTCCACCATTCTATTGATCCAGCTGCTTCAGGGTGATGGGGAACATGGGAAGATCAGTGAATTCCATGGGCATGTGCCCATTCCTGCACATCATTTGCTGTGAAATGGGTTCCTTGATCAGAAGCAATGCTTTGTGGAATGCCATGGTGGTAGATAAGACATTCAGTAAGTCCACAGATGGTAGTTTTGGAAGAAGCATTGCGTGCCAGAAATGAAAACCCATAGTCAGAGTAAGTGTTTATTCCAGTGAAACCACATCGCTGTCCCTTCCATGGTTATGTTGCACCAGCCTTGCATACTAGGAATAAATTCCACTTGGTCGTGATGTATAAGTTTTTTGATATGCTGTTGGATTCTATTTGCAAGTATTTTGTTCATAATTTTTGCATCTATGTTCATTAGAGAGATTGGTTTGTAATTTTCTTGTGGAATCTTATTCTGGTTTTGGTATTTGGGTGATGTTGGCTTCATAAAATGTGTTGGGTAATTTCCCTCATCTTCAATTTTTTGGAAGAGTTGCAATAGGATTGGTGTTAATTCTTTATGAAAATTTTGTAGAATTCACCTGTGAAGCCATCTGGTCTTGGACTTTTCTTTGCTGTGAGATTTTTGATGACGGATTCAATCTCCTTAATTGTGATTGGTTTGTTAAGTTATTGTATTTCTTGTAGCATCAGTGCAGGTTGGTTATGTGTTTCTAGAAATTTGTCCATTTCTGCTAGGTTGTCTAGTTTGTTGGCATATAGTTTCTCATAATAACCTCTTATGAGACTTCTTATTCCTGTGAGGTCATTTGCAATCCCCCCTTTCATTTCTGATTGTATTTATTTGCATCTTCTCTCTTTTTTTCTCTGTTAGTCTAGAGAGGTGTTTGTCAATATTATTGACCTTCTCAAATACCAGCTTTTGGTTTTGCTGATTTTCTCTATTGTTTTTCTGTTCTCATTTTCATTTACTTCTGCTCTAATCCTTATTATTTCTTTCCTTCTGCTTGCTTTGGGATTGGTTTGGTGTTCTTTTTCTAGTTTCTCTAGTTGTTCAGTTAAATCTTTGAGTTTAGCTCTTTTTGTTTTTTAATATAGACATTTAAGGCTATAAATTTCCCTCTCAAATCTATCTTCATTGTATCCCACAAATTTTGATGCATTGACTTCTCATATTCATTTGTCTCAATATATTTATTGATTTCACTTGCAATTTCTTCTTTGATCCACCGAAGATTCAGGAGTGTGTTTTCCATCTCCACACATTTGCAATTTACTTTTTCTTGTCTGTTATTGATTTCTAGTTTCATTCCATTATTATCTGAGATGGTGCTTTGTGTAATTTCAATCTTTTTATATTTATTGAGGGCTGAATTTTGACCTAACATATGGTCTATCCTGGAGAAAATTCCATGTGCCCTTGAGAAGAATGTATAACCTGCTGAGTTTGAATGCAGTGTTCTGTATATGTCTGTTAGGTCCAACTTTTTTATCATACTGTTCAAGTTCTCTGTTTCCTTGTTTATCTTCTGTCTAGTTTTTCAATCTAACGATGTGAGAGGGGCGTTGAAGTATCCGATGTTTATTGTAGAAATGTCTATTTCTCCCTTTATTTTGGCCAGTTTGGCTCATATATTTTAGGGCACCCTGGTTAGGTGCGTAGATATTTATGACTGTTATATCTTCCTGGGGGATTATGCCTTTTATTAATATATAACAGCCTTCCATATCTCATCATTTTTTTGCATTTAAACTCTGTTTTGTCTGATATTAGTATAGGTACCCCTGCTCTTTTCTGTTTACTATTCACATGGAGTATCCATTTCCAACCTTTTACTTTCAGTCGGCTTGAATCCCTGGGTCTGAGGTGAGTTTCTTTTAAGCAGCATATGGTTGGCTCATGTTTTTTAATCCATTCTGTCAGCCTGTATCTTTTGATTGGGGAATTTAATCCATTCACATTCAATGATATTACTGAAAATGTACTATTTATTTCAACCATTTTATTCTGTGGTTTTCATATGTCATCTTGTTTTTGTCTCTCTTTTTACTCTTTTGGTTAACCTTCCTCCTTTTCTTTCTTCTATACTCTCCTCCAAGCCTCTCTTTCTTGTCTTTTTCTTTCAGGTTCTAAGGCTTCCTTTAATATTTCCTGCAAATTTGGATATTTTTTTTTGCAAACTCTCTTAGCTTCTGTTTGTTTGGGAATACTTTATACTCACCTTCATATATGAAGGACATTTTTGCTCGATAAAGAATTCTCAGCTGGCAGTTTTTCTCTTTCAGTTTCCATATTGTATCATACCACTGTCTTCTCGCCTCCATGGTTTCTGAAGAGAAATCTGCACTATGTATTACTGGACATTCTTTGTACATGATCGTTTGCTTCTCTCTTGCTACACTGAGAATTTATCCTTTTACATTTGAAATTCTGAATAGTATGTGTCTTGGCATAGTTCTATTAGGATTTATTCTCATTGGGGTATGGTGTGCTTCTTGGACATGTAAGTTCATTTCTTTTGTGAGAGTTCAGAAGTTTTCAGCTATTATTTTCTCAAATACTCTTTCTATCCCTTTTCCTTTCACTTCTCCTTCTGGAACTCCCATGACACATGTGTTGTTGTGTTTTGTGCTGTCATTCAACTCTCTGAGCCCCTGCTCAATTTTTTCCATTCTTCTCTCTCTCTGTTTTTCTCTCTTCAATTTTAGCTGTTCTGTCTTCAGTATTACTTATTGTTTCTTCTATCATTTCGAATCTGCTGTTGTATGCCTCAAATGTGTTTTTTACTACCTTTTGTGTCTTTCATTCCCATGAACTCTGTTATTTTCCTGTTAAGGATTTCAAAATTCTTGTTTGTGCTTGCTCAATGTCGTCTTTTTGTCATTTATCTCTTTAACTATATTGTCCTTCATCTCATTAATTTTATTTTGGAAATTTATGCTCATCTCACTGATTAGTTCTCTCAAGTTCTATATCTTTCCTGGGACTTTGATATATTCCTTTTCTTGAGCCATTTCTTCTATTTTCTTAGTATGGCTCACAATTTTTTGCTTGTGTTTAGGCTTCTGCTTTTTATTGTATTTTACTTAGATGTTCTGTCTCTTTCTCTTTTATAGGGTTTTAGTGGTAGGAGGCTGTGAGTTACCACAACTCTTTGAATTTTGGCTCAAACTTGATTGTTAGGATTGTCCTGCTGGTTGCTCAAAACTGGGCACTGGACCCAGAAATTGCTTGCAGTGTCATTTCCTAGGGCCTTGGGCAGGGAGGCTATAGAGGCCAGGAAAACCCTCTCCTATTTAGTTCTTAGGTGCACTTCCTTGGTCTGCCAGGAGATGGCGCTCATTGGCAGCTTTCAATTCAATACCTGGTCAGAGTGTATTTGTTGTGACACAGAAAAGATCAATGTCATAGAGTTTCCTATCTGGGGGCTAAGAGCCCTGTAATTCAATCTTTATGAGACAGTTCTCCAGACTTCTCTGGTAGCCCCCTCCCTTTTGCAAGCTAGGAAATATTTACTCTCCTCTCTGAATCCTCAACAATCAGTCCCTGTTAGTTTTAGTGGTGGAGTTTGGGAGGTTTGTATATCTTTAGCCCATTGCACGCTCCAAGGAAAACCATGGCACAGTCCCACCTGACATGGAAGGGATCTCGGGACAGGGCAGATCAAACCTGTGAGTCAAAAGCAGGGTCATCCCCAGACTCTCTGTTCCCTCTACTGAGGAGTCCTCAACAATTAGTCCAGGCTATAAGAGAGGGAGGTTACGAGGGTCAGATTTCTCCAGTCCTTCCTAGGCTCCCGAGGCATACACCATGTGAAATGATTTGTGGGGCAATGCCACTCAAATTTGCAGGTCAGAACCTGAGTCAGCATAAGGCTGTTTCCCTCCCTCTCCCCTTTCTTGTAGTGGTAGATCCCTGGAGCCCCCTTTGTCTGTAGTCACAGGCCCAGAGGCCCAAGAATTCTAAAGTGTGGGGGAGTGTGCTGGCAGCAGCAGCAGCTGCTGGTTTCAACTCACAGTTCTGGTTCTGAAGTGGCAATTTCCCTCTTTTGGCCCTCTATCCCCTGGGAGGTGTGCAGCCTTCATCTTCTTTCTTAAACTCTAGAAGATCTACTTTGGGCTGTTTCAGCCTGTTCTCTAGCTATTTCTCTGGGAAGAGATACCATGTCTTACTAGTCCGCCATCTTCTGGAAGTCTCTTACTTTCAAATTTGAAGTACCTCCTGCATCCAAAGATAATTAGGTGAAAACAGTGTCTTGAAGTAGATTTTAAGTGAAAACACGTGCAAAGCAGCCAATGAAACAAATTTCTTTATTGGTTATTGAAATTGAACAATTGACTGCATATCATCCTGTGAAAGGGAAAAATCTGTGTTTTGAAGATGATTATAAGTGAAAACACGTGCATGACAGCAAAAGAAAGAAATGTAGTTAGATTTCCAAAGTGAAGAAAGTGCAGCATTGGCATAGTGAGACCAGGGTTTTGATATTGTGGGTGAAAGCAAGCGTACAGCAACCAAAAAAAACAAGTATCTTACTTAATTTTGAAACTTGAATTACCTCCTGCATTCACAGAGTGTTAAGTAAAAGCAGTGTTTTGAAGATGATTTTCAGGGAAAACACCTGCAACAAACAAAACACAAATCTTACTTAGGTTCAAAAAGTGAAGAAACTACTGCATTGGCATCACATTAGGTAAAATCAGTGTTTTTACATTGATTGTAAGTGAAAGCAAGTGTATAGCATTCAAACAAACAAGTATCTTACTTAGCTTTCAAATTTGAAACACCTCATGTATTCACAGGGTTAGATAAACTAGTGTTTTGAAGATGATTTTTTTAAGAGAAAACACATTCATAGCAGCAAACAAAACAGAAATATTACTTATATTTAAAAGTGAAGAAACTACTTCATTGGCATTGCATTAGGTAAAAGCAGTGGTTTTACATCATGATCAAATGTATGTGCATAGCAGCAAAACAAGCAATTATCTTTCTTACCTTTCAATCTTAAAGTATCCTCTGCATTCACAGAGAGTTAGGTGCAACCAGTGTCTTGAAGTTGATTTTAAGTGAAAACATGTGGAAAGCAGCCAATGAAACAATTTTCTTTATTTATTATCTAAACTGAAGAATTGACTGCAATCACCCAGCGTTAGGGAAGAGCAGATTTTTGAAGTTGATTGTAAGTGAAAACACGTGCATAGCCACAAAAGAAAGAAACTTACTTAAATTTCCAAAGTGAATGAATTGTAGCATTGATATAATTAAAACAGGGTTTTGACATTGTGAGTGAAAGCAGTTGTATAGCAGACAAACAAAATATCTTACTTAACTTTCGCAAACTTGAATTACCTACTGCATTCACAGCCTATGAGGTAACACCAGTGTTTTGAAGATGATTTTAACTGAAAACACATGAATAGCAGCAAACAAAACACAAATCTTATTTAGATTTGAAAAGTGAAAAACTGACTACATTCACCTAGAGTAAGGGAAAAACAGTGTTTTGAAGTTGATTGTAAGCAAAAACATGTGCATAGCCATAAAAGAAAGAAGTTATTTAGATTTCCAATGTGAAGAGACTCAGCAATGGCATAGTAAAAGTAGGGTTTTGACATTGTGAGTGAAAGCAAGTGTATAGCAGCCAAAACAAGTATCTTACTTCCTTTTCAAAGTGGAAGTTCCTCTTGATTTCACAGAGTGTTAGGTAAACCAGTGTGTTGAAGATAATTTTAAATGAAAACACATGCATAGCAGCAAACAAAACCCAAGCCTTACTTAGATTTGAAAAGTGAAGAAACTACAGCACTTGCATAGCATTAGGTAAAAGCAGTGTTTTACATTGATTGTGAGCAAAAGCAAATGCATAGCAGCCAAAAAAACAAGTATCTTACTTAAGTTTCAAAGCTGAACTTCCTTCTGCATTCACAGCGTGTTAGGTAAAACCAGTGTTTTGAAGATAATTGTAAGTGTAAACACATGCATAACAGCCAATAAAACACAAATCTTATTTATATTTGTAAAGTAAATACTCTATGGCTTTGGAGTAGTATTGGGAAAAAGCAATGTTTTGGCATAGGGAGTGAAAGCCAGTGCATGGCAGTGACACATAGAAGTACCTTACTTTCCTTTCAAAGTTATAGTAAGACGTGCATTCACAGAGTGTTAGGTTAAAACCAGGGTTTTGAAGATGATTTTAAGTGAAAACACATGCATAGCAACAAACAAACACAAATCTTAGATTTGGAAAGTTAAGGAAATACTTCATTGGCATAGCATTAGGAAAAAGCAGTGTGTTGGCATAGTGAGTGAAAGCAAGGGCATAGCAGCCAAACAAACAAGTATCTTACTTACGTTTCAAACTTGAAGTACCTCCTGCATTCTCATAGTGTTAGGTGAAACATGTGTCTTGAGGTTGATTTTAAGTGAAAATGCATGCAAAGCTGCCAATAAAACAAGTTTCTTTATTAGATTTCTAGAATGAATAATTGACTGCATTCACCCAGCGTTAGGGAAAAGCAGTGTTTTGAAGTTGCTTGTAAGTGAAAACACATGCATAGCAACAAAGGAAGAAACTTACTTAGATTTCCAAAACCAAGAAACTGCAGCATTAAAATAGTAAAAGCATGGGAAGTGGCTGTGGCTCAATCAGTAGGGCTCCCGTTTACCATATGGGAGGCCCCGGGTTCGGTTCCCGTGGGCCCTGGTGAAGGCAAGCCCGCCCACATGGCGTGGTTAGCTGACCCAGTGAGCACAAGCAGCAAGGGGGGGATAAATGAATAAATAAATAAAATCTTAAAAAATAAAATGAAATAAAATAAAATAGTAAAAGCATGGTTTTGACTTTGTGAGTGAAAACAAGTGTATAGCAGCCAAACAAGTATCATACTTAACTTTCAAACTTGAATTACCTCCTACATTCACAGAATGTTATGCAAAACTAATGTTTTGAGATGATTTTTAGGGAAACACATGCCTATCAGCAAAGAAAACACAAATCTTAGATTTGAAAAGTGAAGAAACTACTGTATTGGCATAGCATTAGGTAAAAGCAATATTTTTACATTGATTGTTAGTGAAATCAAGTGTATAGCAGCGAAACAAACAAGTATCTTACTTATGTTTCAGAGTTGAAAAGACTCCTGAATTCACAGTGCATTAGGTAAAACCATTGTTTTGAAGATAAATGCAAGTGAAAACACATGTATAGCAGGAAATGAAACACAAATCATAGTTATATTTGTAAAGTAAAGAATCTACTGGTTTGGCATAGCATTAGGAAAAGGCAGTGGGTTGGCATTGTGAGTGAAAGAAAATGCCTACCAGTCAAACAAACAAGTATCTTTCTTATCTTTCAAACTTGAGGTACCTCCTGCATTCAAAGAGTGTAAGGTAAAATCAGTGTTTTGAAGAGGATTTTAAGTGAAAACACCTGCATAGCAGCAAACAGAACACAAATCTTACTTAGATTTGAAAACTGAAGAAACTACTGCATTGGCATAGCATTAGGTAAAAGCAGAGTTTTCACATTGTGATCAAAAGCAAGTGCTTCACAGCCAAATAAGCAAGCATCTTCCTTACCTTTCAATCTTAAAGTAATGCCTACATTTACAGAGTTAGGTGAAACCAGTGTCTTGAAGGTGATTTTAAGTGAAATCATGTGCAAAGCAGCCAATGAAACAAGTTTCTTTATTAGTTTTCTAATCTGTAGCATTGACAGCATTCATCCAGCATTTGGGAAAAGCAATGTTTTTAAGATGATTATAAGTGAAAACACGTGCACAATGGCTAAAGAAAGAAACTTACTTAGATTTCCAAAGTGAAAAAACTGCAGCATTGGCAAAATAAAAGCAGGGTTTTGACATTTTGGTTGAAAGCAAGTGTACAGCAGCGAAAGAAATGATCTTATTTAACTTTCAAACTTTGATGTCCTCCTGTATTCACAGCGTGTTAGGTAAAACCAATGTTTTGAACATAATTATAAGTGAAAACACATGCAAAGTAAACACATGTAAAGTAAAGAAACTACTCTCTTGGCGTAGAATTAGGATAAAACAGTGTGTTGGCTTAGTGAGTGACAACAAGTGCAAAGCACCCAAACAAAAAAGTATCTTAGTTACTTTTCAAACTTGAAGTACCTCCTGAATTCACAGAGAGTTTGGTGAAACCAGGGTCTTGAAGTTGATTTTAAGTGAAAACACATGCCAAGCATCCAATGAAACAAGTTTCTTTCTTGGTTTTCTAAAGTGAGGAATTGATGACATTCACCCAGCATTAGGGAAAAGCAGTGTTGTGATGTTGCTTTTTACATTGTGTTTTTACATTGTGATCAAAAGCAAGTGCATAGTAACCAAACAAGCAAATATCTTACTTACCTTTCAAACTTGTAGTATCTCCTGCATTCATAGGTTATGTAAAACCTGTGTTTATAAGATAATTGTAAGTGAAAACTCATGCATATGAGTAAATAAAACACAAATCTTATTGAGATTTATAAAGTAAAGAAAATACGGCATTGCTGTAGCATTAGGAATATGCAGTGTGTTAGCACAGTGAGTGAAATCAAGTGCATAACAGCCAAACATACAAGTATGTTACTTACCTTTCAAACTTGAAGCACCTCCTGCATTTACAGAGAGTTAAGTGAAACCAGAAACTTGAAGTTGATTTTAATTGAAAACTCGTGCAACACAGCCAATGAAACAAGTTTCTTTCTTGGTTTTCTAAACTGAAAAATTGACTGCATTCACCAACTGTTAGGGAAAAGCTGTGTTTTGAAGATGATTGTAAGTGAAAACACATGCACAGCAGCAAAAGAAAGAAACGTGCTTTGATTTCCAAAGTGAAGAAACTGCAGCATTGGCATAGAGAAATAGGGTTTTGACATTGTGAGTGAAAGCAAGTGTATAGCAGCCACACAAAAAGTATCTTATTTAACTTTCAAACTTGAATTACCTCCTTCATTCAGAGAGTGTTTGTTAAACCAGTGCTTTGAAGATGATTTTAAGTGAAAATCATGCAGAGCAGCAAATAAAACACAAATCTTATTTATATTTGAAATGTGAAAAACTACTGCTTTAGGATTTCATTAGGTAAAAGTAGTGTTTTATATTGATTGTGAGTGAAAGCAAGTGCATAGCAGTCAAACAAACAAGGATCTTACATACGTTTCAAAGTTGAAATACCTCCTACATTCACAGCGTGTAAGGTAAAACCAGTGTTTTGAAGAAAATTGTAAGTGAAAACACATGCATATCTGCAAATAAAACACAAATCTTATCTATATTTTTAAAGAAAAGAAACTACTGCATTGGTGTAGTATTAGGAAAAAGCAGTGTGTTGGCACAGGGAGTGAAACAAGTGCATAGCAACCAAACAAACTCGTATCTTACTTACCTTTCAAACTTGTAGTACATTCTGCTATCACAGAGAGTTAGGTGAAACCAGTGTCTTGAAGCGGATTTTAAGTGAAAACACGTGCAAAGGAGCCAATTAAACAAGTTTATTTTTTGGTTTTCTAAACTGAAGAATTGACTGCATTCACCAAGCATTAGGGAAAAACAGTGTTTTGAAGTTGTTTGTTAGTGAAAACACGTGCATTGCAGCAAAAGAAATAACCGAACTTAGATTTCCAAAGCGACGAAACTGCTACATTCGCATTGTAAAAGCAGGGTTTTGACATTGTGAGTGAAAGCAAGTGTATAGCAGCCACACAAACAAGAATCTTGCTTAACTTTCAAACTTGAATTACCTCCTGCATTCACAGAGAGTTTGTTTAAACCATTGTTTTCAAGAAGATTTTAAGTGAAAACACATGCATAGCAGCAAACGAAACACAAATTTTAATTAGATTTGAAAAGTGAATTAAATACTGCCATTGGAATAGCATAAGGTAAAAGCAATGTTTTTACATTGTAACAAAAGCAAATGCATAGCAGCTAAACAAGCAAGTATCTTAATTACCTTTCAAATTTGAAGTACCTCCTGCATGCACAGCATGTTAGGTTAAAACAGTGTTTAGAACATAATTGTAAGTGAAAACACATGTATAGCAAAAAATAAAACACAAATCTTATTGGCATTTGTAAAGAAATGAAACTACTGCATTCATGTAGCTTTAGGAAAAATCAGTGTGTTGGCACAGTGAGTGAAATTAAAGGCATAGCAGCCAAACAAACAAGTTCCTTACTTACCTTTCAAACATGAAGTACCTCCTGCATTCACTGAGGGTTTGGTCAAACCAGTGTCTTGAAGTTGACTGTAAGTGCAAAGTAGCCAATGAAACAAGTTACTTTCTTGATTCTCTGAACTGAAGAGTTGACAGGATTATCTGAATATTAAGGAAAAGCAGTGTTTTGAATTTGATTGTAAGTGAAAACTTGTGCACAGCTGCAAAAGAAAGAAACTTACTTAGATTTCCAAAGTGAAGAAACTGCAGCCTTGGCAGAGTAAAAGCAGGGTTTTGACATTGTGAGTGAAAACAAGTGTATAGCAGACAAAAAAAAATCAATTATTTTTACATAAATTTCAAACTTATATTACGTCCTGCATTCACAGAGGGTTAGGTTAAACTAGTGTTTTGCAGATGATTTTAAGTGAAAAACCATGCATACCATCAAACAATACACAAATCTTATTTATATGAAGAAACTACTGCATTGGCTTAGTTTTAGGTAAAAGCAGTGTTTTTACATTGATTGTGAGTTAAAGAAAGTGCATAGCAGCCAAACCAACAAGTATTTACTTGTTGTTACTCAAGGTTGAAATGCCACTTCATTCACAGTGTGTAAGGTAAGACTAGGGTTTTGAAGATAATTGTAAGTGAAAACACATGCATAGCAGGAAATAAAGCACAATCTCATTTAGATTTGTGAAGTAAAGAAACTACTGCATTGGTGTAGTATTAAGTAAAAACAGTGTGTTTGTATAGTGGGTGAAACAAGTGCATAGCAGGCAAACAAATAAGCAACTTACTTACGTTTCAAAGCTGAAGTACCTCCTGCATTCACAGCTTGTTAAGAAAAACGAGGATTTTGAAGATAATTGAAAGTGAAAACACATGCATAGCAGCAAATAAAACACAAATCTTATTGAGATTTGTAAAGAAACTACTGCATTGGTGTAGCATTAAGAAAAGACTTGTGTTGGCAGAGTGAGTAGAAGCAAGTGCATAGCAGCCAAACAGAGAACTCTCTTACTTACCTTTCAACTAGGAGCACCTCCTCCATTCACAGAGGGTTAGGTGAAACCAGAGACTTGAAGTGAATTTTAAGTGAAAACTCATGCAAAGCAGGCAATGAAACAAGTTTATTTATACGTTTTCTAAAATGAAGAATTGACTGCATTCAGCCAGCATTAGGGAAAAGCAGTATTTTGAAGTTGATTTTAAGTGAAATCACGTGCAGAGCAGCAAAAGAAAAAACTTACTTAGATTGCGAAGTGAAGAGACTGCAGCATTGGCATAGTAAAAGCAGGGTTTTGACATTGTGAGTGAAAGCATGTGTATAGCAGCCAAAAATTATTTTAATTACCTTTGAAACTTGAATTACCTCCTGCATTCACAGAGTGTTAGGTTAAACCAGCGTTTTGAAGATGATTTTAAGTGAAAAAACATGCATACCAGCAAACAAAACACAAATCTTATTTATATTTGAAAAGTGAAGAAACTGCTGCATTGTTTTAGCATTAGGTAAAAGCAGTGTTTTTACTTTGATGGTTATTGAAAGCAAGTATATAGCAGTCACACAAATGAGTATCTTACTTAAGTTTCAAAGTTGAAGTTCCTCCAGCATTCACATCATGTTAGGTAAAACCAGTGTTTTGAAGAAAATTGTAAGTGAAAACACATGCATAGCAGCAAATAAAATGAAATCTTATTGTGATTTGTAAAGGAAAGAAACTACAGAATTGGTGTAGCATTTGGAAAATGCAGTGTTTTGGCATAGTGAGTGAAAGCAAGTGCATAGCAGCCAATGAACAAGTATCTAACTTACCTTTCAAACTTGTACCACCTGCATTCACAGAGAGTTAGGTGAATCCAGTGTCTTGAAGTTGATTTTAATGGAAAACATGTGCAATGTTTCCAATGAAATAAGTTTCATTCTTAGTTTTATAAACTGAAGATTTCACTGCATTCACCCAGCATTAGGGAAATGCAGTGTTTTGAAGTTGATTGTAAGTGAAACACGTGCATAGCCCCAAAGAAAGAAACTTACTAAGATATCCAAAGTGAAAACACTGCAGCATTGTCATAGTAAAAGCAGTGTTTTGACATTATCATTCAAAGAAAGTGTATAGGAGCCACACAAAAAAGTATCTTACTTTACTTTCAAACTTGGATTACCTCTTGCATTTACAGAGTGTTAGGTAAAACCAGAATTTTGAAGTTGATTTTAAGTGAAAATACATGCAGAGCAGCAAACAAAACACAAAACTTATCAGATATGAAAAGTGAAGAAACCAATTCACAGGTACAGCATTAGGTAAAAGTAGTGTTTTTAACAATGATTGTGAGTGACAGCAAGTGCATAGCAGCCAAACAAACAAGTATCTTACTCACCTTTCAAACATGAAATAACCCCTGCATTCACAGCGTGTTAGGTAAAACCAGAGTTTGAAGATAATTGTAAGTGAAAACACATGCATAGTAACAAATAAAACACAACTCTTATTTAGATTTGCAAAGTAAAAAAACTACTGCTTTGGAGCAGCATTGAGAAAAAGCAGTGTTTTGGCATAAAGAGTTGAAAGCAAAGGCATAGCAGCCAAACAAAAAGTATCTTATCTTTCAAACTTGAAGTACCTCCAGCATTCACAGAGTGTTCTGTAAAACCAGTGTTTTGAAGAGGATTTTAAACAAAACGCCTGCATAGCAGCAAACAAAAAACAAATCTAACTTAGATTTGAAAAGTGAAAGAGCTACTGCATTGGTATAGCATTAGGTAAAAGCAGTATTTTTACATTGATTGTGAGTGAAAGCAAGTGCATAGCAGCCAAACAAACAAGTATCTTACATCTATTTCAAAGTAGAAGTACCTCGTGCATTCACAGCATGTTAGGTAAAACCAGTGTTTTGAAGATAATTGTAAGTGAAAACACATGCATAGCAGCAAATAAAACACAATACTTATTTAGATTTATAAAGTAAAGAAACTCCTGCACTGACATAGCATTAGGAAAAAGCAGTGTATTGGCACAGTGAGTGTAACAAGTGAAAAACCACCAAACAAAAAAGTATCTTACTTACATTTCAAACTTGAAGTACCTCCTGCATTCACAGAGAGTTAGGTGAAATCATGACTTGAAGTTGATTTTAAATGAAAACATGTGCAAAGCAGCCAATGAAACAAGTTTATTTCTTAGTTTTCTAAACTGAAGTATTGAATGCATTCACAAAGTGTTAGGGGAAAGCAATGCTTTGAAGTTAATTATAAGTTAAGACACATGCATAGCAGCAAAAGAAAGAATCTTACTTAGATTTCCAAAGTGGGAAACTGCAGAATTCTCTTTGTAAAAGGGGGGGTTTGACATTGTGAGTGAAAGCAAGTGTATAGCAGGAAACAAACAAGTATCTTATACAACTTTAAAACTTGAATTACCTCCTGCATTCATAAAGTGTTAGAGAAAACCAGTGTTTTAAAGATGATTTTACGTGGAAACACAAGCATACCATGAAACAAAACACAAATCTTATTGAGATTTGAAAAGTGAAGAAACTACTACATTGCAAAAGCATTAGGTAAAAGCAGTGTTTTTACTTTGATTGTGAGTGAAAACAAGTGCACAGCAGCCAAACAAACAAGTATCTTACATACATTTCAAAGCAGAAGTACCTACTGCATTCACAGCGTGTTAAGCAAAACCAAAGTTTTGAAGATAATTGTAAGTGAAAACATATGCATAACAGCAAATTAAAAACAAATCTTAATTAGATATGTAAAATAAAGAAACAACTGCATATATGTACCATTAGGAAAAAGCAGTGGGTTGGTACAGGGAGTTAAAGGAAGTGCATAGCAGCCAAACAGACTTATATCTTACTTACCTTTCAGACTTGAAGTACCACCATGATTCACAGAGAGTTAAGTGAAACCAATGTTCTGAAGTTGATTTTAAGTGAAAACACGTGCAGAGCAGTCAAAAAACAAGTTTCTTTATTAGTTTTCTGAAGTGAAGAATTGACTGCATTCACCCAGCATTAGGAAAAAACAGTGTTTTGAAGTTGATTGTAAGTGAAAACACGTGAATATCAGCAAAAGAAAGAAATTTACTTAGATTTCCAAAGTGAAGAAACTGCAGCCTTGGCATAGTAGAAGCATGGTTTTGACATTGTGAGCGATAGCAAGTGTATAACTGCCACACAAACAAATATCTTACTTAAATTTCAAACTTGAATTAATCCTGCATTCACAGAGTGTCAACTAAAACCAGTGTTTGAAGATGATTTTAAAGGAAAACATATGCATAGCAGCAAACAAAACCCAAATCTTACTCAGGTTTGAAAAGTGAAGAAACTACTGCCTTGGCATAGCATTAGACTAAAGCAGTGTTTTTACATTAATTGTGAATGAAAGCAAGTGCATTGCAGCCAAACAAACAAGCATCTTCCTTACCATTCAAACTTGAAGAACCTCCTGCATTCACAGAGAGTTAGGTGAAACCAGTGTCTTGAAGTTGATTTTACGTGAAAATATGTGCAAAGCAGCAAATGAAACAAGTTTCTTTATTGGATATCTTAACTGAAGAATTGACTGCATTCATCCAGCATTAGGGAAAAGCAGTGTTTGGAAGTTTATTGTAAGTGAATACATGTGCATAGTAACAAAAGAAATAAACTTAGATTTTGAAAGTGAAGAAACTGCCACAATAGCATTGGAAAAGCAGGGTTTGACATTGTATGTGAAAGCAAGTGAAGAGCAGCCACACAAACAAGTATCTTATTTAACATTCAATCTTGAATTACCTCCTGCATTCAAAGAGTTTTATGTAAAACCAGGGATTTGAAGATGATTTTAAGTGAAAACACATTTTAAGCAGCAAACAAAACACAAACCTTACTTAGATTTGAAAAGTGAATAAACCATTGCACTGACATAGCATTAGGAAAAAGCAATGTTTTTACAATGATTGTGAGTGAAAGCAAGTGCATAGCAGCCAAACAAACAAGTATCTTCCTTATATTTCCAAGTTGATGTATCTTCTGCATTCACACCATGTTAGTTAAACCAGTGTTTTGAAGATAATTGTAAGTGGAAACACATGCATAGCTGCCAATAAAACACAAATCTTATTTAGATTTGTAAAGTAAAAACTACTGCTTTGATGCAGCATTGGGAAAAAGCAGTGTTTTGGCATAGGGAGTGAAAGCAAGTGCAGAGCAGCTAAACAAACAGGTATCTTACTTAAGTTTCTGAGATGAAGTACCTCCTGCATTCAAAGCATGTTAGGTAAAACCAGGGTTTTGAAGATGATTTTAATTGAAAAAAACATGCATAACACAAAACAAAACACAAATATTGCTTAGATTTGAAAAGGGAAGAAACTACTGCATTGGCATAGCATTACATAAAAACCGTGTTTTTACATTGATTGTGAGTGAAAGCAAGTGCATAGCAGCCAAACAAAGAAGTATCTTACTTTCGTTTCTAAGGTCAAGTACCTCCTGCATTCACCGTGTGTTAGGTAACACCAGTGTTTTGAAGATAATTGCAAGTGAAAACACATGCATAGCAGCAAATAAAACAGAAATCTAATTGAGATTTATAAAGAAAAGGACCTACTGCATTGGCATAGCATTAGGAATAAGCAGTGTGTAGGCACAGTGTGTGAAAGCAAGTGCATAGCAGCCAAACAAGCGAGTATCTTACTTACCTTTCAAACTTGATGTACCACCTGCATCCATAATGAATTAGGTGAAAGCAGTATCTTGAAGTTGAGTTTGTGTGAATACACGTGCAAAGCAGCCAATGAAACGTTTGTTTCTTGGTTTCCTAAACAGAAGAATTGACTGCTTTCACCAAGCGTTAGGGAAAAGCAGTGTTTTGAAGTTGATTGTAACTGAAAACAAGTGCATAGTAGCAAAAGAAATAAACTTACTTGGATTTCCAAAGTGAAGAATATGCAGCATTGGCATTAGAATGTACGAATTTTAAATTGTGAGTGAAAGCCAGTGTATAGCTGCAAAGAAAGCAAGTATCTTACTTAACTTTCAAATTTGAATTATCTTCTGCATTCACAGAGTGTTAGGTAAAAACCGGTGTTTTGAAGATGATTTTAAGTGAAAAACATTTGCATAGCACCAAACAAAACACAAATATTTCTTAGATTTGAAAAGTGAAGAATTTACTGCATTGTCATAGCATTACATAAAGAGAGTGTTTTTACACTGATTGTGAGTGAAAGCAAGTGCATAGCCAAACAAACAAGTATCTTACTTACGTTTCAAAGGTGATGTGCCTCTTCCCTTCTCAGCTTGTTAGGTAAAACCAGTGTTTTGAAGATAATTGTAAGTGAAAACACTTGCATAGAAGAAAATAAAACACAAAACTTACTTATATTTGTAAAGAAAAGAAATTACTGCATTGGTGTAGCATTAGAAAAAACTGTGTTGACACAGTGAGTGGAGCAAGTGCATAAAAGCCAAACAAACAAGTATTTTGCTTACCTTTCAAACTTGAAGTACACCCTGCATTCACAGGGAGTTAGGTGAAACCAGTGTCTTAAAGTTGATTTTAAGTGAAAACACATGCAAAGCAGCCAATGAAACAAGTTTATTTCCTGGTTTACTAAACTGAAGAATTGACTGCATTCACCAAGCATTAGGGAAAATCAGTGTTTTGAAGTTGTTTGTAAGTGAAAACACGTGAATTGCAGTTAAAGAAAGAAACTTACTTATGTTACCAAAGGGAAGATACTGAAGCACTGGCATATTAAATGTAGGCTTTTGACACTGTGGGTGAAACAAATATATAGCAGCCAAACAAACAAGTATCTTATATAACTTTCAAACTTGAATTACCTCCTGCATTCATGAAGTGTAAGAGAAAACCAGTGTTTTAAAGATGATTTTATGTGAAAACACATGTATACCACCAAACAAAACACAAATCTTACTGAGATTTGAAAAGTGAAGAAACTACTGCATTGCAATAGCATTAGGTAAAAGCAGTGTTTTTACATTGATTGTGAGTGAAAGCAAGTGCATAGCAACCAAACAAACAAGTAACTTACATACATTTCAAAGCTGAAGTACCTACTGCATTCACAGCATGTTAGTCAAAACCAGTGTTTTGAAGAAAATTGTAAGTGAAAACATATGCATAGCAGCAAATAAACACAAATCTTATTGAGATATGTAAAGTAAAGAAAGTAATGCATTCCATAGCAGTAGGAAAAAAAGTGTGTTGGCATAGTGAGTGAAAGTAATGGCATAGCAGCCAAAGAAACAAGTATCTTACTTTCTCTTCCAACTTGAAGTAACTCCTGCATTGACAGAGTGTTGGGTGAAACCAGGGTCTTGTAGGTGATTATGAAAACATATGCAAATCAGCCAATGAAACATGTTTCTTTATTGGTTTGCTAAACTGAAGAAATGACTGCTTTCAGCCAGCATTAGGGAAAGACAGTGTTTTGAATTTGATTGTAAGTGACAGCACGTGCCTAGCAGCAAAAAAAGAATCTTACATAGATTTTCAAAGTGAAGAAACTGCAACATTTTCATAGTAAAAGCAGGGTTTTGACCTTGTGATTGAAAGCAAGTGTATAGCAGCCACACAAACAAGGATCTTACTTAAATTTCAAACTTGAAATTCCTCCTGAATTTACAGAGATTTCGGTAAAACCAGAGCTTTGAAGATTATTTTAAGTGTATTTCACATGCATAGCAGCCAATGAAACACAGATCTTACTTAGATTTGAAAAGTTAAGAAATCATTGTACAGTTATAGCATTAGGTAAAAGTAGTGATTTTATATTGACTGTGAGTGAAAGCAAGTACAGAGCAGCCGAGCAATTATCTTACTTAACTTTCAAACTTGAAATATATCCTGCATTCAAAGTGTGTTAAGTAAAACCAGTGTTTTGAAGATGATTTTAAGTGTAAACACCTGCATAGCAGCAAACAACACACAAAACTTACTCACATTTGAAAAGATAAGAAAATACTGCATTGATATGGCACTAAGTAAAAACAGTGTTTTTACATTATGAATGAAAGCAATTGCATAGCAGCCAAACAAACAAGTATCTTACTTACATTTCAAAGTTGAAGTACCTCCTACATTCACAGTGTGTTAGGTAAAACCAATGTTTTGAAGATAATTGCAAGTGAAAACAAATGCATAGTAGCAAATGAAACACAAATCTTATTTAGATTTGTAAAGTAAAGAAACTGCTGCATTGGTGTAGCTATAAGTAAAAGCAGGGTGTTTGCATAGTGAGTGAAAGCTAGTGCAGAGCAGCCAAACAAACAAGTATCTTACTTACCTTTCAAACTGGTACTACCTCCTGCATTCACAGTGAGTTAGGTGAAAACAGGGTCTTAATGTTGATTTTAAGTGAAGACAAGTGTAAAGCAGCCAATTAAACAGGTTCCTTTATTGGTTTTCTAAACTGAAGTATTGCCGGCATTCACCCACACTTAGGGAAAAGCAGGGTTTTGAAGTAGATTGTAAGTGAAAACACGTGTATAGCAGCAAAAGAAAGAAACTTACTTAGCTTTCCAAAGTGAAGAAACTGCAGCATTCTCATAGTGAAAGCACACTTTTGACATTGTGTGTGAAAGCAATTGTATAGCAGTCAAAGAAACAAGTATCTTACTTAAATTTCAAACTTGAATTACCTCCTGCATTCATAGCGTGTTTGGTAAAACCAGTGTTTTGAAGATGAATTTAAATGAAAACACATGCATAGCAGCAAAAAAAACCCCACGAATCTACTTAGATTAGGAGAGTTAAGAAACTACTTCACTGGCATTGCATTAGGTAAAAGCAGAGATTTTACATTGATTGTGAATGAAAGCAAGTGCATACAAGCCAAAGAAACAAGTATCTTACTTACCATTCAACTTGAAGAACCTCTTGCATTCACAGAGATTTAGGTGAAACAAGTGACTTGCAGTTGTTTTTAACTGAAAACATGTGCAAAGCAGCAAATGAAACAAGTTTCTTTATTGGATTTCTAAACTGAAGAATTGACTGCAATCACCCAGCATTAGGGAAAAGCAGTGTTTGGAATTGATTGTAAATGAAAACTCGTGCATATTAGCAAAAAAAAGAAACTTAGATTTCCAAAGTGAAGAAACTGCAGCATTGGCATTGTAAACTAGGGTTTTGACATTGTGCGTGAAAACAAGTGAATAGCAACCACACAAACAAGTATCTTATTTAACATTCATACTTGATTTACCTCCTGCATTCACAGAGTGTTAGGAAAAACCAGAGATTTGAAGATGATTCTAAGTGAAAACACATGCATATCAGCAAACAAAAAAGAAATCTTACTTAGATTTGAAAAATTAAGAAACAATTGCACTGGCATAGCAAAAGGAAAAAGCAATGTTTTCACAATGATTGTGAGTGAAAGCAAGTGCATAGCAGCCAAACAAACAAGTATCTTACTTATGTTTCAAAGTTGAAGTATCTCTTGCATTCACAGAGTGTTACTTAAAACCAGTGTTTTGAAGATGATTTTAAAGATGATTTGAAGATGATTTCTGCATAGCAGAAATAAAATGCAAATCTTACTTAGATTTCAAAGTGTAGAAAATACAGCATTGGCATAGATTTAAGTAAATGCAGTGTTTTCACATTGTGAGTGAAAGCAAGTGCATAGCAGCCAAACAAACAATTATCTTACTTATGTTTCAAAGTTGAAGTACCTCCCGCATTCACAGTGTGTTAGGTAAAACCAGTGTTTTTAAGATAATTGAGAGTGAAAACATATGCATATCTGCAAACAAAACACAAATCTTAGATTTGAAAAATGAAGAAACTACTGCATTGTCATAGCATTAGGTAAAAGCAGTGTTTTTACACTGATTGTGATTGAAAGCAAGTGCATAGCAGCCAAACAAACAATTATCTTCCTAATGTTTCAAAGTTGAAGTATCTTCTGCATTCACAGCATGTAAGATAAAACCAGGGTTTTGAAGGTAATTGTAAGTGAAAACTGCTGCATAGCAGCAAATAAAACAGAAATCTTATTTAGATATGTAAAGTAAAGAAACTACTGTATTGGTGTACCATTTGGAAAAAGCAGTGTGTTGGTACAGTGAGTGAAAGCAAGTGCAAAGCGGCCAAACATATGTGTATCTTACCTTTCAAACTTGAAGTAACACTGGCTTTCACAGAGAATTATGTGAAACTGAATTGAGACACTTCATCCAGAGAGAAACTCAGCACCCAGACAACGTTATTAGGAGAGGAACCTTTATTTCCAGCTGGCTGGGGCCTCCTCCAGCTGTGTGGATAGAAGCAATCCCTGGCTTCCCATGGTGGGTTTTAATAGCGAATTTTAGCAGGGTCAGCTTGATAAAGCAACTTTTCTTTGTGCTCAAATATCAGATTAGTTGATTAAACAAAGCATTAATTTTCTTATGCCAGAAAGGGTGAGGGGCACTTCAATTGTCCATATCCAGCAGAGAAAGCAAGCAATATTACAGAAGATAATTTTTTGCGATTAGCATCAGCGTTAAGGGGGTCTGGGTTAATCTTTACTAGGGGTGGCTTTTGCCATACCCATGGTGTCATGATTGGTTGGGCATGGATGCATATCCGGGGCATTGTTTTAAGCAGGTTTTGTAGGCCTTAGGAATTTCCATCAGTGTTACTACATTTAAAAATCTCCATTACATCCCCCACTCCTTTTATGCCAGGGAATAAAATCATTGATTCAGTGTTATTATTTAATGGGAATATGCTGTTTGCAGTGATGCAGCACACAGTGCCATTAATTTTATTGCCTGAAGTCGTTTTTTGATATAGGACATAAGACAATTGACTAGGCAGGGTCCTATCAGAAGTCCCAGTATTACCAGCATCAGGGTTACTATGGCTGCTGAGAGCATAGTTGTTAACCAGGGGGACCAGGAAAACAGTTTTTCATACCAATTTGTATCTCTAGATCATAGCTCCTCTCATTCTTTTAGCCTTGTTCATAAAAGTGACTGACTTTGCTTAATTATTCCTGAATGATTAACATAAAAACAGCAGGTCTCTCCTAAGGCTACAGAGAGGCCACCTTGTTTTAAAAACAGTAGATCTAGTTCCTGCCTGTTTTGTAGCACTACTTCTGCTAGGGAGGGTAGAGATTGTTCCAGGTGGTTAACAGATTTTTTTAACTCTTTTCAGTCAGAGTTAACTTGTGAGGTGAGAACTTAAATTTTTTCCCCTGCAATTAGAGTGGTAGTACCTAAACCAACTGACCCTCCTATTCCAAGGCCAACTAGAATGGGAACAAGGATGGGGACTACCTATTTGTAGTGGCCTAGGGCACTAAGATGCTCATGTATGCATTCCCCTAAATACCAGTACATTTTCTTAGGACACCAAATACTGGAGAACCCCCAGCCAGACCAACATAAAAAGGAGTTTCAGCTAATGCTTTTTTATTACTTGATGCCACATCCATAGTAAGGCTTTTTACCTCTACTGGTGGGTCAGTGGAGAATGAACTTTTTGTTTTTCCCAAATAGGGCACATAGATCAAAGTATATGACAGGGTTTTTTACTAATGGACTGGGTAATATTTAGGACTTCGCCATCTCCAGCACAAATTACATTTCACACATATGTAGTTAAATGGAATGGGGTGGCCTGAGCCCACAAAATTAACAACAGCATTATTTCCAACTTTAAACATATAAATTTTTAGTCTGAATTAATTTGACTAATCTTGACCTTCAAAGGCTCTTTGATTTGGATGACAGTCCACTTATCAACGTCTGTTTTTTTGGCATCCTTTCTGGCAAGTTTTAAATGAGATGCATGTATCCAGTGTTTCTTTCCCACAACATTCACAGCTGTATGGGTCATGAGGATCACCACATATGGGCCCGTCAAACGAGTTTCAAGGGTCTCAGCTTGGAGTTTTCATACTCAAACTAGATCTCCTGGTTGGGCCTGCAAAGGAGTGAAGTTAGTACCAGAAAGAGGAGAATGTGCAGATTTTACAATTTTATTTACTGCCTTTCTAATCCGGTTGAGAAACATTAGGGAGGAAAAGAGATATTGGTTGTCAAATTCAGTCACCGTTTTGAATACTTATCTTCAGCAATAAGGGTGGAGGTCTGCCAAACATAATTTCCTAAGGCTTTATGCCTTGAGCATATGGGGAGCACCTGGCTTTTAGAAGGTCAAAGGGAAGGAGACTCGCCCAGTTTTCACCAGACTCCAAAGCCAACTTAGTTAATGCATCCTTCAAGGTGTGGTTCATCTTCTCTACCTGTCCTGTGCTTTAGGGTCGAAATGCACAATGTAATTTCCAATTTTTTCCCAGAGCCTTAGCCAGTTTCTGAGTCACCACTGCTACAAACTCTGGGCCATTGACTGACCCCACTCTTAGGAGTAGCCCAAACATTGGTATAACATCAGATATTATTTTTTTATCTATTATGGCTGCTGTTTCACCTTTGGGTGGGAATGCTTCCATTCAACCTGAGAACGTATCCACCAGTACTAGGAGATATTTGTAACCATATTTGCCTGGTTTTAAGTTTGTAAAGTCTATTTCCCAGTGTTCTCCAAGTTCTAATCCTCGTAGCCTATTCCCCTCTGCAATTCTTATTCTTTCCTTTTGATTTACTTTTGTGCAGACCTCACATCAGTTTGAAAGATCTTTGTTGATTTTAGACAAGTTTTGGAAGTAAAAGTCTTTTTGCAGGAGCTCAGTTAACTTGGTGCTTCCTATATGTGTAGTAGTGTGTAATCATTTTGCTAACTGCCTTCCTGCTGTTTCCGGCAAGTAAATTCTGCCAATTGGCAGGATGAGCTACCCTTTTTGCATTGTTTGGGCCGTCAGAATTTTTCCTTTATCTACCTCTTCTGGAGAATATCGGAACGCTGGCCCCTCTCGAATGGGGACAGCCAGGAACAGTTGGAGTGGAGCATTCACAGTGTGTTAGGTAAAACCAGGGTTTTAAAGAATATTGTAAGTGAAAACATATGCATATCTGCAAATAAACAAAAACCTTATTTAGTTATGTAAAGTGCATAACAGCCAAAGAAACAAGTATCTGACTTATGTTTAAAAGTTGAAGTGCCTCCTGAATTTACAGTGTGTTAGGTAAAACCACAGTTTTGAAGATAATTGTAGGTGGAAACACAAGTGTAGCAGCAAATAAAACACAAATTTTATTTAGATTTGTACAGTAAAGAAAATACTGCATTGGCATAGCATTAGGAAAAAGCAGTGTGTAGGCATGGTGAATGAAGCAAATTGCAAAGCAGCCAAACAATCTAGAATCTTACATAACTCAAACTTGAAGTAAATCCTGCTTTCACAGAGCATTCGGTAAACCCAGTGTTTGAAGAAAATTTTAAGTGAAAACACATGCATAGCACCAAACAAAACACAAATATTTCTTAGATTTGAAAATTGTAGAAACTACTGCATTGGCATAGCATTAAGTAAATGCAGTGTTTATACATTGATTGTGAGTGAAAGCAAGTGCACAGCAGCCAAAAAAAGTAGTGTCTTACTTACATTTCAAAGGTGAAGTACCTACTTTATTCACAGCGTGTTAGGTAAAATAAGTGTTTAGAAGATAATTGTAGGTGAAAACACATGCATAGCAGCAATAAAAGAGAAATATAATTGAGATTTATAAAGTAAAGAAACTACTGTATAGGCATACCATGAGGAAAAAGAAGTGTGTTGGCACAGTGATTGAAAGCAAGTGCATACCACTCAAACAAATGAGTCTTTTACTTACCTTTCAAACTTGAAGTACCACCAGCATACATAATGAATTAAGTGAAACCAGTATCATGAAGTTGATTTTAAGTGAAAACACGTGCAAAGCAGCCAATGAAACAAGTTTCTTTCTTTGTTTTCTAAACAGAAGGATTTACTGCTTCCCCCCAGTGTTACAGAAAAGCAGTGTTTTGAATTTGATTGTAAGTGAAAACTCGTGCATAGTAGCAAAAGAAAGAAATATACTTAGATTTCCAAAGTGGGAAACTGTAGCATTCACCTTGTAAAAACAGGGTTTTGACATTGTGAGTGAAAGCAAGTGTATAGCAGCCAAACAAAGTATCTTATTTAACTTTCAAATTTGAATTACCTATTGCATTCATGAAGTGTTAGATAGAAACAGTGTTTTAAAGATGATTTTACATGAAAACACATGCATTCCACCAAACAAAACAAAAATCTTACTTAGATTTGAAAATTGAAGAATCTACTGCATTGCAATAGCATTAGGTAAAAGCAGTGTTTTACATTGATTGTGATTGAAAGGAAGTGCCTAGCAGCCAAACAAACAAGTATCTTACTTAGGGCTCAAAGTTGAAATAACTCCTGCATTCACAGTGTGATAGGTACAACCAGTGTTTGAAGATAATTGTAAAGGAAATCATGCGTAGCAGCAAAGAAAACACAAATCTTATTGAGATTTTTAAAGTAAAGAAACTGCTGCATTGGCATAGCATTTGGAAAAGGCAGTGTGTTGTCACATAGAGTGAAAACAAGTGCATAGCTGCCACACAAACAAGTAATTTAATTACCTTTAAAACTTTAAGTACCTCCTGAATAAGCAGAGATTTGGTGAAGCCAGTGTCCTCAAGTTGATTTTAAGAGAAAACACTTGCAAGGCAGCCAATGAAACAAGTGTCTTTCTTGGGTTTCTAAGCTGAAGAATTGCCTGCATTCAACCAGTGTTAGGGAAAAGCAGAGTTTTGATGTGGATTTTAAGTGAAAACACGTGCATAGCAGCAAAAGAAAGAAATGTACTTAGATTTCCAAAGTGAAGAAAGTTCAGCATTGGCATAGTAAAAGCAGGGTTTTGACATTGTGAGTGAAAGGAACTTCATCTCAGCCAAACAAAGAAATATCTTAAGTACGTTTCAAAGCTTAAGTACCTGCTGCTTTCACAGCTTTTTAGGCAAAACCAGTGTTTTGAAGATAATTGTAAGTGAAACATATGCATAGCAGCAAATAAACACAGATCTTATTGAAATATGTAAAGTAAAGAAAATAATGCATTCCATAGCATTAGGGAAAAGTAGTGTGTTGGAATACTGAGTGAAAGCAATTGCATAGCAGCCGAACAACCAGTATCTTACTTCCCTTTCAAACTTGAAGGACCTCCTGCATTCACAGAGAGTTAGGTGAAACCAGGTTCTTGAAGTTGATTTTCAGTGAAAACCTTCAGATCAGCCAATGAAACAAGTTTCTTTATTGGTTTTCTAAACCGAAGAATTGACTGTATTCACCCAGCATTGGGGGAAGGTAGTGTTCTAACTTTGGTTGTGAGTGAAAACTCGTGCATAGCAGCAAAAGAAGGAAACTTACATAAATGTTCAAAGTGAAGAAACTGCAGCATTTTCATAGTAACTGCAGGGTTTTGACATTCTGATTGAAAGCAAGTGTATAACAGCCACACAAACAAGTATCTTACTTAACTTTCAAACTTTAATTTCCTCCTGCATTTACAGAGTTAGGTAAAACCAGAGATTTGAAGATGTTTTTAAGTGAAAATACATGCATAGCAGCAATCAAAATAGAAATCTTACTGAGATTTGAAAAGTGAATAAACCATTGCACAGTTACAGCATTGGGCAAAAAAAGTGATTTTACATTGATTGTGAGTGAAAGCAAGTGCATAGCAGCCAAACAAACACGTATCTTACTTACATTTCAAACTTGAATTACTGCCTGCATTCAAATTGTGTTAAATAAAACAACTGTTTTGAAGATTTTTTAATGTGAAAGCACCTCATAGCAGCAAACAAAACACAAAATTTACTTTGATTTGAAAAGGTAAGAAAATATTGCAATGGCATAACACTAGGTAAAAGCAGTGTTTTTACATTGTGGGTGAAAGCAATTGCATTGCAGCAGACAAACAAGTGTCTTACTTATATTTCAATGTTGAAATATCTCCTGCATTCACAGTGTGTTAGGTAAAACCAGTGTTTTAAATTTAATTGTAAGTAAAAACACATGCATATTTGCAAATAAAACACAAATCTTATTGAGATTTGTAAAGTAAAAAACTACTGATATGGCACATCCATTGTCCCTGGAGTTCTGTGGAGCCTCTGCACCCCCATGGAGCCTATTGATCCTTTGAAGCCCTTTGAGGCCATGCAGCCTGCGAGGGCCCATGGAGCCTGTGGAGCACGTGGAGACTGTTGAGGTTGTAGAGCCTTTGGAGTCAGAGAAACTTGTGGATCCAGTGTGTACTCATGGAGCCTGTGGAGCCCATGGAGCCCATGGAGCCTGTGGAGTCTGTTCAGCCCATGGAAATTTTTGGAGTATATCAGGACCCTAGAGACCATTCACACAGGTGGAGATTTTGCTGCCTGTGGAGATCACAGAAGCTCTGTAGGCCTGTGGACACTGGGGCATTTGGAGCCTGTGGAGGCCCACGAAGCCCTTGGAGGCTGTGTAACCCGTGGAATCTATGCAGACCTGTGGAGCCCATGGAGACCATGGAGACTGTAGAGGCCTGTGGAGCATGTGAAAGCCTGTGGAGCTGGTTGAGGCCTTGGAGCCCATGAAGTCTGTCAACACTGTGGAGTTCACCAAGCCTGTGGAGACCTTGATGCTTGTGCAGCACCAGGGGCTTGTGGAGCCTGTATAGTCCTGTGGATCCTGTGGGGATTGTCAAGCTCATGGGGCCCATGGATTCTGTTGTGGTATGGAGCACAAGGACACTACAGAGAATGTGGAGCCTGTTAAGGACATGTGGCCCATTGACATCTGTGGAGCCCATCGAGCATATTGAGCCTGTGGAGCCTGTGGTGCCCAATGAGGCCCATGGAGCCAGTACAAGTCTTAGAGCTGGTGGATTCAGGGGAGCTGATGGAGCTGGTGGAACCCATGGAGCCATAAAGGACTCTAGAGAACCTGGAGCCCATGGAGCCCATGAAGCCCACGGGGCTCATGGATAATCTGTAGGCCAGTGGACCCTGTGCAACCTGTGAAGCCCATGGAACATGGAGCTGGTGGAGTTTGTGGAAGCCAGGGAGACCGAGGGGCCCATGGAGACTCTGGAATTCAAGGAGGCATGTGGAGCCTTTGCAGTCCCGTTAAGGTCAGGGAGACAGTGAAGTCTGTGAGAATATAGTCCTGTGGAACCCATGAAGCTGATGGAGCCCATTGAGGCTCTGTAACATGTGGAGGCCAGTGGAGCCTGTGAAGGCCTCAGGACCCTGTGGAGCCCATAGTGCCTCTGCAGGCCTGGGGAGTCTGTAGAGCCCATAGAGGCGTGCAGATCCTCTAAAGTCTTATAGAACCCATGGAGTCTATGGTAACTGTGCAGGCATGCAGAGCATGTTGATCCTGTGGAGCCCCTGGAGCTCATGGAGCCCATGGAAACCATGGAGCTTGTGGAGATTGCAGAGCCTGTATATCTCATGGAGTCCATGGAGCCTGTGCTGGCTCATGTTTCTGGCAGAGACTTTTGAGTCCATGGAGGACTGTGGATCCCTTCGAGCCCATGGAGGTTATGTAGGTCCATGAAGCCTGTGGAGTATGTAGAGTCTGAGGAACCTGAGGATCATGTGAAGACATGTGGAATGTAAGGATCCCATTTTGGGCCATAGAGCCTGTGAGGCCTGTGTTGGCTCATGGATCCTGTGGAGACTGGGGATTCTGAGGAGACTAGGTGAAACCACATGCATAGGAGCAAATAAGACAACCAACTTATTTAGATTTGTAAGGTGAATAAACCACTTCATTGGCATAGAATTAGGTGAAAGCAGTGTTTTGACATTGTGTGTAAAAGCAAGTGCAGAGCAGTCAAACAAACTAGTATCTTACTTACCTTTCAACTTGAAGTACCTCCTGCATTCACAGAGAGTTAGGTGAAACCATGGTCTTGAAGTTAATTTTACGTGTAAAAAAGTGCAAAGCAGCCAATGAAACATGTTTGTTTATTGGTTCTCTAAACAAAAGAACTGACTGAATTCACCAAGTGTTAGAGAAAATCAGTGTTTTGAGGTTGATTGTAAGTGTAAACACGTGCACAGTATCAAAAGAAACACCAATTTTACTTAGATTTGAAAACTGAAGGAACTACAGCATTGGCATAGCATTAGATAAAAGCAATGGGTTGACATAGTGAGTGAAAGGAATTAAATAGCAGCCAAATAAACAAGGATCCTACTTACATTTCAAACTTGAAGTACATCCTGCATTCACAGAGAGTTAGCTGAAACCAGTGAATTAAGTTGATTTTAAATGAAAACATGTGCAAAGTAGCCAATGAAACAAGTTTCTTTATTGGTTTACTGAACTGAAGAATTGACTGCATTCACCCAGCGTTAGGAAAAAGCAGTGTTTTGAAGGTAATTGTAAGTGAAAACACGTGCATAGAAGCAAAGGAAATAAGAATACTTCTCAAATTTCCAAGGGGAAGAAACTGCAGTATTGGCATGGTCAAGGCAGTGTTTTGATGTTGGTTGTATGTGAAAAAAAGGGCATAGCAGACAAGGAAAGAAGTATCTTCTGTACTTTACAAAAGTGAAGAACTTCTGCATTGCCATAGCAATAGGGAAAAGCAGTGTTTTGACATTGTGAGTGAAAGCAAGGGAATAGCAGCCAAACAAACAAGTATTTAACTTCACTTTCAAAGTTGAATTATTACCTGCATTTACAAAGTGTTACATAAAATCAGTGTCTTGAAGTTGATTTTAAGGGAAAAGACGTGCAAAGCAGCAAAGAAAATACAAATCTTACTTAGATTTGAAAAGTGAAGAAACTAAGGCATTGGCATAGCATTAATAAAAAACATTGTGTTTGCATAGTGAGTGAAAGCAAGTGAATAGCAGCTTAACAAGCAAGTATCTCACTTACCTTTCAAACTGGAAGTACCTCGTGCATTCACAGAGAGTTAGGTGAAACCAATGTCTTGAATTTGATTGTAACTGAAAACACGTGCAGAGCAGCCAATAAAACAAGATTCTTCATTGGTTTTCTAAACCAAAGAACTGACTGAATTCACCCAGCATTAGGGAAAAGCACTGTTTTGAAGTTCATTGTAAGAGAAAACACGTGCATAGCAGCAAATGAAAGAAAAATCTTACTTAGTTTTCCAAAGTGAAAAAATTGCAGTATTGGCATAGTAAAAGAAGTGTTTTGACAATGTTAGTGAAAGCAAGGGAATAGCATCCAAACAAACAAGTATCTTACTTAACTTTCAAACTTGAATTACCTCCTACATTCACAGAGTGTTAGGTAAAGCCAGTGTATTGAAGATGATTTTAAGTGAAAACACACGCATAGCAAAAAACAAAAACAAATCTTACTTATATTTGAAAAGTGAAGAAACTTCTAGATTGCCATAGCATTAGGTAAAAACAGTGTTTTTACATTGATTGTAAGTGAATGCTAGTGCATAGCAGCCAAACAAACAAGTATCTTACTTAGGTTTCAAAGTTGAAGTACCTCCTGCATTCACAGCGTGTTAGGTAAACCAGTGTTGTGAAGATAAACTGTAAGTGAAAATGCAAGCACAGCAGCAAATAAAACACAAAACTTACTTAGATTTGAAAAGTGAAGAAACTACTGCATTGGCATAGCATTAGGTAAAAGTATTTGTTTTGCATTGATTGTGAGTGAAAACAAGTGCATAGCAATCAACCAAGTATGTTACTTACTACTCAAAGTTGAATTACCTCCTGCATTCACAGAGTGTTAGATAAAACAGTGTTTTGAAGATGATTGAAGTGTAAACACATGCATAGCAGCCAATGAAACACAAATCTTATTCAGATTTGTAAAGTGAAGAGACCACTGCATTTGTGTAGCTTTAGGTAAAAGCAGTGTTTTGACATTGTGAGAAAAAGCAAGTGCCTATCAGCCACACAAGCAATTATCTTACTTACCTTTCAAACTTGGAGTAACTCATTCATTCATACACAGTTAGGTTAGAACAGTGTCTTGAAGTTGATTGTAACTGAAAACACGTGCAAAGCAGCCAATGAAAAAAGTTTCTTCATTAGTTTTCTAAAACAAAGAAATGAATGCATTCACCCAGCATTACGGAAAAACAGTGTTTTGAAGTTCATTGTAAGAGAAAACACGTGCATAGCAGCAAAAGAAAGAAGAATCTTACTTAGATTTCCAAAGTGAAGAAATTGCAGCATTGGCATAGAAATAGCAGGGTTTTGACATGGTGAGTGAAATCAAGTGTATAGCAGACAAAGAAACAATTATCTTATTAAACTTTCAAACTTGAATTTCCTCCTGCATTCACTGTGTGTTTGGTAAAATCAGAGTTTTGTAGATAATTGTAAGTGAAAACACAAACAAAGCAGCAAATAAAACACATAACTTACTTCGATTTGAAAAGTGAAGAAACTACTGCATTGGCACAGCATTAGTTAAAGAAGTTGTTTTATATTGATTGCAAGTGAAATCAAGTGCATTGCATTAAAAAAACGAGTATGCTATTTACCATTCAAAGTTGAAGTACCTCCTGCATTCACAGAGAGTTAGGTAAAAGCAGTGTTTTGACAATGATTTTAAGTGAAAACACATGCATAGCAGCAAATAAAACACCAATTTTATTCATATGTGTAAAGCAAAGAAACTACTGCATTGGCGTAGGAATAAGAAAAATAAGGGTGTTGCCAGAGTGAGTAAAAGCAAGTGAATAGCAGTCAATCAAGCAAGTATCTCACTTACCTTTTGAACTTGAAGTACCTCATCCATTTACAGAGTTAGGTGAAAGCAGTGGCGTGAAGTTGATTGTAACTGAAAACACGTGCAAAGGAGCCAATGAAACAAGTTTCTTCATTGGTTTTTGAAACCAAAGAACTAACTGCATTCACCCAGCATTAGGGAAAACTGTTTTGAACTTCATTGTAAGAGAAAACATGTGTATAGCAGCAAAAAAAGAAGAATCTTACTTAGATTTCCAAAGTGAAGAATTTGCAGTATTGGCAAAGTAAAAGAAGTGTTTTGACATTGTGAGTGAAAGCAAGTGAATAGCAGCAAAACAAACAATATCTTACTTAACTTTCAAACATGAATTACATCCTACATTCACAGATTGTTAGGTAAAACCAGTGTTTTGAATATAATTGTAAGTGAAAACACCTGCATAGCAATAAACAAAACATAAATCTTACTTAGATTTAAAAGGGAAGAAACTACAGCATTGCCATAGCATTAGGTAAAAGGAGTGCTTTTACATTGATTGTGAATGAAAGAAGTACATAACAGCCAAAAAACACGTATCTTACTTATGTTTCAAAGTTGAAGTACCTTCTGCATTCACAGCATGTTAGGTAAACCCAGTGTTTTGAAGAAAACTGTAAGTGAAAACACATGCATAGCAGCAAATAAAACACAAATCTTATTGAGATTTGTAATGTAAATAAGTACTGCATTGGCATAGCATTAGGAAAAAGCAGTGTGTTGGCATAGTGAGTGAAAGCAAGTGCATAGCAGCTAAAAAAGCAAGTATCTTACTGACCTTTCAAACTTGAAGTACCTCCTGCATTCACAGAGAGTTTGATGAAACCAGTGTCTTGAAGTTGATTGTCAGTGAAAACACGTGCATAGAAGCAAAAGAAAGAAGAATCCTTCTTAGATTTCCAAGGGAAAAACCTGCAACATTGTCATGGCCAAATCAGTGTTTTGACATTCTTTGTATGTGAAAAAAGTGCATAGAAGCCAAGGAAAGAAGTATCTTATGTAATTTGCAGAAGTGAAGAACATCTGCATTGGCACAGCAATAGGTAAGAGGAGTGTTTTGACATTGTGATTGAAAGCAAGAATATAGCAGCTAAAGAAAGAAGTATCTTTCTTAACTTTCAAAGTTGAATTACTTCCTGCATTCAGAGAGTGTTATGTAAAACCAGTGTCTTGAAGTTGATTTTAAGTGAAAACACAGGCACAGCAGCAAAGAAAAGACAAATCTTTCTTAGATTTGAAAAGTGAAGGAACTATGGCATTGGCATAGCATTAGGAAAAAGCATTGTGTTTGCATACTGAGTGAAAGCAAGTGAATAGCTGCTTAACAAGCAAGTATCTCACTTACCTTTCATACTTGAAGTACCTCATGCATTAACAGAGAATTAGGTGAAAGCAGTGTCTTCAATTTTATTGTAACTGAAAACACGTGCAAAGCAGCCAATGAAAAAAGATACTTCATAAGATTTCTAAACCAAAGGACTGACTGCATTCACCCAGCATTAGGGAAAAGCAGTATTTTGAAGTTCATTGTAAGAGAAAACACGTGCATAACAGCAAAAGAAAGAAGAACCATACTTAAATTTCCAAAGTGAAGAAATTGCAGTATTGGCATAGTAAAAGAAGTGTTTTGACATTGTGGGTGAAAGCACGTGAAAAGTAGCCAAATAAACAAGTATCTTACTTAATTTTCAAACTTTAATTTACCTCCTACATTCACAGAGTGTTAGGTAAAACCACTGTTTTCAAGATGATTTGAAGTGAAATCACCTGCATAACCAAACAAAACACAAATCTTACTAAGATTTGAAAAGTGAAGAAACTACTGTGTTGCCATAGCATTAGGTAAAAGCAGTGTTTTACATTGACTGTGAGTGAAAGGAAGTGCATATCAGCCAAAGAAACAAGTATCTTACTTACGTTTCATAGTTGAAGTACCTCCTGCAATTTACCCTTCCAGATGAATTTGGTAATTGCATTCTTTAATTTTGTAAAGTAAGCTGTTGAGATTTTGATTGGTATTGCATTGAATCTATAAATTAGTTTGGGTAAGATTGACATCATCACGATATTTATTCTTCCAATCCATGAACACAGAATGTCTTTCCATTTGTTTAGGTCTTTTCAACTTTCTTTTAGCATTGTTTTGTAATTTTCTACATATAGGTCCTGCACTTCTTTGTTTAAATTAACTCCTCGGAATTTGAGTCTTTTTGTTGTTGTTGAAAACGGAATTTTCCTCCTGATTTCCTCCTCAGGTTGTTCAGTACTAGTGTACAAAAACATTACTGAGGTTTCCGTGTTGATCTTGTATCCTGCCACTTTGCGGAACTCATCTATTAATTCAAGTAGCTTTGTCATGGATACTTCAGGATTTTGTGAGTACAGGATCATGTCATCCAAAAGTGGCGAGAGTTTTACTTCCTCTTTTCCTATTTGGAAACCTTTAATTTTTTTGTCTTGTCTAATTGCCCTACCTAGAACTTCTAGTACAATTTTGAATAACAATGGTGAGAGTGAGCATCCTTGTCTTATTCCCTATATTAGAGGGAAAGCTTTCAACCTTTCCCCAATGAGTATGATGTTGGCTGTGGGTTTTTCATATATGCCTTTTATCCTATTGGGGAATTTTCCTTTTATTCCTATCTTTTGAAGTATTTTTATCTAAAAAAGATGTTGGAATTTGTCAAGTGCCTTTTCTGCATCTATTGAGATGATCATGTGGTTTTTTTTCCTTCAATTTATTAATGCGGTGTATTACATTGATTGATTTTCTTATGTTGAACCAGCCTTGCATACCAGGAATAAATCCCATTTGGTCGTGATGGATTGGATTTGCAAGTATTTTGTTGAGAATTTTTGAACCTATTTCTTAGAAAAAAAATGGTCTGTAATTTTCATGTCTTGTGGAATCTTTATCTGGTTTGGTGTAAGGGTGATGTTGGCTTCATAAAATGTGTTGGTAACTTTCCCTCCTCTTCAATTTTTTGGAGGAGTTTAAACAGGATTGATGTTAATTCTTTTTGAAAAGCTTGGTAGAATTGACCTGTGAAGCCATCTCGTCCTGGTCTTTTCTTTGCTGTGAGATTTTTAATGAAGGATTCAATCTTCTTAATTGTGATTGGTTTGTTACGTTCTTGTATTTCTTGTAGCGTCAGTGTAGGTTGGTTATGTGTTTCTAGAAATTTGTCCATTTCTTCTAGGTTGTCTAGTTTGTTGGCATATAGCTTCTCACAATATCCTCTTGTTTCTTTTTCTTTCGATGAGGACACCTGTAATTTCCCCCCTTTCATTTCTGATTGTATTTATTTGCATCTTCTCTCTTTTTTTCTTTGTTAGTCTAGTGAGGGGGTTGTCAATTTTATTGATCTTCACAAAGAACCAGCTTTTGGTTTTGTTGATTTTCTCTGTTGTTTTTCTGTACTCATATTCATTTGCTTCTGCTCTAATCTTGATTATTTATTTCCTTCTGCTTGCTTTGGGATTGGTTTGCTGTTCTTTTTCTAGTTTCTCTGGTTGTTCAGTTAAATCTTTGAGTTTAGATCTTTCTTGTTTTTTAATATACCATGTTAGCCCTAATATTATATTAGGGCTATAAATTTCCCTGTCAAGAATGCCTTCATTGTATCCCATAAGTTTTGATACGTTGTGTTCCCATTTTCATTTGCCTCAATATATTTATTGCTTACACTTGCAATTTCTTCTTTGACCCACCGATCATTTAGGTGCGTGTTTTTCAGTCTCCCCACATTTGCAAATTTACTTTTTCCTGTCTGTTATTGATTTCTAGTTTCATTCCATTATGTCTGAGAAGGTGCTTGTATAATTTCAATCATTTTATATTTATTGAGAGCTGAATTGTGACCTAACATGTGTTCTATCCTGGAGAAAGGTCCATGGACACTTGAGAAGAATGTATAACCAGCTGAGTTTCGATGAAGTGTTCTGTATATGTGTGTTAGGACTAACTTGTTTATCATACTGTTCAAGTTCTCTGTTTCCTTGTTGATCTTCTATCTAGTTGTTCTATATAATGATGTGAGAGGGGTGTTGAAGTTTCCGACTATTATGGTAGAAATTTCTATTTCTCCCTTCAGTTTTGTCAGAGTTTGGATCATATATTTTAGGGCACCCTGGTTAGGTACATAGATATTTATGACTGTGATATCTTCCTGGAGGATGATTCCTTTTATTAATATATAATAGCCTTCCATATCTCATATCACTTTTTTGCATTTAAAGTCTGTTTTCTCTGATATTAGTATACCTAGCCCTGCTCTTTTCTGTTTACTATTCATGGGGAGTATATTTTTCCAACCCTTAACTTTCAGCCAGCTTGTATCCCTGGGTATGAGGTGAGTTTCTTGTAAGCAGCATATGGATGGCTCATATTTTTCATCCATTCTGTCACCCTGTATCTTTTGATTGGGAAATTTAATAAATTCATATTCAATGATATTACTGAAATTGCACTATTTATTTCAACCATTGTATTCTTTGGTTTTCATATGTCATCTTGTTTTTGTCTCCGTTTTTACTCCTTTGGTTATCCTTCCTGCTTTTCTTTTTTCTATACTCTCCTCCTAGCCTCTGTTTCCTGTTTTTATCTTTCAGGTTCTAAGGCTTCCTTTAATATTTCCTGCAAAGTTGGATTCTTTTTTGCAAACTCTCTTAGTTTCTGTTTGTTTGTGGATAATTTATACTCACCTTCATATTTGAAGGACAATTTTGCTGGATAAAAATTTCTCAGCTGGGAATTTTTCTCTTTCAGTTTCCTAATTGTATCTTACCACTGTCTTCTCGCCTGCATGGTTTATGAAGAAAAATCTGCATTAAGTCTTACTGGACGTCCATTGTTTGTGATCCTTTGCTTCTCTCTTGCTGCTCTGAGAATTTTCTCTTTATCTTTTACATTTGACATTCAGAATACTATGTGTATTGGCGTAGGTCTATTTGTATTTATTCTCATTGGGGTACGGTGTGCTTCTTGGACATGTAAGTTCATTTCTTTAGTGAGAGTTGGGAAGTTTTCAGCTATTATTTCTTCAAATATTCTTTCTATCCCCTTTCCTTCCTCTTCCCCTTCTGGAACTCCCATGACACGTATTTTGTTGTGATTTGTGTTGTCATTCAACCCTCTGAGCCCCTGCTCAATTTTTTCCATTCTTTTCTCTCTCTGTTCTTTTCTCTCTTTAATTTTAGCTGCTCTGTCTTTGGTATCACTTATTCTTTGTTCTATCATTTCGAGTCTGCTGTTGTATGTCTCAAATTTGTTTTTGACTTCACCTATTGTGTTTTTCATTCCTATGAACACCGTTAATTTCCTGTTCAGGATTTCAAATTCTTCTTTGCGTTCACTCAATGTCTTCTTGATGTCATTTATCTCTTTAACTATATTGTCCTTCATCTCATTAATTTGATTTTGGAAATTTGTGCTCATCTCACTGATTAGTTCTCTCAAATTCTGCATGTCATCTGGGACTTTGATGTATTACTTTTCTTGAGCCATGTCTTCTAAATTCTTAGTATGGCTCATAATTTTTGGCTGGTGTTTAGGCATCTGGTTTTTACTGTATTTTACTTAGATGCTCTATCTATTCCACTATTGTAGGGTTTTTAGTGGCAGGAAGCTGTGTGTGAACACAACTCTTTGATTTTTGGCTCAACCTTGATTGTTATGATTGTCTTGCTGGTTGCTCAAAACTGGGCACTGGACCCAGTAATTTGTTGTAGAAGCATTTCCTTGGGCCTTGGGCAGGGAGGCTATAGAGGCCAGGAAAATCCTCTCCTATGTAGTTTTCTTATGTGAACTTCCTTGGACTGTCAGGAGATGGTGCTCTTTGGCAGCTCTCAATTCTTGGTCAGAGTGTATTTGTTTTGACACAGACGAGGTCAATATCATAGAGCTTCCTGTCTGGGGGCTTAGAGCCTTGTAATTCAAACTTTATGAGACTATTCTCCAGTCCTCTCTGGTAGCCCCCTCCCTTTTCCAAGCTAGGAAATATTTCTTCTCCCCTCTGAATCCTCAACAATCAGTCACTGTGAGTAGCGGAGGAGATTGGGAGGTTTGTATATCTTTAGCCCCTTGCAGGCTCCAAGGCAAACTATGGCGCAGCCCCACCCAGCCTGGAAGGGGTCTCAGGACAGGGCAGACCAAACCTGTGAGTCAAAAGCAGGGTGAGCCCAAGGCTCTCTCTCCCCTCTCCTGTGGAATCCTCAACATTTATTCCAGGCTAGAAGAGAAGGAGGTTGCAAGGGTCGGATTTCTGCAGTCCTTCCTAGGCTCCCAGGGTAAACCACCTTGTTGAAGGGTCTGTTGGGCTCTGCAGCCCAAATTTGCAGTTCAGAACCTGAGTCCACCTAAGGCTGTGTCCCTTTCTCTCCCCTGTCTGGGAGTGATAGATCACTGGAGCCCCCTTTGTCTGTAGTTGCAGGCCCAGAGGCTTGAGTATTCTAAAGAGTGTGTGGGAGTGTTCCAGCAGCAGCAACCAATGCTTGTTCCAACTCACGGTCCTGGTTCTGTCATCACGATTTTCCTTCTTTGTCTCTCTCTCCTCTGGGTGGTGTGCAGACTTTCTCCTGCTTTTCTAAACCCTAGAAGATATTTTTCGGGGCTGTTTCAGCCTGTTCTGTAGCTATTTTTCTGGAGAAGAGATTCTTGTGCCCTATTAATCTGCCATCTTCCGGGAAGTCCCTTCTTCACGTTTCTAAAGTAAGAAAGATACTTGTTTCCTTGCCAGCTATGTGCTTGTCTTCACTTACAACCAATGTCAAACCACTGCTTTTACCTAACCCTATGCCTATGTAGTAGTTTTTTCACTTTTGAAATCTCGGTAAGATTTGTATTTCGTTTACTGCTATGCATGTGTTTTCCCTTACAATCACCTTCAAAACACTGGTTTACCTAACACTTTGTGAATTCAGGGGGTACTTCATTTTTGGAAAGTAAGTAAGATACTTGTTCCTTAGCTGCTATGCACTTGTTTTCACTCAAAATGTCAAAACCCTGCTTTCACCTAATGCTCTGGCAATGCAGAGGTCTTCATTTTTGTAAAGTAAATAAGATACTTCTTTCCTTCACTGCTATGCACTTGTTTTCATTTACAATGTCAAAACATTGTTTTTTTCTATGTGAATGCTGCAGTTCCTTCCCTTTTGAAATCTATGTATGATTGTAGTATCTTTGGCTGCTATGCATGTGTTTTCACTTACACTCAGCTTCAGAGCACTATTTTTCCCTAAGGCTCAGTGAATGCAGTCGCTTCTTCACTTTAGAGAACCAATATAGAAACTTGTTTCATGGCCTGCTTTTCACGTGTTTTCACTTACAATGAACTTCAAGACACTGGTGTCACCTATCTCTCTGTGAATGCAGGAGGTACTTCACATTTGTAAGGTAGGTAAGATACTTTTTTTTTTACTTCTATGCATATGTTTTCACTCACAATCAATGTCAAACCCTGCTTTTAACTAACGTTATGTCAATGCAGAGGTTTCTTCTGTTTTCAAAACTAAACAGGATTCTCATTTCATTGGTAGCTATGCACTTTCTTGGAGTTACAATGATCTTCAAACTCCTGGTTTTAACATAAAGCTCTGTGAATCCAGGTGGTTTTCACATTTTTAAAGTAAGAAAGATACTTTTTTCTTTGGCTTCTATACCCATACTTTCACTTACAACCAATGTCAAAACACCAATTTTACCTAACGATATGACAATGCAGTAGTTCCTTCACTTTAGAAATCTAAGTAAGATTTGTGTTTAATTTCCTGCTATGCATTGGTTTTCACTTACAATCACCTTCAAAACATTGGTTTTACCTAATACTCTGTGAATACAGGAGGTACTTCAGTTTTGAAAGTTAAGTAAGATCCTGGTTACCCTAGCTGCTATGCACTAGCTTTCACTCACAATGTCAAAAGCCTGCTTTAACCTAATGCTATGCCAATGCAGTTGTTTCTTCAGTTTTCAAATCAAAACAGGATACTCATTTCATTGGGTGCTATGCACTTCTTGGAGTTACAATCAAGTTCAAACTCCTTGTTTTAAACAAAAGTTCTGTGAATTCAGAAGGTTTTTCATGTTTTTAAAGTAAGAAAGATACTTGTTTCCTTGGCTGCTTTGCCCTTGTTTTCCCTTACAACCAATGTCAAAACACTACTTTTTATATGGCAATGCTTCAGTGCCTTCACTTTTGAAATCTTAGTAAGTTTATACTTTCTTTGGCTGCTAAGCACGTGTTTTCACTTATAATCAACGTCAAAGCACTGCTTTTCTGAGTGCTCAGGGAATGAAGTCATGTCTTCTGTTTAGAAAACCAATAAAGAAACTTGTTTCATTCTCTGCTTTGCAAGTGTTTTCACTTACAATCAACTTCAAGACTCTGGTTTCACCTAACTCTTTGAGAATGTAGGAGGTACTTCAATTTTGAAAGGTAAGTAATATACTTGTTTTCTTGGCTGCTGTGCACTTGCTTTCACTCACAATTAATGTTAAAACACTGTTTTACCTAATGCAATGCCAATGCAGTGCTTCCTCCAGTTTTAAAAACTAAGCAAGATATTCATTTTATTGGCAGTTATGCACATGGTTGGAGTTACAATCACCTTAAAAACCCAGGTTTTATTATAAAACCCTGTGAATCCAGGATCTTCTTCACATATGTAAAGTAGTAAAGATACTTGTTTCCTTACCTGCTATGCCGTTGTTTACACTTACAACCAATGTCAAATCACCGCTTTTACCTAATGGTTTTCGAATGCAGTAGTTTCCACACTTTTGAAATGTAATTAAGATTTGTGTTTCATTTACACTATGCATGTGTTTTCAGTTACAATCACCTTCAAAACGCTGGTTTTAACTAACACTCTGGGAATTCACATGGTACTACATCTTTGAAAGTTACATAAGATCCTTGATTCCCTAGAGCTATCTTCTTGCTTTCACTCACAATGTCAAAACCCTACTTTTACATAATGTTCTGTCAAAGCAGAGGTTCTTCACTTTTGTAAAATATGTAAGATACTTCTTTCCTTGGTTGCTATGCACTTGTTTTCACTTATAACCAATGTCAATACAGTGCTTTTTCTATACCAATGCTGCATTTACTTCACTTTTGAAATCTAAGTAAGATTCTAGTTTCTTTTGCTGCTATGCACGTGTATTCACTTACAATCAACTTTAAGTCACTGCTTTTCCCTAATGCTCAGTGAATGCAGTCTGTTTTTCAGTTTAGAGAACCAATAAAGGAACTTGTTTCATTCGCTGCTTTGAACGTGTTTTCACTTTCAAGCAACATCAAGACACTGGTTTCACGTAACACTCTGTGAATGCAGGCGGTACATCAAGTTTGAAAGGAAAGTGAGATACTTGTTTGTTTGGCTGCTATGCAGTTCCTTTAATTCACAGTTAATATCAAAACGTTGGTTTTACCTAATTTTATGCCAATGCAGTGTTTTTTTCTGGTTTCACAACTAAGCAGGATTCTCATTTCATTGGCAGCTATGCACTTGCTTGGAATTACAATCAACTTCACAATCCTGGTTTTAACCAAAATTCTGTGAATCCAGAAGGTTCTTCACGTCTGTATAGTAAGAAAGATATTTGTTTCCTTGGCTGCTATGCTTCAGTTATCACTTACAACCAATGTCAAAACAACACTTTTACCTAACACTATGCCAATGTAATAATTTCTTCAATTTTAAAATCTAACTAAGGTTTGTGATTCATTTCCTGCTATGCATGTGTTTTCACTTACAATCACCTTCAAACCACTGGTTTTACCTAATACTCTGTGAATACACGAGGTACTTCATCTTTGAATGGTAAGTAAGATACTTGTGTCCCTGGCTGCTATGCAATTGCTTTCACTCACAATGTCAAAATACGGCTTTTATCTAATACTCTGCCAATGCAGGAGTTCTTCACTATTCTAAAGTAAATAAGATATTTGTTTCCTTGGCTGGTATGCACTTGTTTTCACATACCACCAAAGTCTAAACACTGCTTTTTCTATTCCAATGCAGCAGTTTCTTCAGTTTGAAATATTAGGAAGATTCTTCTTTCTTTTGCTGCTAGCCACGTGTTTTCACTAACAATCAACTTCAAAGTAATGCCTTTCCCTAATGCTCAGTGAATGCTGTTGGTCCTTCACTTTAGAGAACCAATAAAGAAACTTGTTTCATTGGCTGCTTTGCACGTGTTTTCACTTACAATTCACTTCAAAACACTGGTTTCACTTAACTGTCTGTGAATGCAGAAGGTACTTCAAGTTTGAACGTTGAGTAAGATACTTGTTAGTTTGGCTACTATGCACTTGCTTTTACTCACAATGTCATAACACTGCTTTTACTTAATGCTTTGCCAATGCCATGTTTTCTTCAGTTTTAAAAGCTAAACAGGATATTCATTTCATTTTCAGGTATGCACTTGCTTGTAGATACAATCAAATTCAAAATCCTAGTATTAACCAAAAGCTCTGTGAATCCAGGAGGTTCTTCACGTTTGAAACATAAGAAAGATACTTGTTCCCTCTGCTGCTATGCCCTTCTTTTCATATACAACCAATGTTAAAATATCACTTTTACCTAATGGTGTGCCAATGCACTAGTTTGTTCTCTTTAGAAATCTATGTAATTTATGTGTTTCATTTGCTGTTATGTATGTGTTTTCATTTACAATCACCTTCAAAAGGCTTGTTTTATCTAACACTCTGGGAAATCACATGGTACTTCATCTTTGAAAGGTAAGTAAGATCCTTGTTTCCATGGCTGCTATGCAAATGCTTTCACTCACAATATCAAACCCTGCTTTTACCAAATGCTCTGCCAATGCAGAGGTTCTTCACTTTTGTAAAATAAAGAAGATATTTCTTTCCCTGTTTGCATTGCCCTTGTTTTCACATACAACCAATGTCAAAAGACAGCTTTTTCTCTGCCAATGCAACCGTTTCTTCATTTTTGAAATCTAAGGAGAATTCCAGGTCCTTTTGCAGCTAAGCACGTGTTTTCACTTACAATCATTATCAAAGCACTGCTTTTTCCTAACACTCAGTGAATGCTGTTGGTTCATCAGTTTAGAGAACCAATAAAGAAACTTATTTCATTAGCTCATTTGCACGTGTTTTCACTTACAACGAACTTCAAGACACTGGTTTCACTTAGCTCTGTGAATGCAGGAGGTACCTCAAGTTTAAATGGTAGGAAAGATTTTTTTTTTGCTGCTATGCTCTTCCTTTCACTCACAATTAATGTCAAAACACTGCTTTTACATAATGTTATGTCAGTGTAATGTTTTCTTCAGTTTTCAAAACTAAGCATGATACTCATTTCATTGGCAGCTCTGCACTTGCTTGGAGTTACAATCAACCTCAAAATCCTTGTTTTCACTTAAAACTCTGGGAATCCAGGAGTTTCGTCACATCTGTAAAGTAAGAAGATATTTGGTCCCTTGGCTGCTATGCCCTTGTTTTCACTTAATAGCAAAGTCAAAACAACACTTTTACCTAGCACTATGCCAATGCAGTAGTCTCTTCACTTTTGAAATCTAAGTAAGGTTTGTGTTTCATTTGCTGTTATGCATGACTTTTAACTTAAAGTCACCTTCAAACCACTGGTTTTGCCTAATGCCCTGTGAATTCATGAGGTACGTCATTTTTGAAAGTTGAGTGAGAGATAATTGTTTCCTTGGCTGCTATGCAATTGCTTTCACTCACAATGTCAAAACCCGCATTTTACCTAATGCTCTGTAAAGCTGAAGTTCTTCACTTTTCTGCAGTGAATATGATATTTCTTTACTTGGCTTCTATGCTCTTGTTTTCACTTACAACCAATGTAAAAACACCACTTTAGTGTAACACTATTCTAATACAGTAGTTTCTTCACTTTTGAAATCTAAGTAAGATTTGTGCTTCATTTGCTGCTCTGCATGTGTTTTCCCTAGCAATCACCTTCAAACCGCTGGTTTTACCTAACACTCAGTTAATGCAGGAGATACTACATGTTTGAAAGGGAAGGGAGATATCTGTTTCCATGGCTGCTATGCAATTACTTTCTCTCACAAGTCAAACCCTGCTTTTACCAAATGCTCTGTCAATGCAGATATACTTCACTTTTCTAAAGTAAATAAGATATTTCTTTACATGGCTGCTTTGCACTTGTTTTCACATACAACCAATATGAAAACACTGCTTTTTCTATTCCAATGCAGCAGTTTCTTCAGTTTGAAATCTTAGGAAGATTCTACTTTCTTTTGCTGCTATGCATGTATTTTCACTAACAATCAACTTCAAAGCAATGCCTTTCCCTAATGCTTGGTGAATGCAGTTGGTTCTTCACTTTAGAGAACCAATAAAGAAACTTGTTTCATTGGCTACTTGGTACGTGTTTTCACTTACAGTGAACTTCAAGACACTGGTTTCACCTAAATCTCTGTGAATGCAGGAGGTACTTCTAGTTTGAAAGATCAGTAATATACTTGTTAGTTTGCCTGCTGTTCACTTTCTTTCACTAACAATCAACGTCAAAACACTGCTTTTACCTAATATTATGTCAATGCAGTGGTTTCTTCAGTTTTCTAACCTAAGAAGGATACTCATTTTATTGGAAGCTATGCAAATCTTGGAGTTACAGTCAACTTCAAAATCCTGGTTTTAATCTAAAGCTCTCTGAGACCAGGAGGTTTTTCACGTTTGTAAGTAAGAAATATTCTTGTGTCCATTGGTGCTATGACCATGTTTTCACTTAAAGCCAATGTCAAAACACTGCATTTACCTAATGCTATGCATATTGCAGTACTTTCTTCACTTTTGAAAGCTAGGTGAGATTAGTGCTTCATTTGCGCTGTGCATGTGTTTTCACTTACAATCACCATCAGAACACTGGTTTTACCTAACACTCTATGAATGCAGGAAGTACTTCAACTTTGAAAGGTAAGTAACATCCTTGATTCCCTGGCTGCTATGCACTCGCTTTCACTCACAATGTCAAAACCCTGCTTTTACCTAATGCTCTGCCAATGCAGAGGTTCTTCATTTTTGTGAAGTAAATAAGATACCTCTTTCCTTGGTTTCTATGCCCTTGTTTTCACTTACAGCAAATATCAACACACTGCTTTTTCTATGCCAATGCTACAGTTACTTCACTTTTGAAATCTAAGTAAGATACTAGTTTCTTTTGCTGCTATGCCAGTGTTTTCACTTATAATCGACTTCAAAGCACTGCTTCTTCCTAACACTCAGTGAATAGAGTCGGTTCTTCAGTTTAGAGAACCGATAAGGAAACTTGTTTCATTGGCTGCTTTGCACGTGTTTTCACTTACATTCAACTTCAAGACAATGGTTTCCCCTAACTCTCTGTGAATTCAGTGGGTACGTCATTTGAAAGGTAAGTAAGTTACTTGTATTGCTGCTATCCCCTTGCTTTCACTCACAATCAATGTCAAAACCCTGCTTTTACCTAAAGCTATGCCAATGCAGAAGTTCTTCACTTTTGTAAAGTAAATAAGGTACTTATTTCCTTGGCTTCTATGCCCTTGTTTTCAATTACAACCAATGTCAAAACTCTGCAATTTTGAAATCAATGTTGTATTTGCTTCACTTTTAAAATCTAAATTGGTTTCTCATTTCTTTTGCTGCTAACCATGTGTTTCCTCTAACAATCAACTTCAAAGCACTGCTTTTCACTAATGCTCAGTGAATGCTGTCAGTTCTTCAGTTTAGAGAAACTATATAGAAACTTATATCATTGAATGCTTTTCACCTGTTTTCACTTACAATCAACTTCAAGGCACTGGTTTCATCTAACACTCTGTGAATGCAGGATGCCCTTCAAGATTGAAATGTAAGTAAGATTCTTGTTTGTTTCACTGCTATGCACTTGTTTTCACTCACAGTCAATATCAAAACACTGCTTTTATATAATTCTATACCATTACAGTGGTTTCTTCAGTCTTCAAAACTAAGGAGGATATTTATTTCATTGGCAGCTCTGCACTTCTTGGAGTTTCAATCAACTTCAAAACCCTGGTTTTAACCTAACATTCTGTGAATCCTGGAAGTACTTCATGTCTGTAAAGTAAGAAAGATACTTGTTTCCTTGGCTGTTCAAAATCCTGATTTTAACCTAAAAGTCTGGGAATCCAGGAGGTTCTTCCCTTTTGTAAAGCAAGAAAAATATTTGTTTCCTTGGCTGCTATGCATTAGTTTTCAGTTACAACCAATGTCAATACAATGCTTTTACCTAATGCTATGACAAAGCAGTCGCTTTTTTACTTTTGAAATCTATGTAAGGTTTGTTTTTCATTTGCTGTTATTCATGTGTTTTCACATACAATCACCTTCAAAACACTGGTTTTACCTAACATTCTGTGAATTCATGAGGTACTTCATCTTTGAAAGATAAATAAGACACTTGTTTCCCTGACTGCTATGCAATTGCTTTCACTTACATTGTTACCAAATGCTCTGCCAATGCAGTGGTTCTTCACTTTTGTAAAGTTAATAAGATATTTCTTACATGGTTGCTTTGCCTTCACAGGTTTCATGGGCCTACATAACCTCTGTGGGCTCCATGGGATCCACATGTTCTGCAGGACTGTGCAGTTGACATATGCTCTATTGGGTCTAAAGGCCTGTAGAGATGCCACAGGCCTCCATGGGCTCCACAGGCTACCCAGGCCTGCAGAGGTGCCATGGGCTCCATAAGGTCCTCAGGCCTGCACAGTCTCCACAGACTGCCACGTGTTTCACAGCCTCCATGAAGCCAATCAGCTACATGGGTTCCACAGGTCTCTATATTCTCTCAAACTTCACAGCCTCCCTGTCCTTCAGTGGACTGCACAGGTTCCACAAGCTTCCATGGGCTCCATAGTATCCATGGGTTCCTCTGGCTCCTTGGCTTCCACAAACTCCATCATCTCCACTGATGCCATGGAATTAACAGGTTGCTCAGGATCCACTGGCCTACAGAGGATACACGAGCTCCATGGGCAACATGGGCTCCATGGCCTCCATGTGCTGTACAGTCCTTTAGAATTCCATGGACACCACCAGCTCCATCACCTGCACAGTATCCACAGACCCTAAGGCCTGTAAGGGCTCCACAGGCCTCAATGGGTGCCACAGTCTCCACAGGCTCAACAAGCTCCAAGGGCTCCACATTTGTCAAAGGGCTGCATGCCCTAAATGGAATCCACATTCTCTATAGTGTCCTTGGGCTCCATACCTCAAAAGACTCCATGGGCACCATGGGCTCGATGAACTCCACTGTATTCACAGGACTGTACAGGCTCCACAACCTCCCTGGGCCTGCACAGGCTTTAAAGGCTCCTCAGGCTTTGTGAACTCCATAGTCTTGACAGACTTCGTGGTCTCTATGGTCTCAACCACTACCACAGGCCTGCACAGACTCCACATACCTCTACAGTCTCCATGGGCTCAAAGGACTGCACAGGTCTGCATAGGCTCCATGGGTTACACAAGCTCCACAGGCTTCAGGGGCTTCCACAGACTCCAAAGTCCCCATAGGCTCCACTGGCCTAGACAGCCTACACAGTCTCCATGGAATCAATGGTCTCCACAGCCAGCACATGCTCCACAGGTGTCAATGGCATCTAGGGGCCTGCATAGGCTCCACAGGTCTCCACGGGCTGCAAGGACTCCACAGCCTCCATGGATATGTACAGGCTCCATGGAGTCCACACCCTCCATGGGCTCCACGTGCTCTACAGGCTCCATGGGTATGCACAGACTATACACTCTCCACTGACTCCACAGGCTCTCCAGGCTCCACCGGCTCCATATGCTCCACAAGCTCAATGAGCCCACAGGGGCTGCATGGTCTCCATGGGCTTCAAAGGCTAAACATGCTCCATGGGCTTGCAGAGAGACCACAGACCTCTAGGGGTAATGAATGCTTCATTGACTCCATGAACTCCAAGGCCTCCATTGCATTTATGTGGCTTCAGAGTCTGAAGAGGATCCCCATTCTCCACAGAATCCATGAGCCTGCACAGACCTCAAAGGCTTCATGGCCCAAAATGGGCTCCACAGACTCCACAGGCCTCCACATGATCCTCAGCCTCTTCAGATTCTACAGCCGCCACAGGCTTCAAGGGCCTACATAACCACTATGGGATCAATGGGTTCCACATTCCTCCATGGCCTCAACACACTCTGCATGCTCCATGAGCCTGCACATGCTCTCCAGCATCGATTATATATACAGCCTCTGAAGGTTCCACAGGCTCCATGGGTTCCACGGGTTCCGTGAGCTCCAGTGGCTCTACATGTTCCATAGGCCTGCACAGTTGCCATAGTCTCCATAGGGTCTATAGGCCTCTACTGGCTCCATTGGCTCCATGGGCTCCACAGGCTACATGTTCTCCACAGGCTCCATTGATATACACAGGCAACACAGGCTTCCTTGGACTCCAGTCTCCATGGGCTCCTCAGTCTCCATGGCTTCCACAAATTCAACCAGCTCCACGGACTCCATTGGCTTCACAGATTTTAGAGACTCACTGGCCTACTGAGTATCCATGAGCTCTATGGGCTCCATGGGCTCCATGTGCTCTATGGGTTCTACACTCCTTTATAACTCCATGGGTTCCACCAGCTCCATCGAATCCACAAAATCCACAGGCTCTGATGCCTCTACATGCTCCACAGGCCTCAATGGGTGCCGTAATCTCCACAGACTCAACATGCTCCATGTGGTCAACAGTGTCAACATGTTGTATGCACTTAACAGGCTCCACATTCTCTATAGTGTCCTTGGGCTCCATACCTCAACAGCCTTCAAGGGCCCCATTGGCTCAACGAGCTCCACAGGACCCACAGGCTGGTACAGGCACCACAAATTCCCTGGGCCTGCACATGCTTCAAGGTTTCCACAGGCTTTTGGAACTCCCTGGTCTTGACAGAATTCATGGGCTCCATGGCCTCAACAACTCCACAAGCCTTCACAGGTTCCACAGGACTCTACAGTCTTCATGGGCTCCATGGCCACAGGTTGGCATAGGCTCCATGGTTTATACAGGCTCCACAGTCTTCATGCACCTACACAGGCTCCAAAGGCCCCACAGGCTCCACTGGCCTCCACAGCCTCCACAGTCTCCAAGGAATCTATTGTCTCAACAGGCAGCACATGCTCCACAGGTGTCAACCGCCTCTTAGGGGCATACATAGGCTGCACAGGTCTCCACAGGCTGCACAGTCTCAAAAGATTCCATGGGATGCAAGTGTTCCACAGGCTCCATGGGTATGCACAGGCTCCACAGGCTCCTCGGATTTCACAGTCTCCACAGGCTAAACATGCTCCACAGGCTCCTTGGCTGTGCACAGGCTACACAGACTCCATGGACTCCACGGATTCTACAGGCTCCACATGCCCCACATGTTCAAATGGCCTGCACAGCCTGTAAGGTCTCCAAGGGAAGGGCTACAAAGACTCAACAGGCTCCATGGGCGGGTAGAGGCTCCACAGTTCTAAATGGGCTCCATAGGCTCCTCAGGCCTGCAGAGGAACCATGAGCTCCACAGGGTCCTCAAGCTTGCACAGGCTCCACAGGCCTCCACGGGTTTCACAGCTTCCATGGGCTCCAATCAGCTCCACGGGTTCCACATGCCTCTATATTCTCAAATATTTCACAATCTCCCTGTACTTCACGGAACTGCACAGGCTCAACAGGCCTCCTTCGTCTCCCTAGTCTCCATGGGTTTCTCAGTCTCCATGGCTTCCACAAACTCCACCATCTCCACGGACTTCATTGGCTTCACAGTTTGCAGAGGTTTCACTGGCCCACGTAGCATCCATGAGTTCCATAGGCTCCATGGGCTCTAGGGGCTCCATGTGTATGCAGAGGCTACATAGGCTACACATGCTCCACAGGCTCCATGGGTATGCACAGGATCTACAGGCTCCATGGGTTCCATGGGCTCCATGAGCTCATGTGGATCCACAGGCTCGACATGCTCCACAGGCCTACACAGGTGCCATGTTCTCCATGGGGCTTATAGGCCTTCACAGGCTCCACAGGCTCCACAGGCCTCCATGGGTTCCACAGGCTCCTCAGTACTGCAAAGACACTATGGACTCCACAGGGTCCTCTGGCCTGCACAGGCTCCAAAGGGCTCCATGCATTTCACAGCCTACAATGGCTCCATCAGCTACATGTGTTCCACATTCTCTATAGTGTCCTTGGGCTACATACCTCAACACGCTTCATGGTCCCCATAGGCTGGATGAGCTCCACAGGATCCACGGGCCTGCATAGGCTATAAAGGCTCCACAGGCTTTGAGAACTCCATGGTTTTCAAGGACTTCATGTTCTCCATGGAATTATCCATGTCCACAGGTCTTAACAGGCTCCAAAGGCTTGTAAAGTCTCCATGGGCTCAATGGGCTTGACATGTCTGCATGGGCTCCATTGGTTACAGAAGTTTCACCTGCTATATGGGCCTCCAAAGGGTCCAAAAGACCTCCAAGTTCCACTGGCATACACAGCCTCCACAGGCTCCATGGGCTCTATTGTCTCCACAGACACCACATGCTCCACTGGTGTCAATGGAGTGCAGGGACCTGCGTAGGCTCCACAGGCCTCCATGGCTTCCACAGACTCCACAATATCCATGGGCTTCACAGTCACTGTGGTCTTCTCTGGCTCCATACCTCAACATGCTCTGTGGTACCCATGGCCTCCATAAGTTCCACAGGCTCCATAAACCTCAAATGGCTACACAGGCTCCAAGGGCTCTACAGCAAAACAGGACTCCATGGAATCCCTGATCTCCATGGGCTTCATGGTCTCCATGTTCTACACGTGCTCAACAGGCTCCATGTGTATCCACAGGCTCCACAGACTCCACTGACTCCATGGACTCCACAGGTTCCACAGACTACACAGACTCCACAGTCTCCACAGGTTACATGGGCCTGCACAGTATCCACAGGCCTCCATGCATTCCAAGGTTTCAACAGGCTCCATAGGCACCAGTCTCCATGTACCTGCAGAGACTCCACAGTCTTCCAAAGGCTTCACAATCTTCACAGGCTCCATGCACTCCACGGTTTACAATGGTTCCAATCGTTTTCCCTAATGCTCAGTGGTGGCAATTGGATCTTCAGTTTAGAGAGCCAATAAAGGGATTTGTTTCATTGGCTTCTTTGTATGTATTTTCACTTAAAATCAACTTGAAGACAATGGTTTCACCTAACTCTATGTGAATGCAAGAGGTACTTCAAGTTTGAAAGGAAAGTAAGATACTTGGTTTTTGGCTGCTATGCACTTGCTTTCCCTCACAATCAATGTCAAAACAATGCTTTTACCTAATGCTATGCCAATGAAGGTTTTTTTTTCAGGTTTCAAAACTAAGCAGGATATTCATTTCATTGGGAGCTATGCCCTTGGATGTACAATCAAATTCAAATCCTGGTTTTAACATGAACCTCTGTGAATCCAGGAGGTTCTTCACGTTTGTAATGTAAGAAAGGTACTTGATTCCTTGGCTTCTATGCCCTTTTTTCACTTACAACCAAGGTCAAAACGATGCTTTTATCTAACGCTATACAAATGCAATAGTTTCTTCACTTTTTAAATCTAAGTAAGATTTGTGTTTCATTTGCTGCTATGCATGTGATTTCACTAACAAACACCTTAAAACCGCTGGTTTTACCTAACACTGTGTGAATGCAGTAGGTACTTCATGTTTGAAAGGTAAGGAAGCTACTTGTTTCTTTGGCTGCTATGCAAATACTTTCATTCACAATGTCAACCCTGCTTTTACCAAATGATCCACCAATGTATAGGTTTTTCTCTTTTGTAAAGTAAATAATATATTTCTTTATTTGACTGCTTTGCACTTGTTTTCACATACAACCAATGTCAAACATTTCTTTTTCCTGGCCAATGCAGCAGTTTATTCACTTTTGAAATCTAAGGAGGATTCTAGTTTCTTTTGCAGTTTTGTATGTGTTTTCACTTACAATCATCATAACGCACTGTCTTTCCCTACCACTCGGTGAATACCTTCCGTCTTCAGTTTAGAGAACCAATAAAGAAACTTGTTTCATTGGCTCCTTTGCATGTGTTTTCACTTACAATAAACTTCAACACACTGGTTTCACCTAACTCTGTGAATGCAAGAGATACTCTATCTTTGAAAAGTAAGTAAGACACTCATTTCCCTGGCTGCTATGCAATTGTATTCACTCACAATGGCAAAACCCGGCTTTTACCTAATGCTCTGCCAATGCATAATTTCTTCACTTTTCTAAAGTAAATAAGATATTTCTTTCCTTTTCTGGTATACACTTGTTTTCACATACAACCAAAGTCAAAACACTGCTTTTCCTATACCAATGCATTAATGTCTTCACTTTATAATCTAAGGAAGATTTTAGTTTCTATTGCATCTATGCACGCATTTTCACTTACAATGAACTTCAAAGCACTCTTTTTCCCTAATGCTTGGTAAATGCAGTCAGTTCTTCGGTTTAGAGAACCAATAAAGGAACATTTTTCATAGGCTGCTTTGTACGTGTTTTTACTTACAACCAATGTCAAAACCCTGCTTTTTCTATGCCAATGCAGTAATTACTTCACTTTTGAAATCTAAGCAAGATTTTAGTTTCTTTTACGGCTATGCATGTGTTGTCACTTACAATCAACTTCAAAGCACTACCTAACTCTAATGCTCAGTGAATACAGGAAGTACTTCTAGTTGGAAAGGTAAGTAATATACTAGTTAATTTGGATGCTTTCATTTGCTATCACTCATAATCAATGTCCAAACACTGCTGTTACCTAATGCTATGAATATGCGGTGGTTTCTTCAGTTTTCAAACCTAAGTAGGATACTCAATTCATTGGCAGCTATGCTATTCTTGTAGTTACAATCAACTTCAAAATCCTAGTTTTAACCTAAAGCTCTATGAATTCAGGAAGTTCTTTACATTTGTAAAGTAAGAAATATACCCTTTTTTCACTTACCACCAATGTGAAAACACTGCTTTTACATAAATCTATGCCAAAGCAATAGTTTCTTCTTTTTGAAATCTAATTAAGTTTTGTGTTTCATTTGCTGCTATTCATCTATTTTCACTTACCATCACCTTTAAAATACTGGTTTTACCTAACAATCACGTTTTCAATCTAAAAAGAAACTTGTTTCCTTGGCTGCTCTGCCCTTGTTTTCACTAACAACCAATGTCAAAACATTGCTTTTACTGATGCTATGCCAATGCAGTAGGTTCCTCACTTTTGAAATCTCATTTGGATTTGTGCTTCATTTGCTGCTATGCATTTGTTTTCACTTACATTCACTTCCAAAATACTGGTTTTACCTATAACTCTGTGAATGCAGGAGGTACTTCACCTTTTATAGGGAAGGAAGATACTTATTTCCCTGACTACTATGGAGTTCCTTTCACTCACAATGTCAAAAGCCTTCTTTTACCTAATGCTCTGCCAATGCAGAGGTTCTTCACTTTTGTAAAGTAACTAAGATTCTTCATTTTTGGCTGCTATGCATCTGTTTTCACTTACGATCAATGTCAAAACTACCTTTTCTATGCCAATGCTGAAGTTTCTTCACTTTGGAAATGTACATAATATTCTAGGTTCTTTTGCTGCTATGCACGTTTTCACTTACAATCAACTTCAAGACACTGCTTTTCCCTAATGCTCAGTGAATGCAATTGGTTTTTCTGTTTAGAGAACCAATAAATAAACTTGTTTTATTGGCTGCTTTGTATGTGTGTTCACTTTGAATCAACTTCAAGACACTGATTTCACTTAACGGTCTATGAATGCAGAAGGTACTTCAAGTTTGAAAAGTAAGAACAATGCTAGTTTGTTTGTCTGCTCTCTGCTTGCCTTCGCTCACAATCAATATCAATACACTGCTTTTACATTATGCTATGCCAATGCATTGAATTTTTCAGTTTTCAAAAGTAAGCAGTATACTCATTTCATTGGCAGCTATGTCCTTGCTTGGAGTTACAGATCAATGGGCATGCAGAGACTGCACAGGTCTCCATGGACAATACATGGTACATGGACCCCATGGCCTCCAAGGCCTCAATGGTTTCTATGTGCCTGCACAGTCTCCACAGTCTCCCAATTCCCCACAGGCTCCATGAGACATCACAGGCCCAACAGACTCCATGGCCCAAAATGGGATACTTAGATTCCACAGGCCTCCACATGATCCTCAGCTTCCACAGCCTCCACAGTTTCCATGGGCCAACATAACGTGCCTAGTTCCATGGGCACCAATTCCTCCATGAGCTAAACAGATGTTGTAGCACCATGAGCCTGTGCAGGCCCCATGTCCCCCATGACATATACAGGTTATGCAGGCTCCACAGGCTCCATGACTTCCATGGGCTCCATGAGCCCAGTGGCTCCACAGGTTCCACATGTTCCAAAGGCCTTCACAGGCGCCATGGTCTCCATGGGGTCTATAGGCCTGCACAGGCTACACAGGCCTCCATGGGCCCCACAGGCTCCTCAGGCCTGCAGAATCACTATGGGATCCACAGGGTCTTCAGGCTGAATAGGCATCACAGGCCTCCTTGAGCTCCATGGTCTCCATGAGCTCCTTGGTCTCCATGGCTTTCAAAAACTCCATCAGCTCCATGGACTCCATGTGCTTCACAGTTTGCACAGGTTCCATGGGCCTGCACAGCATTCACGAACTCCTTGGGTTCCATGGACTAAACATGGACCCTGGGCTTCACAGACCTTTATGACTCCATTGTTTCCACCAGCCCTCAGCTCCACAGCCTCCACAGGCTTCCTGACCTTGAACAGGCTCCACACACCTGAACGGGCTCCACAGACTCCACAGGCTCAACAAGCTCCATGGGCTCCACAGGTGTCGATGGGCAACATGCACACCAGAAGCTCCACACTTTCTATAGTGTCCAAGGGCTCCATAACTCAAAAGGCTCCAAGGGCACCATGGGCTCGATGAACTTCATAGGATCCACAGGCCTGTATAGGCTCACAGGCTCCCTGGGCCTGCATAGGCTCCTTGGGCCTGCAAAGGCTCCATGGGATCCATGGGCATTGTGAACTCCAAGTTCTCTACGGACTTCATGGTCTCCATGGCCTCAAACAGTTTCACAGGACAGAAGAGGCTACACAGGTCTCTACAGGCTCCATGGGCTCTATGGGCTCCAAAGATCTGCATAGTCTCCATGGGTTACACAGGCTCCACTGGCTTAATGGGACTCCACAGGCTCCAAAGAACCCAGAGGCTCCACTGGCCTCCACAGGCTACATGGATTCTATGGTCTGCACATGCACCACATGCTCCACAGGTGTCGCTGGCCTCCAGGGCCATTCATAGGTTCCACAGGCCTTCACAGACTACAAGATCTCTACAGGCTCCATGGGCTCCACAGGCATCCATTGGCTACATATGTTCCATTGCCTCCATAACTCCGCAGACTCTTCGATCTCCATACCTCAATAGGCTCCAGGGACACCAGGTGCTCCATGAGATCCACAGATTCCACAGGCCTCAACAGTCTTCACAGGCTCCATGGGCTCCAAAGACACCTAGGACTCCGTGGAATCCCTGATCTCCTTGGGTTACATGGTTTTCAGGGACTCCATGTACACCTCAGGATCCATGGGTATGCACAGGATTATCATGCTCCACTGACTCCATGGGCTCCACAGGTTCCAAAATTTCTACATTCTCCACAGGATACATGGGCCTGCAGAGGCTCCACAGGCCTCCATGTGTTCCAAAGTCTCCACAGGTTCCATATGGACCACAGGCTCCATGCCCCTGCAGAAATCTGCAGGCTTCCACAGCCTCCACAAGCTCCACAGGCTCCACAGGCTCCATGGATTCCAAAGTTTACAGAGGTTCCAAGGGCTCCACAGGCTTCAAGGTCTCCACAGTTTCCACAGACTCCATGGCCTTTATGGGCTCCTTCAACTTCACAACCTGCACAAGCTCCACACATTCCGTAGGCTCCACAAGCTTTCATGGGCTCCAAGGGTTCCATAGGCTTCCATGGGTTCCAAAAGCTACAAAGGCTCGAAGTTAATGCACCAGCTCTACAGCCATCCATGGGCTTCATGAGCTCCACAGGCTCCACAGGCCTGCATAGTCTCCATGAGCTCCATGGGCTCTACAGGCTCCATGGGCCTCCAACAGATCCACATCTCCACAGGCCTCGATGGGATCCATGGGATCAACATGCCCCATGTGCTTCACAAACTATGGTTTCCATTGGCCAAAAAGATTTCAACAGGTTTACTGGCCCCATGGGCTCCACGTGCTCCACTGACATCCAGTATATCCAGGAGCACAATGGATCCAAAGGCTCCATGGTTCTGAACAGGCTACACATACTTCATGGGCTTCATAGATTTTATGTGCTCCACTGGCTCTAAATCTGTCCACGGGCTCCACAGGCACCACAGTCTCCAATGCGTCCACAAGATCCATGGGCTCCATGGGCTCCATGGGCTGAACAGAGGCCACAGGACTCCATTCGCCCCACAGGCATCATAGTGTCCTCAGGCTCCACATATTACAAGGTGCTGCACAGGCTCCACAGACTCCACTGCCACAACCAGCCTTCTCAGGCTCAACACGTTCCATAGCCACCAAAATCCCCCTGGGCCTGCACAAGCTCCATGGGTTCCATGGGGTCTACAGGCCTGCAGAAACCCCACTATCTCCCTGGGTTCCAAATTCTACATACACTTAACTGGCTGGCACAGGTCCACAGGCCTCCACAGGTACCATGGGCTCCATGGGCTCCACAGGCCTCCACATGCTCCATGAACTCCACAGTTTACACAGGTTCCAAGGGCTTTTCCCTAACACTTAGTGAGTGCAATTGGATCTTCAGTTTATAGAACCCATAAAGAGACTTATTTCATTGGCTGCTTTGCAGGTGTTTTTACTTAAAATCAACTTCAAGATACTGGTTTTATCTAACTCTATATCAATAACAAGAGGAAATTCAAGTTTGAAATGTAAGTAAGATACTTGATTGTTTGGTTGCTATGCACTTGCTTTCATGCACCATCAATGCCAAAAGACTGCTTTTACTTAATGCTATTCCAATGCAGTGATTTCTTCAGCTTTCAGAAATAATAGGATATGCATTCCATTGGCACGTATGCACTTTTAAGAGTTAAAATCAACTTCAAAATCCTGGTTTTAACTTACACTCTGTTGATCCAGGAGGTTCTTCAGATTTGTAAAGTATGAAAGATAATTGTTTCCCTGGATGCTATGCACTTGTTCTCACTTACAATGTCAAAACCCTTCTTTTACCTAATGTTCTGTCAATGCCGAGGTTCTTCACATTTGTAAAGTAAATAAGATGCTTCTATCCTAGGCTGCGATGCCCTTGTTTTCACTAACAACCAATGTCAAAACACTGCTTTTACATAATGCTATGCCAATTCTGTAGTTCATTCACTTTAGAAATCTAAGTAAAATTTGTGTTTCATTTGCTGCTATGCATGTGTTTTCACTTAGAATCCCCTTCAAAACACTGGTTTTAACTAACAGTCTGGGAATTCATGTGGTACTTCATCTTTGAAAAGGTAAGTAAGATCTTTGATTCCCTGGTGTTATGCTCTTGCTTTCACTCACAATGTCAAAGCACTGCTTTACATAATGCTCTGTCAAAGCAGAGGTTCTTCAGTTCTGAAAATAAATAACATACTTCATTCTTCAGCTTGTATGCACTTATTTTCACTTACAAACAATGTCAAAACACTGCTTTTTCTATGCAAATGCTGCAGTTCCTTCACTTTTGAAATCTATGTAAAATCCTAGTTTCTTTTGCTGCTATGCATGTGTTTTCACGGATGCTCAACTTCAAAGCACTGCTTTACCCTAATGCTTGATGAATGCAGTCCGTTCTTCAGTTTAGAGAATCACTAAAGAAACTTGTTTCATCAGCTGCTTTGCACGTGTTTTCAGTGACAATAAAATTCAAAACACTGGTTTCACCTAACTCTCTGTGAATTAAGAAGGAGCTTCAAGTATGAAAGTTACATAAGATACTTGATTGTTTTCCTGCTATACACTTGCTTTCACTCCCAATCAATGTCAAAACACTGCTTTTACCTAATGCAATGCCAATGCAGTGGTTTCTTCATTTTTCAAAACTGAGGATTATATTCATTTCATTGGCTAATATCCACGCTTAGAGTTACAATCAACTTCAAAATCCTGATTTTAACCTAAAACTCTGGGAACCCAGGAGGTTCTTCACGTTTTTAAAGTAAGAAGGATATTTGTTTCCTTGGCTGCTATGCCCTTGTTTTCTCTTACAATCAATTTCCAAACCACGCATTTACTTAAAGCTATGCCAAAGCAGCAGCTTCTTCACTTTTGAAATCTAAGTAAGGTTTGTTTTTCATTTGCTGCTATGCATGTGTTTTCACTTACAAACACCTTCCCACCACTGGTTTTACTTAACACTGTGAATTCACGAGGTACTTCATCTTTGAAAGATAAGTAAGACTCTTGTTTCCATGGCTGCTATGCAATTGCTTTCACTCATAATGTCAAAATCCAGCTTTTAACTAACACTCTGCCAATGCTGATGTTCTTCAGTTTTATAAAGTAAATAATATATTTATTTCTTTGGCTGGTATGCCCTTCTTTTCACATGCAATCAATGACAAAACACTGCTTTTTCTATTCCAATGTAGCAGTTTCTTCACTTTGAAATCTAAGCAAGAGTCTAGTTTCTTTTGATTCTATGCACGTGTTTTCACATACAATGAACTTCAAAGCACTGTTTTTCCCTAATGCTCGGTAAATGCAGTTGGTTCTTCAGTTTAGAGAACCAATAAAGAAACTTGTTTCATTGGCTGCTTTCCATGTGCTTTTACTTACAACCAATGTCAAAACACTGCTTTTTCTATGCCAATGCACAATTTCTTCACTTTGAAATCTATGAAAGATTTTAGTTTCTTTTCCTGCTCTGCGTATGTTGTCACTTACACTCAACCTCAAAGCACTGCCTTTCCCTAATGCTCAGTGAATACAGGAAGTACTTCTAGTTGGAAAGATAAAGTAATATACTAGTTCGTTTGGCTGCTGTTCACTTGCTTTCAGTCACAATCAACGTCTAAACACTTCTTTTACCTAATGCTATGCTAATGCAGTGGTTTCTTCAGTTTCCAAACCTAAGTAGGATACTCATTTCAATGGCAGCTATTCTATTCTTGGAATTACAATCAACTTCAAAATCCTACTTTTAACCTAAAGCTCTGTGAATTCAGGAAGTTCATTACATTTGTAAAGTAAGAAACATACAAGTTTCCTTGGCTGCTATGACCTTGTTTACACTTATCACCAATGTCAAAACACCACTTTTACCTAACGTGATGCCAATGCAGTAGTTTCTTCACTTTTGAAATCTAATGAAGTTTTGTGTTTCATTTGCTGCTATTCATCTATTTTCACTTACCACCACCTTCAAAACACTGGTTTTATCTAACAGTCTGTGAATGCAGGAGGTACTTCAACTTTGAAAGGTAAGTAAGATACTTGTTTCCGTGGCTATTATGCACTTGCTTTCACCCACAATATCAAACCTTGCTTTTACCTAAAGCTTTGCCAATGCAGAGGTTCTTCACTTTTGTAAAGTAAATAAGATTCTTATTTCCTTTTCTGCTCTGCACTTGTTTTCACTTACAAACAATATCAAAACCTTCCTTTTTCTATGCCAATGCTGCAGTTTCTTTACTTTTGAAATCTAAGTAAGATTCTAGTTTATTTTGCTGCTATACACGTGTTTTAATTTGCAATGAACTTGAAGACACTGCTTTCACCTAACTCTCTGTGAATGCAGGAGGTACTTCAAGTTTGATAGGAAAGTTAGATACTTGTTAGTGAGGCTGCTATGCACTTTTTTCACTCACATTCAATGTCAAAACACTGCTTTTATCCAATGCTATGCAAATGCAGTGGTTTCTTCTCTTTTCAAAATTAAACAGGATACACATTTCATTGGCAGCTTTGCAATTCTTAGAGTTACAATCAACTTCAAATTCCTCATTTTCACTACAGCTCTCTGGATCTGGAAGGTTCTTCACATTTGAAAAGTAGGAAAGATACTTGTTTCCTTGATTGCTATGTCCTTGTTTTCACTTACCACCAATGTGGAAACACTGCTTTTACATAACTCTATGCCAATGTTGTAGTTACTTCACTTTAGTAATCTAAGTGAAATTTGTGTTTCATTTGCTGCTATGCATGTGTTTTCACTTACAATCACCTTCAAAACACTGGTTTTACCTGACACTCTGTGAATACGGGAGGTACTTCATCTTTGAAAGGTAAGTAAGATAGTTGTTTCCCTGTCTGCTATGCACATGCTTTCACTCACAATGACAAATCCCTACTTTTATCTAATGCTCTGCCAATTCACATGTTCTTCACTTTTGTAATGTAAATAAGATACTTCTTTCCTTGGCTGTTATACCCTTGTTTTCACGTACAACCACTGTCAAAACACTGCTTTTACTTAACACTATGCCAATGCAGTTGTTTCTTCCCTTTTGAAATCTAAGTAAGATTTGTCTTTCATTAATGACTATGCATGGGTTTTCACTTAGCATCACATACAAAACACTGCATTTACCTAATACTCTGTGAATGCAGAAGGTACTTCATCTGTGAAAGTTAAGTAAGATACTTTTTCCCAGGCTGCTAAGCACTTGCTTTCACTCAGAATGTCAAAATCCTGCTGAAACCTTATGCTCTACCAAAGCAGAGATTCTTCACTTTTGTAAAGTAAATAAGATTCTTCTTAACTTGGTTGCTATGATCTTGTTTTCACTTACAACCAATGTCAAACTCTGAATTTTCAAAATCAATGTTGCAGTTACTTCACTTTTGAAATCTAAGTTAGTTTCTCATTTCTTTTGCTGCTAAGCACATGTTTCCTCTTACAATCAACTTCAAAGCACTGGTTTTCCCTAATGCTTGTTGAATGCAGTCGGTTTTTCAGTTTAGAGAAAGAGTATAAAAGCTCATTTCATTGGCTGTTTTGCACCTGTTTTCACTTACAATCAACTTCTAGACACTGGCTTCACCTAACTCTCTGAGAATGCAGGAAGCACTTCAAGATTGAAATGTAAGTAAGATTCTTGTTTGTTTGGCTATTACGCACTTGCTTTCACTCACAATCAATGCCAAAACATTCTTTTTATATAATTCAATGCCATTGCAGTGGTTTCTTCAGTTTTCAAAACTAAGGAGGATATTCATTTCATTGACAGCGCTGCACATCTTGGAGTTTCAATAAACTTCAAACCCTGATTTTAACCTAACGCCCTGTGAATCCTGGAGGTTCTTCACGTTTGTAAAGTAAGAAAGTTACTTGTTTCCTTGGCTGTTATGCCCTTGTTTTCACTTACAAGCACTGTCAAAATACAGCTTTTATCTAATGCTATGCCAATGCAGTAGTTTCTTCACTTTTGAAATATAAGTAAGATTTCTGTTTCATTTGATGCTATTCATGTGTTTTCACTTACTTCACCTTCAAAACACTGGTTTTAACTAACACTGGGAATTCACGTGGTACTTCAGCTTTGAAAGATAAGTAAAATCCTTGATTCCCTGTTATTATGCTCTTGCTTTCACTCACAACGTCAAAATCCTGCTTTCACATAATGCTCTGTCAAAGCAGAAGTTTTTCACGTTTGTAAAATATATAAGATAATTATTTCCTTGGCTGCTATGAACTTGTTTTCACATAAAACCAATATCTAAACATTGCTTTTTCTATTCCAAAGCAGCAGTTTTTTCTGTTTGAAAACTTAGGAAGATTCTAATTTCTTTGGCTTCTCTGCACATGTTTTCACTAACAATCAACTTCATAGCAATGCCTTATCCTAATGATCAGTGAATGCAGTTGGTCCTTCACTTTAGAGAATCAATAAAGAAACGTGTTTCATTGGCTGCTTTGCACGTGTTTTCACTTACAATTCTCTTCAAATCACTGGTTTCACTTAAGAGTCTGTGAATGCAGAAGGAACTTCAAGTTTGAATGTTAAGTAAGATACTTGTTAGTTTGGCTGCTAAGCACTTGCATTCACTCACAATCAATGTCAAAACACTGCTTTTACATAATGCTATGGCAATACAGTGGTTTTTTTTACTTTTCAAAACTAAGCAACATACTCATTTCATTAGCAGCTATGCACTTGCTTGGAGTTACAATCAACTTCAAAATCCTGGTTTTAACCAAATCTCTGTGAATCCAGGAGGTTCTTCACGTTTGTAAAGTAAGAATGATATTTGTTTCCTTGGCTGCTAAGCTCTTGTTTTCACTCAATATGTCAAAACCCTGATTTTATTTAATGCATTGCCAATGCAGAAGTTCTTCACCTATGTAAAGTAAATAAGATGCTTCTTTCCTTAGCTGCAATGCCCTTGTTTTCACTTACAACCAATGTCAAAACCCCGCTTTTCCCTAATGCTATACCAATGCAGTAGTTCCTTCAATTTCAATATCTAAATGTTTTGTTATGCATTTTCTGCTATGCATTTGTTTTTACTAACAATCACCTTCAAAACACTGCCTTACTGAACACTCTGTGAATGCAGGAGGTACTTTTACTTTAAAAGGAAAGTGAGATACTTTTTCCCTGGCTACTATGCACTTGCTTTCACTCACAATCAATGTTAAAACACTGCTTTTACCTTTACCCTATACCAATGCAGTTGTTTCTTCAATTTTCAAAAGTAAGTGAGATAATCATTTAATTGGCAGCTATGCATGTGCTTGGAGTTACAATCAATTTCAAAATCCTTGTTTTCACCTAAAACTCTGGGAATCCAGGAGGTTCATCACGTCTGTAAAGTAAGAAAGATATTCATTCCCTTGGCTGCTATGCCCTTGATTCACTTACAACCAATGTCAAAACAACAATTTTACGTAACGCTATGCCAATGCAGTAGTTTTAATCTAAACTCTGTGAATTCAGGATCTTATTCACGTTGTAAAGTAAGAAAGATGCTTGTTTCCTTGCCTGGTATGTCATTTTTTTCACTTACAACCAATGTCAAAACACCGTTTTGACATGAAGCTAAGCCAATGCAGTAGTTTCTTCACTTTTGAAATTTAAGTAAGATTTGTTTTTCATTTGCTGCTATTCATGAGTTTTCACTTAAAATCACCTTCAAACCACTGTATTTACCTAATGCTCTGTGAATTCAAGAGGTACTTCATCTTTGGAAGGTAAGTAAGATACTTGTTTCTTTGGCTGCTATGCGATTGCTTTTACTCACAATGCCATAACCCAGCTTTTACCTAATGCTCTGCCAAAGATGAAGATCTTCATTTTCTAAAGTAAGTATGATATTTCTTTCCCAGGCTGGTATGCACTTGTTTTCACATACAACCATTGTTAAAACATTGCTTTATCTATTCCAATGTAGCAGTTTCTTCACTTTGACATCTAAGGAAGGTTCTAGTTTCTTTGGCTTATATGCACGTGTTTTCACTTACAATGAACTTCAAAGCACTTTTTCCCCCTAAGCTCAGTGATGCAGTCACTTCTTTAGTTTAAGGGACCAATAAAGAAACCTGTTTCATTGGCTGCTTTGCACGTGTTTTCACTTTCAACCAATGTCAAAACACTGCTTTTTCTATGCCAGTGCTGAAATTATTTCTATTTTGAAAACTAGGTACGATTTTAGTTTCTTTTGCTGTTATGCATGTGGTGTTATTTACAATCACCTTCAAAGCAATGCTTTTCTCTAATGCTCAGTGAATGCAGTTCGTTCTTCACTTTAGAGAACCAATAAAGGAACTTGTTTCATTGGCTGCTTTGCACGTGTTTTCACATACAATCAACTTCAAAACACTGGTTTCCCCTAACGCTCTTTGAAATCAGAAGGAACTTCAAGCTTGAAAATTATTTAAGGCACTTGTTAGTTTGGCTGCTATACACTTACTTTCACTCACAATCAAGGTCAAGACACTTTTTTACCTAATTCTATGCCAATGTTGTGGTTTCTCCATTTTTCAAAACTATGCAGGATACTCATTCCATTGGCAGCTCTTGTACTTGCTTGGAGTTACAATCAAATTCAAAATCCTGCCTTTAACCTATAGCTCTATGAATCCAAGCGGTTTCTTCATGTTTATAGAGAAAGAAAGACACTTGTTTCCTCTACTGCTATGCCCCTGTTTTCACTTACATCTGTGTCAAATCATGGGTATTTCCTAATGCTATGTCAATGCAGTAGTTTCTTCACTTTTGAAATCTAAGTAAGATTTTTGTTTCATTTGTTAATGTGCGTGTATTTTCACTTACAATCACATTCAAAACACTGGTTTTACCTAACACTCTGTGAATGCAGGAGGTACTTCAAGTTTGAAAGGTACTTAAGACACTTGTTTTCCTGCCTGCTATGCACTTGTTTTCACTCAATATGTCAAAACCTTGCTTTTTTCTAATGCTCTGACCATGCAGAGGTTCTTCACATTTGTCAAATAAATAAGACACTTTTTTCCTTTGATGCTATGCCCTTGTTTTCACTTACAACCAATGTCATAACCCCGCTTTTCCCTAACACTATATCAATGCAATATTTCCTTCAATTTAGAAATCTAAATAAGTTTTGTTATTCATTTGCTGCTATACATGTGTTTTTACAATCCATCACCTTCAAAACAATCGTTTACCTAACATTCTGTGAATGCAGGAGGTACATTATCTTTGAAATGAAAGTGAGATACTTGTTCCCTGACTGCTATGCACATGCTTTCACTCACAATGTAAAAACCCTGCTTTTACCTAAAGCTCTGCCAATGCAGAGGTTCTTCACTTTTGTAAAGTAAATAAGACACTTCTTTCCTTGGCTGCTATGCACTTCTTTTCACTTACAACAAATGTCAAAGCACTGCCATTTCTCTGCCAATGTGCAGTTACTTTGCTTCTGAAATCTACATAAGATTCTTGTTTCTTTTGATGCTAAGCACGTGTTTTCACTTACAATCAACTTCAAAACACTGCTTTACCCTATCTCTCAGTGAATGTAGTCAGTACTTCAGGTCGAGGACCAATAAAGAAACTTCTTTCATTGTCTGCTTTGCACGTGTTTTCACTTACTATGAACTTCAAGACACTGGTTTCACCTAAGTCTGTGAATGAAGGAAGTACTTCTAGTTTGAAAGGTCAGTAATATGCTTGTTAGTTTGGCTGCTGCTCACTTGCTTCCTCTCACAATCAACGTAAAAAAACTCATTTACCTAATGCTATGGCAATGCAGTGGTTTCTTTCACTTTTCAAACCTGAGCAGGATACTCATTTCATTGGCAGCTATGCAATTCATGGAGTTACAATCAACTTCAAAATCCTGGTTTTAACCTAAAGCTCTCTGAATCCAGGAGGTTCTTCACATTTTTAAGTAAGAAATATTTTCATTTCCTTGGGTTGCTCTGCCCATGTATTCAATTAAAGCCAAAGTCAAAACACTGCATTTAAATAATGCTATGACCAATGTAGTAGTTTCTTCACTTTTGAAATCTAAGTAAGTGTTGTGTTTCATTTGCTGCTATGCATTTTTTTTTTCGTTTACAATCACCGTCAGAACACAGTTTTACCTAACATTCTGTGAATGCAGGAGGTAATTCAACGTTGAAAGGTAAGTAAGATACTTGTTTCCCTGCCTGCTATGCACTTGCTTTCACTCACAATGTCAAACCCTGCTTTTACCTAATGCTCTACCAATGAAGAGGTTCTTCAATTTTGTAAAGTAAATAAGAGACTTCTTTCCTTCACACTTATGCCCTTGTTTTCACTTACAACCAATGTCAAAGCAATGCTTTCTCTATGCCAATGCTGCAGCTTCTTAAATTTTGGAATCTAAGTAAGATTATAGTTTCTTTTGCTGCTATGCAGGTGTTTTCACTTATAATCAACTTCAAAGCATGGTTTCTTCCTAACGCTTGGTTAATGGAGTTGTTTCTTCAGTTTAAATAACCAATAAGGAAACTTGTTTCATTGGCTGCTCTGCATGTGTTTTCACTTACATTCAACTTCAATACACTGGTTTCATCTAACTCTGTGAAAACAGTGGGGTTTGTCAAGTTTGAAAGGAAAGTAAGATACTTGTTTGTTTTGCTGCTATACACTTGCTTTCACTCTCAATCAATGTCAAAACACTGCTTATATCTCATGTTATGTCAATGCAGTGGTTTTCTAGTTTTCAAAACTAAGCAAGATACTCATTTTATTGGCTGCTATGCACTTGCTTGGAGCTACAGTCACCTTCAAAACCGGGCTTTAATCTAAATCTCTGTGAATCCAGGATCTTCTTCACATTTGTAAAGTAAGAAACATACTTGTTTCCTTGCCTGCTATGCCATTGTTTTCACTTACAATCAAAGTAAAATGATGCTCTTACCTAACACTAGACCAATGCAGCAGTTTCTTCACTTTTGAAATCTAAGTAAGATTAGTGTTTCATTTGCTGCTATGTATGGGTTTTCACTTACAGTCACCTTCAAACCACTGGTTTTACCTAACACTGTGAATGCAGGAGGTACTTCATCTTTGAAAGGTAAGTAAGATTCTTCTTTCCCTGGCTGCTATGCAATTGTTTCACTCACAATTTCAAAAACCTGGCTTTTACCTAATGTTCTGCCAACGCAGAAGTTCTTCAATTTTCTAAAATAAATGATATTTTTTTCCTTTTCTGGTATGCACTTGGTTTCACATACAACAAATGTCAAAACAGTGCTTTTTCTATGCCAATTCAGCAGTGTCTTCACTTTGCAATTTAAAGAAGATTCTAGTTTCTTCTGCTTCTATGCACGGGTTTTCACTTACAATGAACTTCAAAGCACGGTTTTTCCCTAATGTTCGGTGAATGCAGTCGGTTCTTCAGTTTAGAAAACCAATAAAGAAACTTGTTTCATTGGCTGCTCTGCACATATTTTTACTTACGACCAACGTCAAAACACTGCTTTTTCTATGCCAATGTAGCAATTTCTTCACTTTTGAAATCTAAGTAAGATTTTAGTTTCTTTTGCTGCTATCCATGTGTTCTCACTTACAATCAAATTCAAAGCACTGTCTTTCCCTAATGCTCAGTGAATGCATGAAGTACTTCTAGATGGAAAGATAAGTAATATACCAGTAAGTTTGGCTACTGTTCACTTGCTTTCAGTCACAATCAATGTCAAAACACTGCTTTTAATTAATGCTATGCCAATGCAGTGGTTTCTTCAGTTTTCAAACCTAAGTACGATACTCATTTCATTCCAGGTACGCTATTCTTGGAGTTACAATCAACTTCAAAATCCTAGTTTTAACCTAAAGCTCTGTGAATTAACCTAAAGCTCTGTGGTTCTTTATGTTTGTAACATAAGAAACGTACTGTTTTCCTTGGCTTCTATGACCTTGTTTTCACTTACCACCAATGTCAAAACACTGCTTTTACTTAACGCTATAGCAATGTGGTAGTTTCTTCACTTTTGAAATCTAACTAAGTTTTGTGTTTCATTTGCTGGTATTCATATATTTTCACTTATGATCACCTTCAAAACACTTGTTTTACCTAACACTTTGAATGCAGGAAGTACTTCAACGTTGAAAGGTAAGCAATATACTTGTTTCCCTGGCTATTATGCACATGTTTTCACTCGCAATGTCAAAACCCTGCTTTTACCTAAAGCTATGCCAATGCAAAGGTTCTTCACTTTTGTAAAGTAAATTAGATTCTTATTTCTTTGGCTGCTATGCACTTGTTTTCACTTACAACCAATATCAAAACATCCTTTTTCTACACAAATGCCGTTTCTTCACTTTTAAAATCTAAGTAAGATTCTAGTTTTATTTGCTGCTATGCATGTGTCTTAACATACAATGAACATGAAGACACTGCTTTCACCTAACACTCTGTGAATGCAGGAGGTATTTGAAGTTTGATAGGAAAGTAAGATACTTGTTTGCTTGGCTGCTATGCACTTGCTTTCACTCACGATCAATGTCAAAACACTGCTTTTACCTAATGTTAGGCCAATGCAGTGGTTTCTCCCCTTTCATAAACTAATCAAGATAATCATTTTTTTTGACAGGTATGCACTTGGTTGGAGCTACAATCACCTTAAATTCCCGGGATTTAACATAAAGCTCTGGGAATCTAGGATCTTCTTCAAATATGTAAAATACTAAAGATACTTGCTTCCTTACCTGCTGTGGCAGTTTGATGTAATTATGAATTCTAAAAATATAATTGAATCATGCTTGTAAACAGATCTGTTAATCTGGGCATGATTAGGTTAGGATTAGGGCATTGAGCCCAGCCCCTTGTTGGGTGGGGAATTGAATATAAAAGGAAAGGCAAAGGACAGTTGAAGCAGTCTTTTGAGAAGAAGTTTTGATGTTGGAAAGAAGGCCCCAGGAGAAGAGAAGCAAACCGTTTGCCTGATCATCTACAGCTGACCTTGTGGAGGAAACAGGAGCTAAGCCCGGAGAGAAACGCAGCTGAGGGAAGAGAGGAACCCCAGAAGCCTGAACCCTGGCAAACACCAGCAGTTGTCTTGCTGTAACACGTGGCAATAGACTGTGGTGAGAGAAGAAACTTAACGCTTTATGGCCTGGTATCTGTGGACTTCTACCCCAAATAAATACCCTTTATAAAGACCAACCCATTTTTGGTATTTTACATTAGCACCCCTTTGGCTGACTAATACACCTGCTATGCCATTGTTTTCACTTACAACCAATTTCAAAATGCCACTTTTACTTAATGCTAAGCAAAAGCCATATTTCCTTCACTTTAGAAACCTAAATAAGAGTTGTGTTTAATTTACTGCTAAGCATGTGTTTTCACTTACAATCACCTTCAAAACACTGTTTTTACCTAACACTCTGTGAATACTTTAGCTACTTCAACTTTGAAAGTTAAGTAAGTTCCTGGATTCCCTGGTTGCTGTGCCCTAGCTTTCACTCACAATGTCAAAAGGCTGGTTTTACCTAACTATGCCAATGCAGTGGATTCTTCAGTTTTCAATTCTAAACAGGATACTCATTTCATTGGCAGCTATGCACTTCTTGGACTTACAATCAACTTCAAACTCCTGGTTTTAACCAAAATTCTGTGAATCCTAAAGGTTCTTCATGTTTGTAATATAAGAAAGATACTTGTTTCCTTGGCTGTTCTGCCCTTGTTTTCATTAACAACCAATGTCAAAACAGTGCCATTATCTGATGTTATGCCAATGCAGTAGTTCCTTACCTTTTGAAATCTCATTTAGATTTGTGTTTAACTTGCTGCTATGCATTTCTTTTCACTTACATTCACATTTTACTTAAAACTCTGTGAATGCTGAGGCACTTCATCTTTTATAGGGAGGGAAGATACATGTTTCTCTGTCTACTTTGCACTTCCTTTCACTCACAATATCAAACCCCTTCTTTTACCTAATGCTCTGCCAGTGCAGAGGTTCTTCACTTTTGTAAGGTAAATAAGATACTTCTTTTTTGGCAGTTATGCATTCATTTTCACTTACAACCAATTTCAAAACACTACCTTTTCTATGCCAATGCTGCAGTTTCTTCGCTTTGGAAATGTACGTAATATTATAGTTTCTTTTACTGCTATGCACGTGTTTTCACTTACAATCAACTTCAAAGCACTGTTTTCCTGAACGCGCAATGAATGCAGTTGGTTTTTCAGTTTAGAAAACCAATAAAGAAACTTATTTCATTGGCTGCTTTGCACGTGTATTCATTTTCAATCAACTTCAAGACACTGTTTTCACATGTTTGTGAATGCAGGAGGTACTTCAAGTATGAAAAGTAAGAAAGATGCTTGTTTGTTTGGCTGCTCTACACTTGCTTTCACTCACAATCAATATCAATACACTGCTTTTACCTAATGCTATGCCAATGCAGTGGTTTCTTCAATTTTGAAAACAAAGCAATATATGAATTTCATTGGCAGCTATGCCCTTGCTTGGAATTACAGCTCCGTGGGCCTGCAGAGGCTCCACTGGCCTCCATGGACAATGCATGCTACTTGGGCTCGATTGCCTCCAAGGCCTCCATGGCATCCATGTGCCTTCACAGGCTTCACAGGCTCCTCATTCTCCCTAGGCTCCATGAGACTGCACAGGCTCCACAGACTCCATGGCCCATAATGGGTTCCACAGACTCCACAGGCCTCCACATGATCCTCATCCTCCTCAGCCTCCTCAGCCTCCATAGCCTCCACAGGTTCCATAGGCCAACATAACTTCCCTGGGCCCCATGGGCACGAAATCCTCCAAGAACTCAACATACTCTGTGGCACCATGGGCCTGCATAGGCTCCATGACTTCCATGACATATACAGGTTGTGCTGGCTCCACAGGCTCCATGAGTTCAATGGGTTCCATGAACTCCACTGGATCCACAGGCTCACATGTTCCACAGGCCTGCACAGTTGCCATAAGCTCCATGGTGTCTAGAGGCCTATACAGGCTCCGCAGGAATCCATGGCCTCCACAGGTTACCCAGGACTGCAGAGGTACTATGGGCTCCACAGGTTCCTCAGGCCTTCACAGTCTCCACAGGCCTCCACGGATTTCATAGTCTCCATTGGCTCCATCAGCTCTGTGGGTTCCACAGGCCTCTATATTTTCACAAACTTCACAGTTCCCTGTGCTTCACGGGACAGCACAGGCTCCACAGGCCTCCTTGGGTTCCATAGTCTCCATGGCCTCCTCAGTCTCCATGGTTTCCACAAACTCCACTAGCTCCATTGACTACATGGGCTACACAAGTTCCACAGGTTCCACTGGCATACCCTGCATCCATGAACTCCATGGGTGCCATGGGCTCCATGGGATCTACAATCCTTTATGTCTCCATGGGCTCCACCAGCTCCATCAGCTCCACAGAATCCACAGGCTTTAAGGCATATACAGGCTCCACAGACCTCAATGTGTGCCACAGTGTCCACAGGCTCAACAGTTTCCAGGGGCTCCACAGGTATCAATGGACTACATGCACTTAACAAGCTCCACATTCTCTGTAGTGTTTTGGGGATCCATATTTCAACAGGCTCCATGGGCACCATAGGCTCAATGAGCTCCACAGGACACAAAGGCTTGTACAGTCTCCACAACCTCCCTGGGGCTGCACAGTCTACAAGGGCTCCACAGGCTTTGTGAAATTCATGGTCTTGATAGACTTCATGGGCACCATGGCCTCAACTATCTCCACCGGCCTGCACAGGCTCCACAAGCCTCTTAGGCTCCGTAGTCTCCATTGGCTCCTCAGGCTCCATGGCTTCCACAAAATCCACCCGCTCCATGGACTCCATGGGCTTCATAATTTGCACAGGTTCACTGGCTTACATAGCATTACTGAGCTCCATGGGCTCTAAGGGCTCCACATGCTTCACAGGCCTTACAGTCCTTGATGACTTCATGAGCTCCATCAGCTCCACAAAATCCATAGGCTCTAAGGCCTGTACAGGCTCCACATGCCTCAATGGGCACCATAATCTCCACAGGCTCAACAGTCTGAATGGTCTCCACAGGTGCCAATGGGCTACATACACTTAACAGGCTCCGTATTCTCTGTAGTGTCCTTGGGCTCCATATCTCAACAGGCTCCATGTGCCCCATGGACTCAATGAAATCCATGTGATCCACAGGCCTGTACAGGCTCCACAAGCTCCCTGGGCCTGCACTGGCTATAAGGACTAGATGGATTTTGTGAACTCCATGTCCTTCACAGACTGCATGGGGTTCATGTCTCAACCACCTCCAAAGGCCTGCATAGGCTTCACAGGCTTCCACCATCTCCATGGGCTCCAAGGGCTCAACATGTCTGCATAAGCTCCATGGGTTACAACAGTTCCACATGCTTCATGGGCCTCCACAGGCTTCAAAGGCCCCACAGACTCCACTAGCCTACAAACCCTCCACAGTCACCATGGAATCTATGGTCTCCACAGGCAGCACATGCTCCACAGTTGTCAATGGTTTCTAGGAGCCTGCATAGGCTCCATAGGTCTCCACGGTCTGCACAGATTCCACAGGGTCCATGGGCTCCCTGTGCTCCAGAGACTCCATCACTATGCACAGGCTCCAAAGGCTCCACAGGCTCCACAGTCTCCATGGGTTCCACATGCTCCACAGGGTCCATGGGTAAGTACAGGCTCCACAGGCTTCATGGACTCCCGAAGCTCTATGGGCTCCACCTGCTCCACAGGTTCCATAGATATGCACGGACTCCTCAGTCTCCATGAGCTCCACAGACTCCATGGGCCCAAAGAGGCTGCATGGTCTCCAAGGGCTTCAAAGGCTCAACAGTCTCCATGGGCATGCAGAAACCTCCACAGTCCTCCAGGGCAATGCATGCTCCATGGGCTCCATGAACTCCAAGGTCTCCATGGCATCCATGTGGGTTCAAGTCCACATAGTCTCTCAAATCTCCACTAGCTTCATGAGGCTGCACAGGTGTCACAAGCTCCATAGCCCAAAATATGCTCCAGAGATTCCACAGGCCTTGACATGATCCTCACCTTCTTCAGAATCTACAGCCTGCACAGGCTTCATGGGCCTACATAATCTCCATGGGCTCAATGGGATCCACATTCCTCCATGGCCTCAAAAGGCTCTGCCAGCCCAATTAGCCTACACAGGCTCCATGGCCTCCATGAGATATACAGGCTCTGCAGGCTCCACAGGCTCCATGGTTCCTTGGGCCCCAGGAGCTCCAGTACCTTTTCAGGCTCCACATGTTCCACAGGCCTGCACAGTTTTTATAGGCTTCTGGGTCTCTAGGGCTTTTCAGGCTCCATAAGCCTCCATGTGCTCCACAGGTTCTCCAAACTTGCAGAGGTACCATGGCTCAACAGAGTCCTCAGGCCTGCACAGGCTCCATAGGCCTCCACACGTTTCAGAGACTCCATGGATTCCATCAGCTCCATGGGATCCACAGGTGTCTATATTCTCACAGACTTCACAGTCTACCTAACATTCACTGTAGTGTCCCCGGTTTCCATACCTCAACAGTCTCCATGGGCCCCATGTGCTCGATGGGCTCCACAAGATCCAAAAGGCTTACAGGCTCAATAAATTCCCTGAGCCTTCACAGACTTCAAGGGAAGCATGGGCTTTGTGAACTCCATGGTCGTGACCAACTTCATGGTCTCTGTGGCTTCAACCACATCCACATGTTTTCACAGGCCCCAGAGGCCTCTATAATCTCAATGGCCTCCATGGGATACAACAGTCTACAGAGGCTCCATGGTTTCAAAGGCTGCACAGGCTTCATGGGTCTCTGCAGGCTACAAAGGCCACACAGACTCCACTGGCCTCCACAGCCTCCACAGTATCCATGGAATCAATGTTGTCAAGAGGCAATATATGCTCCACAGGGTTCAAATGGCCTCTAGGGGCCTCCATAGAATCCAGAGGACTACATGGTCTGCACGGTTTTGACATTGTGAGTGAATGCAAGTGTATAGCAGCCAAACAAGTACCTTCCATCCATTTCCAAAAGGAAGTACTTACTGCCTTCACAGAGTGTTAGGTAAAAACAGTGTTTTGAACAATATTTTAAGTGAAAACACATGTATAGCAGCAAAAAAAAAAATACAAATTTTTCTTAAATTTCAAAAGTGAAGAAACTATTGCATTGACATAGCATCAGGTAAAACCAGTGTTTTTATATTGATTTTGAGTGAAAGCAAGTGTAGAACAGAAAAAAAACAAGTATCTTATTTACATTTCAAAGCAGAAGTACCTCCTGCATTCAACGTGTGTTAGGTAAAACCAGTGTTTTAAACATAATTGTAAGTGAAACACATGCATAGCAGCAAATAAAACACAAATCTTATTTATATTTGTAAAGTAAAGAAACTGCTGCATTGGCGTAGGATTAGGAAAAAGTATTGTGTTGGCATAGTGAGTGAAAGCAAGTGCATAACAGCCAAACAAACAAGTATCTTACTTACCTTTCAAGCTTGAAGTACCTCCTGCATTAACAGACAGTTAAGTGAAACCAGTGTCTTGAAGTTGATTTTAATTGAAAACTCATGCAAAATAGCCAAAGAAATAAGTTTATTTATTGGTTTTCTAAACTGAAATATTTACTGCATTCACCAAGCATGAGGGAAAAGCAGTGTTTTGAAGTTGAATGTAAGTGAACATATGTAAATAACAGCTAAAGAAAGAAACTTACTTAGATTTCAAAAGTGAAGAAACTGCAGCATTTGCATTGTAAAAGCAGGGTTTTGACATTGTGAGTGAAAGCAAGTGTATGACAGCTAAACAAGAATGTAATTTAACTTTCAAACATGAATTACTTCCTGCATTCACAGCATGTTAGGTAAAACCAGTGTTTTGAAGATAATTGTAAGTGAAAACACATGCATAGCAGCCTGTAAAACACAAATCTTATTGAGATTTATAAAGTAATGAAACTACAGCATTGGTGTAGCATTAAGAAAATGCAGTGTGTTGGCATAATGAGTGAGAGTAAGTGCATAACAGCCAAACAAACAAGTATCTTACTTACCTTTCAAGCTTGAAGCGCCTCTTGCATTAAGAGACAGTTAGGTGAAACCAGTGTCTTGAAGTTGATTTTATTTGAAATCTCATGCAAAACAGCCAATGAAACAAGTTTCTTTCTTGTTTTTTTTAAACGGAAGAATTGACTACATTCACTCATAGTTAGGGAAAAGCAATGATTAGAAGTTGATTGTAAGTGAAAATATATGCATAGCAGTAAAAGAAAGAATATGCTTATATTTCCAAAGTGAAGAAACTGCTGCATTGGCATGGTCAAACAGGGTTTTGACATTGTGTGTGAAGGCAAGTGTATAGCAGCCACGCAAACTTTACCTTCCTTAACTTTCAAACTTGAATTTTCTCCTGGATTAACAGAACATTAGGTAAAACCAGTGTTATGAAGATAATTTTAAGTGAAAATCCATGCACAGCATCAAACAGAACACAAATATTACTTAGATTTGAAAAGGGAAGAAACTACTCTATTGGCATAGTATTAGGTAAAAGCAATGTTTTTTCATTGATAGCAAGGGAAAGCAAGTGCATAACAGCCAAACAAACAATTATCTTCCTTATGTTTCAAAGTTGAAGTACCTCCTGCATTCACAGTATGTTAGGTAACACCAGTGTTTTGAAGAAAACTGTAAGGGAAAACACATGCATAGCAGCAAATAAAACACAAATCTTACTGAGATTTGTAAAGTAAAGAAACTACTACATTGGTGTAGCATTTGGAAAAGGCAGTGTTTGGCACAGAGAGTGAAAGCAAGTGCATAGCAGCCAAACAAACAAGTATCTTACTTACCTTGCAAACTTGAAATACCTCCTGAATTCACAGAGAGTTGGTGAAGCCAGTGTCTTGAAGTTGATTTTAAGAGAAAACACTTGCAAAGCAATCAATGAAACAAATTTCTTTCTTGGCTTTCTAAATGGAAAAATTGACTGCATTCCCCCAGCATTAGTGAAAAGGAGTGTTTTGGTGTTAAATGTAAGTGAAAACACGTGCATAGTAGCAAAGAAAGAAACGTACTTAGATTTCAAAAGTGAAGAAACTGCAGTATTGGCTTAGGAAAATCAGGTTTGACCTGGTGAGTGAAAGCAAGTGTATAGCAACCACTCAAACAAGTACATTACTTAACATTCCAACTTGAATTACCTCATGCATTCCCAGAGTCTTAGGTAAAACAAGTGTTTTCAAGTTGATTTTAAGTGAAAAACCATGAATAGCAGCAAATTAAACACAAATCTTATTGAGATTTGTAAAGAAACTACTGCATTGGTGTAGCAATAGGAGAAAGCAGTGTGTTGGCATAGTGAGTGAAATCAAGTGCATAACAGGCAAACTAACAAGCAACTTACTTTTCATAGCTGGACTACTTCCTGCATTCACAGCTTTATTGGTAAAACCAGGGTTTTGAAAATAATTGTAAGTGAAAACACATGCATAGCAACAAATAAAACATAAATCTTATTGATATTTGTAAAGAAACCACTGCATTGGTGTAGCATTAGGAAAATTAAGTTTGCTGGCATAGTGAGTGAAAGCAAGTGCATAGCAGCCAAACAAAGAAGTATTTTACTTTCCTTTCAAATTAGGAGTATCTCCTGCATTCACAGAGAGTTAGGTGAAACCAGTGTCTTGAAGTTGATTGTAAGTGAAACATGTGCGTGGTAGTAAGAGAAAGAAACTTACTTAGGTTTCCAAAGTAAAGAAACTGCAGCATTGGCATAGAAAAAAACAGAATTTTGACATTGTGGGTGAAAGCAATTGTATAGCAGTGAAAAAAACAAATATCTTACTTAACATTCAAAATTGAATTACCTCCTGTATTCAGAGCATGTTAGGTAAAACCAGTGTTTTGTACATGATTTTAAGTGAAAACAGAGGCATAGCAGCAAAAATAACACAAATCTTACTTAGATTTGAAGAGTGGGAAACTACTGCTTTGGCATAGCATTAAGTAAAAGCAGTGTTTTTACATTGATAGTGAGTGAAAGCAAGTGCATAGCAGCCAAACAAACAAGTATCTTACTTATGTTTCAAAGTTGAAGTACCTCCTGCATTCACAGCGTGTTAGGTAAAACCAGTGTTTTGAAGATAATTGTAGGGGAAAACACATGCATAGCAGCAAATAAGACACAAATCTAATTGAGATTTGTAAAGTAAAGAAACTATTGCATTTGCGTAGCATTTGGAAAAGGCAGTATTTTGGCACAGAGAGTGAAAGCAAGTGCATAGCTGCCATAGAAACAAGTATCTTACTTATCATTGAAAGTTCAAGTACCTCCTACATGCACAGAATGTTATGTAAAATCAGTGCTCTGATGGTGATTGTAAGTGAAAACACATGCCTAGCAGAAAATGAAACAGAAATCTTATTTAGATTAGGAAAGTGAAGAAACCTCTGCATTGGCGTAGCATTTGGTAAAGCAGTGTTTTGACATTGTGATTTAAAGCAAGTGAATAGTAGCCAAACAGAAAAGTAACTTACTTACCTTACAAACTTGAAGTACCTTCTACATTCACAGAGAGTTACGTGAAAATAGTGTCTTGAATTTGATTGTAATGGCAGCACGTGCAAAGCAGCCAATTAAACAAGTTCCTTTATAGGTTTTCTAAACCAAAGAACAGACTGCATTCACCCAGCATTAAGGATAGGCAGTGTTTTGAAGTTGACTGTAAGTGAAAACACGTGGATAGCAACAAAAGAACGAAAGTAATTTAGATTTCCAAAGTGAAGAAACCACAGTATTGGCATAGTAAAAGCAGGGTTTTGATATTGTGAGTGAAAGCAAGTGCATAGCAGCCAAACATACAAGTATCTCACGTAACTTTCATAGTTGAATTACTTCCTGAATTCACAGAGTGTTAGCTAAAACCAGTGTTTTGAAGATGATTTTAAGTGAAAACACATGCATAACAGTAAAAAGAAATGCTATATTGCTTAGATTTGAAAAGTGCAGAAACTACAGCTTAGGCATAGCATTATGTAAAAACTTAGTTTCTACATTGATTATTAGTGAAACCAGGAAATAGCCACCAAACAAACAAGTATCTTATTTACATTTCAAGTTGAAGTGCCTCCTGCATTCACAGCATGTTATGTAAATCCAGTATTTTGAAGATGATTTTAAGTGAAAACACATGCATAGCAGCATGCAAAACACATATCTTACTTAGATTTGAAAAGTGAAGAAACTACTTCATTGGCATAGCATTAGGTAAAAGCAATGCTTTGACAATGAGTTAAAGCAAGTGCATAGCAGCCAAACAAAAAATTAACTTACTTACTTTTGAAACTTGAAGTACCTCCTACATTCACAGAGAGTTAGGTGAAAGCAGTGTCTTGAAGTTGATTGTAAGTGAAAACACTGTCAAAGCAGCCAATGAAACAAGTTTTTATTGGTTTTCTAAACTGAAGAATTGTCTGCATTCACCCAGCATTAGACAAAACAGTGTTTTGAAGTTGATTGCAATTGAAACCATGTGCATAGAAGCCAAAGGAAAAAAAAAATCCTACTGAGATTTCCAAAGTGAAGAAACTTCAGCATTGGCATAATAAAAGCAGGATTTTGACATTATGAGTGAAAGCGTGTGCATAGCAGCCAAACAAGTATCTTACTTAACTATCAAACTTGAGTTACCTCCTTCATTTACAGAGTGTTAGGCAAAACCAGTGTGTTGAAGATGATTTTAAGTGAAAACACATGCATAGTAACAAACAAAACACAAATCTTACTCAGATTTGAAAAGTGAAGAAACTAATGGTTAACATAGCATTAGGTAAAAGCAGTGTTTTTACATTGATTGTGAATGAAAGCAAGTGCATAGCAGCCAAACAAGTAAGTATTTTACTTACATTTCAATGTAGAAGTACCTCCTAAATTCACATCATGTTAGGTAAAACCAGTGTTTTGAAGATAATTGTAAGTGAAAACACATGCATAGCAGCAAATAAAACACAAATCTTATTGAGATCTGTAAAGTAAAGAAATTACTGCTTTGTTGTAGCATTAGGAAAAAGCAGTGTGTTAGCATAGTGAGTGAAAGCAAGTGCATAGCAGCCAAACAAACAAGTGTCTTACTTACCTTTCAAAATTGAAGTACCTCTGCATTCAAAGTGTGTTAGGTAAAACCAGTGTTCTGAAGGTGATTTTAAGTGAAAACACATGCATAGCAGGAAAAAAAAAAAAACACAAATGTTATTTATATTTGAAAAGTGGAGAAACTACTGAATTGGCATACCATTAGGTAAAAAAAAGTGTTTTTACATTGATTTGCGTGAAAGCAAGTACATAGCAGGAAAACAAACAAGTGTCTTACATACATTTCAAAGTTGAAGTTCCTCCTGCATTCATGGTGTGTTAGATAAAACCAATGCTTTATAGATAATTGTAAGTGAAAACACATTCATAGCAGCAAATAAAACAGAAATCCTATTTATATTTTTAAAGTAAAGAAACTACTGCATTGGCATAGCATTATTTAAAAGCAGTGGGTTGGCAAAGTGAGTAAAAGCACGTGCATAGCAGCCAAACAAACAAGTATCTAACTTAACTTTCAAACTTGAAGTGCCTCCTGCATTCACCGAGAGTTAGGGGAAATGAGTGTGTTGAAGTTGATTTAAGTGAAAACACGTGAAAAGCAGCCAATGAAACAAGTTTCTTTGTTGGTTTTCTAACCTGAAGAATTGACTGGATTCACACAGAGTTAGTGAAAATCAGTGTTTTGAAGTTGATTGTAAGTGAAAACACATGCATAGAAGCCAAAGAAAGAAGAACCCTACTGGAATTTCCAAAGTGAAGAAACAGCAGCATTGGCATAATAAAAACAGGGTTTTGACATTGTGACTGAATGCGAGTGTATAGCAGCCAAACAAACAAGTACCTTTCTTAACTACCAACTTGAGTTACCTCTTACATTCAGAGAGTGTTAGGCAAAACCAGTGTGTTGAAGATTATTTTAAGTGAAAACACATGAATAGCAACAAGCAAAACACAAATCTTACTTAGATTTGAAAAATGAAAAAACTAATGCATTTGCATGGCATTAGGTAAAAGCAGTGTTTTTACATTGATTGTGAATGAAAGTAAGTGCATAGCAGCCAAACAAATAAGTATTTTACTTACATTTCAATGTAGAAGTACCTCCTGAATTCACATCATGTTAGGTAAAGCCAGTGGTTTGAAGATAATTGTAAGTGAAAACACATGCATAGCAGCAAATAAAACACAAATCTTATTGAGATTTGTAAAGTAAAGAAATTACTGCATTGTCATAGCATTAGGAAAAAGCAGAGTGTTGGCATAGTGAGTGAAAGCAAGTGCAAAGCAGCCAAACAAACAAGTGTCTTACTTACATTTCAAAATTGTGTTACCTCTGCATTTAAAGTGAGTTAGGTAAAACCAGTGTTTTGAAGATGATTTTAAGTGAAAACACAAGCATAGCAGTAAACAAAACACAAATCTTAGATTTGAAAAGTGAAGAAACTACTGCAGGGTCATAGCATTAGGAAAAAGCAATGTGTTGGCATAGAGATTAAAAGCAAGTGCATAGCAGTCAAACAAAGAAGTCTCCTACTTACCTTTCAAACGACGTACCTCCTGCATTCTCAGAGTGTAGATGAAACCAGTGTCTTGAAGTTGATTTTATGTTAAAACACATGCAAAGCAGCCAATGAAGCAAGTTTCTTTATTGGGTTTCTAAACTGAAGAATTACCTGCATTCATCCAGCATTAGGGAAAAGCACTGTTTTGAAGTTGATTGTAAGTGAAAACACGTGCATAGCAGCAAGAGAAAGAAACTTACATAGATTTTCAAAGAGAAGAAACTGCATCATTAGCATAGTAAAAGGAGGGTTTCAACATTGTGAGTGAAAACAAGTGTATAGCACCCAAACAAGTATCTTACTTAACTTTCAAACTTGAGTTACCTTCTAGATTCACAGTGTTAGGCAAAACCAGTGTTTTGAAGATGATTTTAAGTGAAAACACATGCATAGCAGCAAACAAAACAGAAATATTACTTAGAATTGAAAAGTGAAGAAAATACTGCATAGGCGTAATATTAGGAAAAAACAGTGTTGGCATAGTGAATGAAACCAAGTGAATAACAGCCAAACAAACAAGTATCTTATTTACCTTCAAACTTGATGTACTTCCTGCATTCTCAGAGAGATAGGTGAAACGAGTGTCTTGAAGTTGATTTTAAGTGAAAACACGTGCATAGCAGCAAAAGAAAGTAACTTACTTAGAATTCCAAAGTGAAGAAACTGCATCATTGGCATAGTAAAAGCAGAGTTTTGACATGGGTGAAAGCAAGGGTATAGCAGCCAAAGTAACAAGTATCTTACTTACCATTCAAAGTTGAGGTACCTCCTGCATTCACAGAGTGTTAGGTAAAACTGGTGTTTTGAAGATGGTTTTAAGTGAAAACAGATGCAGAGCAGTAAAAGAAACACAATCCTTAATTAGATTTGAAAAGTGAAGAAACTGCAGCTCTGCCATAACATTAGGTAAAAGCTTAGTTTTTACATTGATTATAGTGAAACAAGTGAATAGCCACCAAACAAACAAGTACTTACTTACATTTCAGGTTGAAGGATCTCCTGCATTCACAGTGTTTTATGTAAATCCAGTGTTTTGAAGAAAATTTTAAGTAAAAACACAGGCACAAGAGCAAATAAAACACAAATATTTGGATTTGTAAAGTGAAGAATCCACTACATTGGCGTAGCATAATCTAAAAGCTGTGTTTTTAAATGATGAGATAAAGCAAGTGCATAGCAAACAACCAAGCAATATCTTACTTAGCTTTCAAACTTGAAGAACCTCCAGCATTCACAGACAGTTAGTTGAATTCAGGGTCTTGAAGTTGATTTTAAATGATGTATTAGTCAGCCAAAGGGGTGCTAATGTAAAATACCAAAAATGGGTTGGTCTTTATAAAGGGTATTTATTTGGGGTAGAAGTCCACTGATACCAGGCCATAAAGTGTTAAGTTTCTTCTCTCATGACAGTCTGTTGCCACGTGTTAGAGCAAGACAGATGCCAGTGTTTGCCAGGGTTTGGGCTTCTGGGGTTCCTTTCTTCCTAGGGCTGCATTTCTATCCGTGCTTAGCTCCTGTTTCCTCCACAAGGTCAGCTGAAGACGATCAGGTGAATGGCTTGCTTCTCTTCTCCTGGAGCCTTCTTTCCAACATCAAAACTGCTTCTCAAAAGACTGCTTCAACTGTCCTTTGCCATGCCTTTTATATTCAATTCCCCACCCACCAAAGGGGTAGGGCTCAACGCGCTAAAACAGATCCGTTTACAAGCATGATTCAATTATATTTTTGGAATTCATAATTACATCAAACTGCCACAAATGAATACACGTGCAAAGCAGCTAATGAAACAAATTTCTGTATTGGTTTTCTAAACTGAAGAATTGACTGCATTCACCCAACATTAGGGAAAAGCAGTGTTTTGAAGTTGATTGTAAGTAAAAACGTGCATAGCAGCAAAAGAAATCTCTTACTTAGATTTCCAAAGTGAAGAAAGCAGGTTTTGTTATTGTGGGTGAAAGCAAGTCTATAACATCCCAACAAACAAGTATCTTACTTAACTTTGAAACTTGCATTACCTCCTGCATTTACAGAGTTTTAAGTAAAACAAGAGTTTTGAAGATGATTTTAAGTGAAAACATGCATAGCAGCAAACAAAACACAAATATTTGTTAGATTTGAAAAGTGAGGAAACTACTGTATTGGCAATGCATTAGGTAAAAGCAGTGTTTTTACATTGTGATCAAAAGCAAATGCATAGCAGTGAAACAAGCAAGTATCTTACTTACCTTTCAAACTTGAAGTACCTCCTGCATTCAAGAAAACTAGCTGAAACCTGGGTCTTGAAGGTGATTTTAAATGTAAACATGTGCAAAGCAGCCAATGAAACTAGTTCCTTTATTTGTTTTATGAACTGACTAATTGATTGCATTCACCCAGCATTAGTGAAAAGCAGTGTTTTGTAGTTGATTGCGAGTTAAAACACATGCAGAGTGGCAAAAGAAAGAAACTTACATAGATTTCTGAAGTGAAGAAACTGCAGCCATGGCAGAGTGAAAGCAGGGTTTTGACATTGTGAGTGAAAGTAAGTGTATACCTGCCAAAAAAACTATCTTTCAAAATTGAATTACCTCCTGGATTCACAGCATGTTATGTAAAACCAGTGTATTGAAAATGATTTTATGTGAAAACACATGCATAGTAGGAAACAAAATGCAAATCTTACTTAGATTTGAAAAGTGAAGAAACTACTGCATTGGTGTAGCATTAGGTAAAAGCAGTATTTTTACATTGATTGTGAGATAGCAAGTGCATAGCGGCCAAACAAACAAGTGTCTTATTAAAATTTCAAAGTGGAAGTACCTCGTGCATTTGCAGTTGGATAGGCAAAACCAGTGTTTTGAAGATAAATATAAGTGAAAACACATGCATAGCATCAAATAAAACACAAATGTTTTTGAGCATTGTAAAGTAAAAAACTACAGCATTGGCATAGCAGGAGATAAAAGAGGGTGTTGGCATAGTGATTGAAAGCAAGTGCATAGCAGCCAAACAATCAAGTATCTTAGCTTTCAAAGTTGAAGTATATCCTGAATTCAAAGAGAGTTAGATGAAACCACTCTCTTGAAGTTGATTTTAACTGAAAACACTTGCAAAGCAGCCAATGAAACAAGTTTCTTTATTGTTTTTCTAAACTGAAGAATTTAGTGCATTCGGGCAGCATTAGAGAAAAACAATGTTTTGAAGTTGATTGTAAGTGAAAACACGTGCATAGCAGCAAAAGAAAGAAACTTACTTAGATTTACAAAATGAAAAACCTGCAGCACTGGCATAGTAAAGGCAGGGTTTTAACATTATGGATAAAGCAAGTGTACAGCAGCCAAACAAACAAGTATCTCATGTAACTTTCAAAGTTGAATTACCTCCTGCATCCACAGAGTGTTAGGCTAAACTAGAGTTTCCAAAATGATTTTAAGTGAAAACACATGCATAGCAGCCAACAAAACATAAATTTTACTTAGATTTGAAAAGTGAAGAAATTACTGCATTGGCATAGCATTAGGTAAAACCAGTGTTTTTACATTGTGATATAAAGCAAGTGCATAGAATCAAACAAGCAAGGGTCTTACTTACTTGTCCAACTTGAAGTTCCCCTACATTCACAGGGAGGTTGGTGAAGCCAGTGTCTTGAAGTTGATTTTAAGTAAAAACACGTGCATAGCAGAAATAAAACACAAATCTTATTGAGATTTGTATAGTAAAGGAACTTCTGCATTTGTGTATCATTGTGAAAAATCAGTGTGCTGACTGAGTGAGCGAAAGCAAGTGCATAGCAGCCAAACAAACAAGTATCTTACCTTTCAAACTTGAAGTACTTCCTATATTCACAGAGAGTTAGGTGAAACCAGTGTCTCGGAGTTGATTTTAAGTGAAAAGACATGCAAATCAGGCAATGAAACAAGGTTTTTTATTGGTTTTCTAAACTGAAGAATTGCCTGCATTCACCCCACATTAGGGAAAAGAAGTGTTTTGAAGTTGATTGTAAATGAATACAAGTGCATAGCAACAAAAGAATGAAACTTACTTACATTCCAAAGTGAAGAATATGTAGAATTGGCATAGTAAAAGCAGTATCTTGACATTGTGAGTGAAAGCTAGTGCATAGCAGTCAAACAAACAATATCTTACATAACATTCTAACTTGAATTACCAACTGCATAATACTCTCTGCATGCACAGAGTGTTAGGTAAAACCAGTGTTTTGAAGATGATTTTAAATGAAAACACGTGCATAGCAGCAAACAAAACGCAACTCTTAGTTAGATTTGAAAAGTGAAGGAACTACAGCACTGGCATTGCATTAGGTAAAAGCAGTGTTTGGAAGGTGATTTTCAGTGACAACATGTGCAAAGCAGCCAAAGAAACAAGTTTCTTTATTGGTTTTCTAAACTGAAGAATTGACTGCATTAACACAGGGTTAGGGAAAAGCAGTGTTTTGAAGTTAATTGTAAGTGAAAACACATGTGTAGCAGCAAAAAAAGAAACCTTCTTAGATTTTGAAAGTGAAGAATATGCAGAATTTGCATAGTAGAAGCAGGGTTTCACATTGTGAGTGAAAGCAAGTGTACAGTAGCCAAACAAACAAGTATCTTATGTAACATTCAAACTTGTATTACCTCCTGCATGCACAGTGATTTAGGTAAAACCAGTGATTTGAAGATGATTTTAAATGAAAACACATGTATAGCAGCAAACAAAACACAAATATTACTCAGATTTGAAAAGAAAAGAAACTACTGCATTGGCATAGCAATAGGTAAAAGCCATGTTTTTACATTGATTGTCAGTGAATGAAAGTGCATAGCAGCAAAACAAACAAGTGTCTTACTCACATTTCTAAGTTGAAGTACCTCCTGCATTCACTGCATGTTAGGTAAAACCATTGTTTTGAGGAAAACTGTAAGTGAAAACACATACATAGCAGCATACACAACACAAATCTTACTGAGATTTGTAAAGTAAAGAAACTTCTGCATTGGTGTAGCATTAGGAAAAAGATGTGTGCTGGCACAGGGATTGAAACAAGTGCATATCAGCCAAACAAACAAGTAAATTATTTACTTTCAAATTTGAAGTACCCCCTGCATTCATAGAGAGGTGAAACCAGTGTCTTGAAGTTGATTTTAAGTGACAAGACGTGCAAAGCATCCAGTGAAACAAGTTTCTTTTTTGGTTTTCTAAACAGAAGAATTGACTGCATTAACCCCACATTAGGGAAAAGCAGTGTTTTTAACTTGATTGTATGTGAAAACACGTGCATAGCAGCAAAACAAAGAAACTTTTCTTAGATTTCCAAAGGGAATAATCTGCAGAATTGTAATAGTAAAACCAGGGTTTTGACATTGTGAATGAAAGCATGTGTATAATAACCAAACAAGTACCTTACGTAACTTTCAAACTTAAATTACCTCCGGCATGCACAGTGTTAAGTAAAACCAGTGTTTTGAAGATGATTTTATGTGAAAACCCATGCACAGCGATAAACAAAGCACAAATCTTACTTAGTTTTGAAAAGTGAAGAAATACTGCATTGCCATAGCCTTAGGTAAAAGCACTGTATTTACATTCATTGTGAGTGAAAACAAGTGCACAGCAGCCTAACAAACAAGTATCTTACTTATGTTTTAAATTTGAAGTACCTCCCACATTCACAGCATTTTAGGCAAAACCAGTGTTTTGAAGATAATTTTAAGTGAAAATATATGCATGGCAGCAAATAAAACACAAATCTTATTTACATTTGTATACTAAATAAACTACTGCATTGGAATAACATTAGTAAAAAGCAGTGAGTGAAAGGAAGTGCATAGAAGGCAAACAAACAAGTATCTTACATACTTTTCAAACTTGAAGTACCTCCTGTATTCACAGAGTTAGGTGAAACCAGTGTCTTGAAGTTGATTATAAGTGAAATCACGTGCAAAGCAGCCAATGAAAAAGGTTTCTTTATTGGTTTTCTGAACTGAAGAACTGACTGCATTAACCCAGGTTAGGGAAAAGCAGTGTTTTGAAGTAGATTGCAAGTGAAAACACGTGCATAGCAGCAAGAGAAAAAAAATTACTTAGATTTCCAAAGTGAAGAAACTGCAGTATTGGCATTGTAAAAGCAAGGTTTTGGCATTGTGAGTGAAAATAAGTGTATAGCAGCCAAAGAAACAAGTATTTTACTTAACTTTCAACCTTGAATTATACTTAAATTCACAGCATGTTAGGTAAAACCAGTGTTTTGAAGATGATTTTAAGTGAAAACACATGCATGGCAGCAAACAAAACACAAATCTTACATAGATTTGACAAGTGGAGAAACAGGCATAGCTCTAGGAAAAAGCAATGTTTTTACAATGATTGTGATTGAAAGCAAGTGCATAGCAGCCAAACAAACAAGTAACTTACGTATCAATGTTGAAGTACCTCCTGCATTCACAGTGTGTTAGGTAAAACCAGGGTTTTGAAGATAATTGTAAGGGAAAACACATGCATAGCAGTAAATAAAACACAAATCTTATTTAGATTTGTAAAGTAAATAAACTACTGCATTGGCATAGCATTAGAAAAAGTCATTTGTTGGCACAGGGAGTGAAAGCAAGTGCATATCAGCCAAACAAACAAGTATCTTACTTACCTTTCAAACTTGAAGTACCTCCTGCATTCACAGAGAGTAGGGGGAAACCAGTCTCTTTAAGTTGATGTTAAGTGACAACAGATGCAAAGCAGCCACTGAATCAAGTTTCTTTATTCAATTTCTAAACTGAAGAGTTGACTGCATTCACCCCACATTAGGGAAAAGTGTATTTTGAAGGTGATTGTAAGTGTAAACTTGTGCATAGCAGCAAAGGAAAGAAACTTACTCCCATTTCATAAGTAAAAACCTGCAGCCTTGGCATAGAAAAAGCAGGGTTTTGACATTGTGAATGAAAGCAAGTTTATAGCAGCCATACAAATAAGTACCTTACTTAGCTTTCAAACTTGAATTACCACCTCCATTCAGAGAGTGTTAGGTAAAACCAGTGTTTGAAAGATGATTTTAAGTGAAAACACATGCATAGCAGCAACAAAAACACAAAACTTACTTAGATTTTAAAAGTAATGAAACTACTGCATTGGCATAGCATTAGGTAAAGGCAGTGTTTATACATTGATTGTGAGTGAAAGGAAGTGCATAGGAGCCAAACAAGCACCTTACTTTCGTTTCAAAGTTGAAGTACCTCCTGCATTCACAGCATGTTAGGTAAAACCAGTATTGTGAAGATAATTGTAATTGGAAACAAATGCATAGTTGCAAAGAAAGCACAAATTTTATTGAGATTTGAAAAGAAACTACTGCATTGCTGTAGCATTAGGAAAAATCAGTGTGTTGGCACAGAGTTAAACATGGGTATAGCAACCAAACAAACAAGTATCTTACTTCCATTTCAAATTTGAATATGTCCTGTATTCACAGCATGGGACGTAAAACCAGCGTTTTGAAGATAATTGTAAGTGAAAAAAAACATGCATAGCAACAAATAAAACACAAATCTTATTGAGATTTGTAAAGTAAAGAAACTACTGCATTGGCATAGCATTAGGAAAAAGCAGGGTGTTGGCATAGTGAGTGAAAGCAAGTGCATATCAGCAAAACAAGGATCCTACTTATCTTTAAATTTGAAGTACCCTAGCATTCACAGACAGTTAAGTGAAACCAGTGTCTTGAGGTTGATTTTAATTGACAACACGTACAAACAGCCAATGAAACAAGTTTCTTTATTGGTTTTCTAAACTGAAGAAATGACTGTGATCACACACCGTTAGGTAAAAGCAGTGTTTTGAAGTTGATTGTAAGTCAAAACACATGCATAACAGCCAATGAAAGAAACTAACTAAGATTTCCAAAGTGAAGAAACTGCAGCATTGGCATAGTAAAACATAGTTTTGTCTTTGAGAATGAAAACAAGCGTATAGAGCCAAACAAAGAAGTATCTTACTTAACATTCAAACGTGAATTACTTCCTCCATTCATAGAATGTATGGTAGAACCAGTGTTTTGAAGATGATTTTAAGTGAAAACACATGCATGGCAGCAAACAAAACACAAATCTTACATAGATTTGACAAGTGAAGAAACAGGCATAGAATTAGGTAAAAGCAATGTTTTTACAATGATTGTGAGTGAAAGCAAGTGCATAGCAGCTAAACAAACAAGTATCTTACTTACGTATCAATGTTGAAGTACCTCCTGCATTCACAGCGTGCTAGGTAAAACCAGTGTTTTGAAGATAATTGTAAGTGAAAACACATGCATAGCAGCAAATAAAACACAAATCTTATTGAGATTTGTAAAGTAAAGAAACTACTGCATTGGCATAGCATCAGAAAAAGTCATTTGTTGGCACAGGGAGTGAAAACAAGTGCATATCAGCCAAACAAAGAAGTATCTTACTTACCTTTCAAACTTGAAGTACCTCCTGCATTTACAGAGAATAGGGGGAAACCAGTCTCTTGAAGTTGATTTTAAGTGACAACACGTGCAAAGCAGCCACTGAATCAAGTTTTTATTTGTTTTCTAAACTGAAGGATTGACTGCATTCACCCCACGTTAGGGAAAAGCAGTATTGTAAATGTAAACACGTGCATAGCAGCAAAGGAAAGAAACTTACTCCCATTTCATAAGTAAAAAACTGCAGCCTTGGCATAGAAAAAACAGGGTTTTGACATTGTGAGTGAAAGCAAGTTTATAGGAGCCATACAATTAAGTACCTTACTTAACTTTCAAACTTGAATTACCACCTCCATTCAGAGAGGGTTAGGTAAAACCAGTGTTTTGAAGATGATTTTAAGTGAAAACATATGCATAGCAGCAACAAAAACACAAAACCTACTTAGATTTTAAGTGGTGAAACTACTGCATTGGCATAGCATTAGGTAAAAGCAGTGCTTATACATTGATTGTGAGTGAAATGAAGTGCATAGGAACAAACAAGCACCTTACTTTCACTTCAAAGTTGAAGTATCTCCTGCATTCACAGCATGTTAGGTAAAACCAGTGTTGTGAAGATAATTGTAATTGAAAACAAATTCATAGCTGCAAAGAAAACAGAAATTTTATTGAGATTTGTAAAGAACTACTGCATTGCTGTAGCATTAGGAAAAATCAGTGTGTTGGCACACTGAGTTAAATATGGGCATAGCAACCAAACAAACAAGTATCTTACTTCCGATTCATATTTGAATGCCTCCCGCATTCACAGCATGGGACGTAAACCAGTGTTTTGAAGATAATTGTAAGTGAAAAAATCATGCATAGCAACAAATAAAACACAAATCTTATTGAGATTTGTAAAGTAAAGAAACTACTGCATTGGCGTAGCATTAGGAAAAAGCGGGGTGTTGGCATAGTGAGTGAAAGCAAGTGAATATCAGGAAAACAAGTATCTTACTTACCTTTAAATTTGAAGTACCCCCTGCATTCACAGAGAGTTACGTGAAACCAGTGTCTTGAAGTTGATTTTAATTGACAACACGTACAAAGCAGCCAATGAAACAAGTTTCTTTTCTGGTTTTCTAAACTGAAGAATTGACTGCGATCACACACCACTAGGTAAAAACAGTGTTTTGAAGTAGATTGTAAGTCAAAACACATGCATAACAGCCAATGAAAGATACTGACTAAGATTTCCAAAGTGAAGAAACTGCAGCATTGGCATAGTAAAACACGGTTTTGTCTTTGAGGATGAAAGCAAGTGTATAGAGCCAAACAAAGAAGTATCTTACTTAACATTCAAACTTGAATTACTTCCTGCATTCATAGAATGTTTGGTAAAACCAGTGTTTTGAAGATGATTTTAAGTGAAAACCCCTGTATAATAGCAAACAAAACACGAATCTTAATTAAAATGGAAAAGTGAAGAAACTACTGCATTGGCATAGAATTGGGTAAGAGCAGTGTTTTTACATTGTGAGTGAAAACAATTGTATAGCAGCCAAGCAAACAAGTGTCTTACTTACATTTCAAAGTTGGAGCATTTCCTGCATTCACAGCATGTTATGTAAAACCAGAGTTTCAAAGATAATTGTAAGGGAAAACACATGGATAGCAGCAATTAAAGCACAAATCTTATTTAGATTTGTAAAGTAAAGAAGATAATGCATTGGTGTAGCATTAGGAAAAGCAGTGTGTTGCCACAGTGAGTGTCAGCAAGTGCATAGTAACCAAACAAAGAAGGATCTTACTTACATTTCAAACTTGAAGGACCTCCTGCATTCACAGTGTGTTAGGTAAAACCAGTGATATCAAGATGATTTTTAGTGAAAACACATGCATAGTAGGAAACCAAACACAATTCTTACTTTGATTTCAAAAGTGAAGAAACTACTTCATTGGCATAGCATTAGGTAAAAGCGGCGATTTTACATTGTGATCAAAGCAAATACATAGCATACTAAAAAGCAAGTATCTTACTTACTTTTCAAACTTGAAGGTCTTCCTGCATTCCCAGAGTGTTAGGTAAAACCAGTGATTTGAAGATGTTTTTAATGAAAACACATGCATAGCATAAAAAAAAACACAAATCTTAATTAGTTTTGAAAAGAGAAGAAACTGCAGCTTTGACTTAACATTAGATAAAGGAAGTGTTTTTACATTGTGATCAATAGCAAGTGCATAGCAGCCAAAGAAACAAGTATTTTCCTTACATTTCAAAGTTGAAGTACCTCTTGCATCACAGTGTTTTGAAGATAATTGTAAGTAAAAATACAAGTTTAGCAGCCAATAAAACACAAATCTTATTTAGATTTGCAAAGTATAGAAACTACTGCATTGGTGTAACATTAGGAAAAAGCAGAGTGTAGGCATGGTGAGTGAAACCAAGTGCAAAGCACCAAACAAACAGGTATCTTACTTATCTTTCAAACTTGAAGTACCTCCTGCATTCACAGAGTGTTAGGTAAAACCAATGTTTTGAAGAGGATTTAAAGTGAAAACACATGCCTAGCAGCAAACAAAATACAAATCTTACTTAGATTTGAAAAGTGTAGAAACTATTGCATTGGCATAACATTAGGTAAAATCAGTGTTTTTACTTTGTGAGTGAAAGCAAGTGCATAGCAGCCAAACAAAGCAACATCTTACTTACATTTCAAGATGAACTATCAGCTACAATCACAGTGTGTTGTGTAAATCCAGTGTTTGAAGATAATTTTAAGTGAAAACACAGGCATAGGAGTAAATAAAATACAAATCTTATTTAGATTTGTAAACTAAAGAAGACACTGCATTGGCTTAGTATAATCTAAAAGTAGTGTTTTTACATAGTGAGCAAAGCATGTGCATAGCAGCAAAACAAACAAGCATCTTAAATATCTTTCAAACTTGAAGTACTTCCTGCACTCATAGAGAGTTAGGTGAAAACATTGTTTGGAAGTCGATTTTAAGTGAAAACACGTGCAAAGCATCCAATGAAACATTTTCTTTATTGGTTTTCTAAACTGAAGAATTGACTGGATTCACAAAGCGTTAGGGAAAACCAAAGTTTTGAAGTTAATTGTAAGTGAAAACACGTGCATAGAAGCAAAAGAAAGCAGAATCCTACTGAGATATCCAAAGTGAAGAACCTGCAACATTGGCAGAGTAAAAGCAGGGTTTTGACATTGTGAGTGAAAGTAAGTGTACAGCAGCCAAATAAACAAATATCTTATTTATCACTCAAAGTTGAAGTACCTCATGCATCCACAGAGTGTTAGGTAAAACCAGTGCTTTGAAGGTGCTTGTAAGAGAAAACACATGCATAGCAGAAAATGAAACACAATTATTATTTAGATTAGTAGAGTGAAAAAAACCTCTGCATTGTTGTAGCATTTGGTAAAAGCAGTGTTTGACATTGTGAGTAAAAACAAGTGCATAGCAGCCAAACAAAAAAGTTACTAACTTACCTTTCAATCCTGAAGTACCTCCTACATTCACAGAGAGTTAGGTGAAAGCAGTGTCTAGAAGTTGTTTGTGAAAACACATGCAAAGCCACAAAAGAAAGAAGAATCTTACTTAAAGTTCCAAAGTGAAGAAACTCCAGAATTGGCATAGTAAAAGCAAGGTTTTGACATTATGAGTGAATGCAAGGGGATAACAGTCAAACAAACAAGAGTCTTAATTAATTTTCAAAGTTGAATTACCTCCAGCATTCATGGTGTGTTAGGTAAAACCATTGCTTTGAAGATTATTTCAAGTGAAAACACTTGCATAGCAGCAAAAGAAACACAAATCTTACTTAGATTTGTAAAGTGAAGAAACCAATGCATTGACATAGACTTATGTAAAAGCAGTGTTTTGACATTGATTGTATATGAAAACAAGTGCATAGCAGCCAAGGACATTAGTATCTTATGTACTTTACAAAAGTGAAGAACTTCTGCTTTGGCATAGCAATAGGTAAAAGCAGGGTTTTGACATTGGGAGTGAAAGCAAGTGTATAGCAGCGAAACAAAGAAATATCTTACTTAACTTTCTACGTTGAAGTTCCTCTTGCCTTCACAGAGTGTTGGGTAAAACCAGTGTTTGAAGATGATTTTAAGTGAAAATGCATGCATAGGAACAAATGAAACACAAATCTTACTTAGATTTGAAAAGTGAATAATCTGCTGCATTGGAATAGCATTTGGTAAAACCATTGTTTTTACATTGATTTGAGTGAAAACAAGTGCATAGCAGTAAAACAAACAAGTATCTTACTTATCATTCAAATTTGAAGTACCACAGGAATTGATAGCGTGTTACATAAAACCAGTGTTTTGAAGATGTGTGCAAGTGAAAACACATGCAGAGGAGCAAATAAAACAAGAATCTTATTTAGATTTTTAAACTAAAGAACATAATGAATTGGCATAACATAAGGAAAAGCAGTGTGCTGGCATAGTGAGTTAAAGCAAGTGCATAGCAGCCAAACATGCAACTATCTAACTTAACTTTCAAACTTGTAGTACCTCCTCCATTGAAAGAGAGTTAGGTGAAACCAGTGTCTTGAAGTTGATTTTAAATGAAAACCCTTGCAAAGCAGCCAATGAAACAAGTTTCTTTATAGGCTTTCTAAAATGAAGAATTGGCTGCATTCCCCCAGCGTTAAGGAAAAGCAATGTTATGAAGTTGATTGTAATTGAAAACACGTGTGTAGCAGCAAATGAGTGAAAATATTTACTTAGAGTTCCAAAGTGAAGAAACTGCAGTGTTGTCATATTAAAACCAGGATTTTGAACTTGTGAGTGAAAGCAAAGATATAGCAGTCAAACAAAAAGTATCTTACTTAACTTTCAAAGTTGAATACCTTCTGCCTTCACAGAGTGTTAGGTAAAACCAGTGTTTTCAAGATGATTGCAAGTGAAAACACATGCATAGGAGCAAATGAAACACAAATCTTACTTAGATTTGTAAAGTGAAGAAACCACTGCATTGGCATATATTTAGGTAAAAGCAGTGTTTTGACATTGTGAGTAAAATCAAGTGCACAGCAGGCAAACAATCAAGTATCTTACTTACCTTTCTACCTTGAAGTACCTCCTGCATTCACAGAGAGTTAGGTGAAACCAGTGTCTTGAAGTTTATTGTAAGTGAAAACACGTGCAAGAAGCCAGTGAAACAAGTTTCTTTATTGGTTTTCTAAACTGAAAAGTGACTGCATTCACTTACATTAGGGAAGAGTGGTGATTTGAAGTTCATTGTAAGAGAAACACAAGCATAGAAGGAAAAGAAAGAAGAAACTTTCTTAGATTTCCAAAGTGAAGAAACCACATTGTCATAGTGAAAGCAGGGTTTTTACATTGTGACTGAAAGCAAGTGTATAGCAGCCAAACAAGCAAGTATCTTACTCAACTTTGAAAGTAGAATTACCTCCTGTATTCACAGAGTGTTAGGTAAAACCAAAGTTTGAAAATTATTTTAAGTGAAAACATGCATAGCAGCAAATGAGACACAAATCTTATTTAGATTTGAAAAATGAAGAAATTACTGCATTGGAATACCATTAGGAAAAAGCAGTGTTTTTAAAATTGATTTTTAGAGAAAGAGAGTGCATAGCAGGCAAAGAAACAAGTATCTTACTTAGCGTTCAAAGTTGAAGTACCTCCTCAATTCACAGCATGTTAAGTAAAACCACACTTTTGAAGATAAATGTAAGTGAAAACACATGCATAGCAGCAAATGAAACCCAAATCTTCATTAGATTTTTCAACTGAAGACACCACTGCATTTGCATAGCATTACGTAAAACCAGTGTATTGACATTGTGAGCAAAAGCAAGTGCATAGCAGCCAAACAGACAAGTATCTTACATATCTTTCAAACTTGAAGTACCTCCTACATTCACAGAGAGTTAGGTGAAAGCAGTGTCTTGAATTTGGTTGTAAGTGAAAACAAGTGTAATGCAGCCAATGAAACAAGTTTATTTGTTTTGTAAACCAAAGAACTGACTGCATTCACCCAGCTTTAGGGAAAAGCAGTGTTGTGAAGTTGATTGTAAGTGAAAACACTTGCATAGAAACAAAAGTAAGAAAAAATTACTTGGATTTCAAAGAGTAAGAAATTGCAGCTTTGGCATAGTAAAAGCAGTGTTTTGACATTGTTTGTGTGTGAAAGCAAGTGCAGAGCAGACAAGGAAAGAAGTATCTTATGTACTTTACAAAAGCGAAGGACTTCTGCCTTGCAATAGCAAAAGGAAAAACAGGGTTTTGAAATTGTGAATAAAAGCAAGTGCATAGCAGTGAAACAATCAAGTATCTTAGTTAACTTTCAAAGTTGAAGTACCTCCTGACTTCACATTGTGTTAGGTAAAACCAGTGTTTTGAAGATGATTTTAAGTACAAACACATGGATAGGAGCAAATGAAACACAAAACTTACTGAAATTTGAAAAGTGAAGAACTTATTGCATCGGCATATCATTAGGTAAAAGTGTTTTCACATTGATTGTGAGTGAAAACAAGTGCATAGCAGTCAAACAAACAAGTATCTTACTTACCTTTCAAACTTGAAGTAACCCCTACACGCAGAGAGTTAGTTTAAAGAGTATCTTGAAGTTGATTGTATGTGAAAACAGGTGTGAAACAGCCAATGACACAAGTTTCTTTATTATTGGTTTTCTAAACTGAAGAACTGACTGTATTCATCCAGCGTTAAGTGAAACCAGTGTTTTGAAGTTGATTTTAAGTGAAAACGGTGCAAAGGCGCCAATGAAACAAGTTTCTTTATTGGTTTTCTAAACCGAAGAATTGACTGCATTTACCGAGCATTAAAGAAAACAGTGTTTTGAAGTTGATTGTAAGTGAAAACACGTAATAGCCAGAAAAGAAAGAAGAATCTTATTAGAGTTCCAAAGTGAAGGAACTGCAGAATTGGCTTAGTAAAATCAGGGTTTTGTCATTATGAGTGAAAGCAAGGGTATAGCATCCAAATAAACCAGAGTCTTAATTAACTTTCAAAGTTGAATTGTCTCCTGCATTCACTGTGTTTTACATAATACCGGTATTTTGAAGATGATTTTAAGTGAAAACACATGCACAACAGCATGCGAAATACAAATATTACTTATATTTGAAAAGTAAAGAAACTACTGCATTGTCATAGCATTAGGTAAAGGCAGTGTTTTTACATGGATTGTGAGTGAAAGCAAGTGCATATCAGCCAAACAAACAAGTATCTTACTTACATTTCAAAGTTGAAGTTCCCCCTGCATTCACAGCATGTTAGGTAAAACCACTTTTTTGAAGATAATTGTAAGTTAAAACACATATATAGCAGCAAATGAAACACAAATCTCATTTAGAACTGTAAAGTAAAGAAACTAAAGCATTACCATAGCATTATGAAAAGCAGTGTGTTGGTATAGTGAGTGAAAGCAAGTGCATATCAGCCAGTTTTCGTACATATCATTCAAACTTGAATTATCTCCTGCATTCACTGAGAGTTAGGTGAAACCAGTGTCTTGGAGAAGATTTTAAGAGAAAACAAGTGCAAAGCAGCCAAAGAAACAAGTTTTTTATTGGTTTTCTAAACTGAACAATTGACTGCATTCATAAGCATTAGGGAAAAGCAGTGTTTTGAATTTGATTATAAGTGAAAATACATGCGTAGAAGCAAAAGAAAGAAGAATCTTATTTAGAATTCCAAAGGGAAGAAACTGCAGCATTTTCATATAAAAGCAGTGTTTGACATTGATTGTATGTGAAAACAAGTGCATAGCAGCCAAGGAAATAAGTATCTAATGTACTTTACTAAAGTGAAGAACTTCTACATTGGCATAGCAATAGGTAAAAGCAGGGTTTTTACATTTTGAGTGAAAGCAAGTGTATAGCACCAAAACAAACAGATATATTACTTAAGTTTCAAAGTTGAAGTACATTTTGCCTTCAGAGAGTGTTGGGTAAAACTAGTTTTTGAAGATTTTAAGAGAAAACAGATGCATAGGAACAAATAAAACAGAAACCTTACTTAGATTTGAACAGTGAAGAAACAACAGCATTGGCAAAGCGTTAGGTAGAAGCATGTTTTAATATTGATTTGAGTGAAAACAAGTGCATAACAGTCAAATAAATAAGTATCTTACTTACCTTTCAAAGTTGAAGCATCTCCTGTATTCACAGTGTTATGTAAAACCAGTGTTTGAAGATGATTGTAAGTGAAACAAATACATAGCAGCAAATTGAACACAAATCTTATTTAGATTTGTAAAGTAAAAAACGACTGTATTGGCATAGCATTAGGTAAAAGTAGTGTTTTGCATTGGGAGTAAAAGCAGGTGCACAGCAATCAAACAAATAAGTCCCTTATTTAACTTTCAAAGTTGAAATACCTCCTGCCTTCACAGAGTGTTAGGTAAAACCATTGTTGTGAAGATGAATTTAAGTGAAAACACATGCATTGCAGCAAATGAAACATAAACGTACTTAGATTTGTAAAGTGAAGAAACTACCGCATTGAAGAAGCATTAGGTAAAAGCAGTGTTTTCACACTGATTGAGAGAGAAAACAAGTGCATAGCAGTGAACCAAACAAGTATCTTACCTACTTTTCAAGTTGAAGTAACTCTGACATTCACAGAGAGTTAGGTGAAGGCCGTGTCTTGATGTTCATTGTATGTGAAAACACGTGCAAAGCAGGCAATGAAGCAAGTTTCTTTATTGGTACTAAACCAAAGAACTGACTACATTAACCCAGGGTTAGGAAAAAAAAGTGTTTTGCAGTTGATTGTAAGTGAAAACACGTGCATAGCAGCAAAAGAAAGGAGAATCTTAATTAGATTTACAAACTGAAGAAACTTCAGCATTGGTATAGTAAAAGCGGGATTTTGACATTGTGAGTGAAAAAAGTGTATAGCACTCAACTAACAAGAGCCTTACTTAACTTTCAAACTTGAATAACTACCTGCATTCACAGTGTTAGGTAAAACCAGGGTTTTGAAGAATATTTTAAGTGAAAACACATGCATAGCAGTAAAATAAACACAAATCTTACTTAGATTTGTAAAGTGAAGAAACCACTGCAATGGCAGAGCCTTTGGTAAAAGCAGTGTTTTGACATTGTGAGTAAAAGTAAATGCATAGCAGCCAAAAAAAACAAATATCTTACTTACCTTTCAAACATGAAGTACCTCTTGCATTAACAGAGAATTTGGTGAAACCCGTGTCTTCACGTTGACTTTAAGTGAAAACACATGCAAAGCAGCCAATGAAAGAAGTTTATTTATTGGTTTTCTAAAGGGAAGAATTGATTGCATTCACCCAGCATCAGGGAAAATCAGTGTTTAGAATTGTATTATAAATGAAAACACGTGCATAGAAGCAAAGTAAAGACGAATCTTATTTAGATTTCCAAAGGGAAGAAACTGCAGCATTGGCATAGTAAAAGCAGTGTTTTGACATTGATTGTATGTGAAAACAAGGGCATAGCAGCCAAGGAAAGAAGTATCTTATGTACTTTACAAAAGTGAAGAACTTCTGCATTGGCATAGAAATAGGTAAAAGAGGGTGTTGATCTTGTGAGTAAAAGCAAGTATATATCAGCAAAACAAACAAGTATCTTATTTAACTTTCAAAGTTGAAGTACCCTTTGCCTTCACACAGTGTTAGGTAAAACCAGTGTTTGAAGATGATTTTAAGTGGAAATGCATGCATAGGAACAAAAGAAACACAAACCATACTAAGATTTGAAAAGTGAAGAAAATACTGCATTGGCATAGCATTAGGTAAAAGCATTGTTTTTACATTGATTTGAGTGAAAACAAGTGCAAAGCAGTTAACCAAACAAGTGTCTTATTACATTTCAAAGTTGAAGTATTCCTACATTCACAGAGTGTTAGGTAAAACCAGTGTTTAGAAGCTGACTTTAAGTGAAAACACATGCATAGTAGGAAACAAAATACAAATCTTACTTAGATTTGAAAAGTGAAGAAACTACTGCATTGGCATAGCATTAGGTAAATGCAGTGTTTTTACGTTGATTGTGAGTTAAAGCAAGTACATATCAACAAAAAAACATGTATCTTTCTTAAGTTTCAATGTTGAAGTACCCACTGCATTCACAGTGTGTTAGGTAAAAACACTGTTTTGAAGATAATTGTAATGAAAACACATACATAGCAGCAAATAAAACACAAATCTTATTTAAATTTGTAAAGTAAAGAAACCACTGCATTTGCATAGAATTAGGTAAAAGGAGTGATTTGAGATTGTGAGTAAAATCAAGTGAATGGCAGGCAAACAAACAAGTATCTTACTTACCTTTCAAACTTGAAGTACTTCCTGCATTCACAGTTAGGTGAAACCAGTGCCTTGAAGTTTATTGTAATTGAAAACACGTGCAAAGCAGACAAAGAAAAAGGTTTCTTTATTGATTTTCTAAACTGAAAACTGACTGCATTCACCTATGTTAAGGAATAGCGGTGATTTGAAGTTCATTGTAAGAGAAAACACGTATATAGAAGCAAAAAAGAAAGAAGAATCCTTCTTATATTTCCAAAGTGAAGAAACTGCAACATTGGCATATTAAAATCAGGGTTTTGACGTTGTGACTGAAAGCAAGTGTATAGCAGCCAAATAAACAAGTATCTTACTCAATTTTGAAAGTAGAATTAACTTCTGCATTCACAGAGTGTTAGGTAAAACCAAAGTTTTGAAGATGATTTTAAGTGAAAACACATGCATAGCAGCAATCAAAATATAAATCTTACTTAGGTTAGAAAAGTGAAGAAACTACTGCATTGCAATAGCCTAAGGCTGGATAAATCCAGTCAATTCTTCAGTTTAGAAAACCAAGAAATAAACTTGTTTCATTGGCTGCTTTGTACGTGTTTTCACTTAAAATCAACTTCAAGTCACAGGTTTCACCTCACTCTCTGTGAATGTAAGAGGTACTACAAGTTTGAAAGATAAGTAAGATACTAGTTTGTTTGGCTGCTATGCACTTGTTTCACTCACTGTGCCAACACACTGCTTTTTCCTAATGGTACGCCAATGCAGTAGTTTCTTTACTTTACAAATCTAAATAAGATTTGTGTTTTATTTGATGCTATGCATGTGATTTCACTTAAATTATATTCAAAACACTGGTTTTACCTTACACGCTGGGAATGCAGGAGGTACTTCAATTTTGAAACGTATGTAAGATCCTTGTATGTTTGGCTGCTATGCACTTGCTTTCACTCACAATCACTGTAAAAACACTGCTTTTACCTAATGCTATAACAATGCAGTAGTTTCTTCACTTTTCAAATCTAAGTAAGATTTGTGTCCTGTTTGATGCTGTGCATGTGTATTCACTTAAAATCATCTTGAAAACACTGGTTTTACCTAACATTTTGTGAATGAAGGATGTAATTCAATTTTTTTTTTTTTTTTTATTATGGGTAAAAATCAAAATTCTCACAATACATACAAACATTTGTAAAATGATATATAAATATATATGCATATATGTGTATTTGCTTACAAAAATGTTATTTTTTATATATATATATACATATATTTTAAGAGGTGCTTAGATTACCTAAAATATTATACGGAACCCACTCGGATTCCCATGTTGCCCACCTCCCACACCTCCCACCACATCCAACACAAACATCTCCCATAGTGTGGCCCACCAACCTCAATGAACTTACACCTCCTGGAGCCTTGCCACCAACCATAGACCACAGTTCACACTGTAGACCACACTCTCTCCCACTCAGTTCTGAGTGGTGTGTACTGATTTAAAATGGCCTACATCCATTGCCACAACAGTACTCAGGACAACCTCCAACTCCCAAAGAAGCCCCTGTATTTCAACTGCTCATCCCCTCCCTACCCAAAAAACTGTCAAGTGGCCACTGGCTCCACCTCATTGTTATAATTTCTTGCATTGCAAGAATCACCATATGTGAGCAAGAGAATACCATCAAGTCCACTCTAGTCCATAGTTCTTCCCCCAATCCAGAGGCGACTGGGATGGTGATGTCCACTCCAACTCCAAGTGATAGAGGGCTTATATCCCATGGATATGGTGGGTGGGATGATCCTGCCTGCAGATGCAGGCCCTCTCCATTCCTTGGGATGGCCATTTCCCATCGTTGTCTCCTCACCAGGTGACTTGGATGAGTCCATTGAGCTGTAGGGTAGGAGTTGCAGCTCCACTTAGATTTCATGTACACCTGGCACATAGGTAGGTGGGAGGCTCCAGTCGCTGGAAGTATACCTAAGAAACTCCAGCATCACATGTAGGTTTCAATAGAAGGGACTGGTGAACTTTTGAAATTTATGTAAGATACTTGTTGTGGCTGCTATACACTTGGTTTCATGCACAATGTCAAAATCCTGTTTTACTATACCAATGCTGCAGTTTCTTCACTTTCAAAATCTAAGCAAGTTTCTTTCATTTGCTGCTATGCATATGTTTTCACTTACAATCAACTTCAAAACACTTATTTTCCCTAATGGAGGGTGAATGCAGTCAATTCTACCGTTTAGAAAACCAAGAAAGTTACTTGTTTCATTGGCTGTTTTGTATAAGTTTTCAAATAAAATCAACTTCAAGACACTGGTTTCACCTAACTCTCTGTGAATGCAGGATGTTCTTCAAGTTTGAAAGGTAAGTAAGTTACTTGTTTGTCTGGGTGTTATGTACTTGCTTTCCCTCACTGTGCCAACACACTGCATTTTCCTAATCCTACACCAATGCCATAGTTTCTTTACTTTATAAATCTCAATAAGATTTGTGTTTTATTTGCCGCTATGCATGTGTTTTCCCTTTAAATTATCTATAAAACACTGGATTTATCTAATATGCTATGAATGCAGGAGGGACTTCAACTCTGAAATGTAAGATATTTGTTTGTTTTAATGCTATGAACTTGCTTTCACTCACAATGTAAAAATACTTGTTTTACCTAATGCAATGCCAATGCAGTAGTTTCTTCACTTTTCAAATATAAATAAGTTTTGTGTTTTGTTTGCTGCTATGCATGTGTTTTCACATAGAATCATCTTCAAAACCCTGTGAATGCAGGAGGTAATTCAACTTTTAAAGTTAAGTAAGATTCTTGTTTCCTTGGCTGCTATACACTTACTTTCACTCACAATGTCAAAACCCTGCATTTACTATGCCAATGCTGCAGTTTCTTCACTTTGCTAGTCTCAGTAGGATTCTTCTTTCTATTGCTTCCATGCATGTGTTTTCACTTACAATAAACTTCATAACACTTCTTTTCCCTAACACTGTGTGAATCCAGTCAATTCTTCAGTTTAGAAAACCAATAAAGAAACTAGCGTCATTGGCTGCTTTGCACGTGTTTTAACTTAAAATCAACTTCAAAACACTGTTTTCACCTAACCCTCTGAGAATGCAGGAGGTACTTCAAGTTTGAAAGGTCAATAATATGCTTGCATGTTTGGCTGCTATGCACTTGCTTTTGCTCACAATTTAAAAACACTTTTACCTATTTCTATGCCAATGTAGTAGTTTCTACACCTTTCACATCTAAGTAAGATTTGTGTTTTGTTTGCTGCTATGCATGTGTTTTCACTTAAAATAATCTTTAAAACACTGGTTTTACCTAACGCTCTGTGAATGCAGGAGGCACTTCAACTTTGAAAAGTATGTAAGATACTTGTATGTTTGGCTACTTTGCACTTAGTTTCATACACCATGTCTACACTGTTTTTTCCTAATGCTACTCCAATGTAGTAGTTTCTACACTTTGCAAATCTAAATAAGATTGGTGTTTTATTGCCTGCTATGCTTGTGTTTTTACTAGCAATTATCTTGAAAACGCTGGTTTTATCTAACATGCTGTGATGCAGGACGTACTTCCACTTTAAAATGTAAGTAAAATACTTGTTTATTTGGCTGCTATGCACTTGCTTTCACTCACAGTCAATGTAAAAACACTGATTTTACCTAATGCTATGAAAATGCAGTCTTTTGTTCATTTTTCAAATCTAAGTAAGATTTGTGTTTTGTTTGCTGCTCTGCATGTGTTTTCACTTAAAATCATCTTCAAAACACTAGTTTTACATAATGCTCTGTGAATTCAGGAGGTAATTCAAGTAAAAAGTTCAATAAGATACTTTTTTTGGCTGCTATACACTTGCTTTCACTCACAATGTCAAAACCCTGCTTTTACCATGCCAATGCTGCAGTTTCTGCACTTTGGAAATCTAAGTAAGTTTCTTTCTTTTGCTGCTATGAACGTGTTTTCAAAACAATCAACATCAAAACACTACTTTAACCTAATGATGGGTGAATGCAGTTAATTCTTCAGTTTAGAAAACAAATAAAGAAACTTCTTTCATTGCACGTGTTTTCACTTAAAATCAACCTAAAACACTGGATCCACCTAACTCTCTGTGAATGCAGGAGGTACTTCAAGTTTGAAAGGTATGTCAGATACCTGTTTGTTTGGCTGTTTTGCACTTGGTTTCACTCACCATGCCTACCCTCTGCTTTTTCCTAATGCTATGCCCATGCAGTAGTTTCTACACTTTGCAAATCTAAATTAGATTTGTGTTTTAATTGCGGCTATGCGTGTGTTATTACTTATAATTATCTTCAGAACACTGGTTTTACCTAACTGTGAATTTGGAGGTAATTCAACATTGAAAGGTAAGTAGGATCCTTGTTTGTTTGGCTGCTATGAACTTGCTTTCACTCACAATCACTGTAAAAACACTGCTTTTACCTTTGCTATAACAAAGCAGCAGTTTCTTCCCATTTCAAATTTAAAATTTGTGTCCTGTTTGATGCTGTGCATGGGTTTTCACTTAAAATAATCTTGAAAACACTGGTTTTACCTAACATTCTCTGAATGAGGGATGTAATTCAATTTTGAAATTTATGTAAGATATTTGTTGTTGTGGCTGCTATACACTTGGTTTCACGCACAATGTCAAAACCCTGTTTTACTATGCCAATGCTGCAGTTTCTTCACTTTGGAAATCTAAGCAAATTTCATTCCTTTGCTGCTATGCACATGTTTTCACTTACAATCAACTTTAAAACACCGCTTTTCCCGAATGGTGGGTGAATGTAGTCAATTCTTCATATTAGAAAACCAATAAAGATACTTGTTTCATTGGCTGTTTTGTATGAGTTTTCAAATAAAATCCACTTCAAGACACCGGTTTCACAACCTTCTGTGAATGCAGGAGGTACTTAAAGTTTGAAAGGTAAGTAAGATATTTGTTTATTTGGCTGCTATGCACTTGCTTTCACTCTCTGTGCCAACACACTGCCTTTTCCAAATGTTACACCAATGCAGTAGTTTCTTCACTCTACAAATTTCCATAAGATTTGTTTTTTATTTGCTGCTACACATATGTTTTCCCTTACAATTATCTTCAAAACCCTGAATTTGCCTAACATCCTGTGAATGCAGGAAGTACTTCAACTTTGAAACCTAAGTAAGATACTTGTTAATTTGGCTGCTATACAGTTGCATTCACAATAATCAATGTAAAAACACTGCTTTAACCTAATTAAATGCCAATGCAGTAGATTCTTCACTTTTCAAATCTAAGTAAGATTTGGGATTTGTTTGCTGCTATGCATTTATTTTCACTTAAAATCACCTTCAAAACACTGGTTTTACTTGACACTCTGAATGCAGTAGGTAATTCAAGTTTGAATGTTAAGCAAGATATTTGTTTGTGTGGCAGGTATACACTTGCTTTCACTCGCTATGTCAAAACCATGCTTCTTCTATGCCAATGTGGCAATTTCTTCATTTTGGAAATCTAAGTAAGTCTCTTTCTTTTGCTGCTATACATGTGTTTTCAATTACAATCAACTTAAAAATACTGTTTTTCCTAATGCTGGGTGAGAGCTGTCAATACTTCAATTTAGAAAACTAATAAAGAAACTTCTTTTTTGGTTGCTTTGCCCATGTACATCAATGCAGTAGTTTCTTTACTTTGCATATCTAAATGAGATTTGTGTTTCATTTGCTGCTATGCAGGTGTTTTCACTTACAATTATCTTCAAAACCCTGGTTTTACCTAACATGCTGTGAATGCAGGAGGTACTTCAACTTTGAAACGTAAGTAAGATACTTGTTTGTTTGGCTGTTATGCACTTGATTTCATTCACAGTCATTGCAAAATCCCTGCTTTTACCTAATGCTATGCCAATGCAGTTGTTTCTTCACTTTTCAATTCTAAGTAAGATTTGCGTTTTGATTGCCACTATGCATGTGTTTTCACTCTCAATTATCTTCAAAACTGGTTTTACCTAACATGCTCTGAATGCAGTAAGTACTTCAACTTTGAAATGTAAGTAAGGTACTTGTTTGTTTTGCTACTATACACTTGCTTTCACTCACAATGTGAAAACATTATATTTACTAAAGCAATGGCAATGCTGTAGTTTCTACACTTTGAAATCTAAGTAAGATTTGTTTTGTTTTCTGCCATGCAGGTGTTTTCATTTAAAATCATGTTCAAAACACTGCTTTTACCTAATACTCTGTGAATGCAGGAGGTATTTCAAGTTTGAAACTTCTTTGTTTACCTGCTAGGCACTTACTTTCACTCAATTTAAAATCAATAATTTTACCTAATGTTGTAACTGTGCAATGGTTTCTTCACTTTTCAAATGTAAGTTAGATTTGTGTTTTGTTTGCAGCTATGCATGTGTTTTCACTTAAAATCCTCTTCAAAACTCTGGTTTTACCTAACTCTCTGTAAATGCAGGAGGAAATTAAAGTTTGAATGTTAAGTTAGATACTTGTTTGTTTGGCTGCTATACACTTGCTTTCATCACAATGTCAAAACCCTGCTTTTACTATGAAAATGTAGCAGTTTCTTCACTTTGAAAATCTGTACAACTTTCTTTCTTTTTACTGCTATGCACATGTGTTTTCACTTACAATCGAATTCAAAACAGTGCTTTTCCATAATGCTGGGTGAATGCAGTTAATTCTTCAGTTTAGAAAACCAATAAAGAAACTCATTTCATTGGCTGAATTGCACGTTTTCACTCAAAATCAACTTCAAGACCCTGGTTTCACCTAACTCTCTGTGAATGCAGGAGGTACTTCAAGTTTGAAAGTGAACTAAGATACTATTTTGTTTGGCTTCTATGCAGTTGCTTTCACTCAGTATGCAACACACTGCTTTTCCTAATGTTATGGAATGCAGTACTTTCTTTACTTTACATATCTCAATAACAGTTATGTTTATTTGTGGCTATGCATGTTTTCACTTACATTATCTTCCAAACACTGGTTTTGAGTAACATGCTGTGAATGCAGTAGGTACTTCAGCTTTGAAACATATGTAAGATACCTGTTTGTTAGGCTGCTATGCACTTGCTTTCACTCACAATGTCAAAACCCTGTTTTTACTATGTCAATGCTGCAGCCTCTTCACTTTTGAAATCTAAATAAGTTTCTTTTTTTTGCTGCTATGCACGTGTTTTCATTTAAAATCAACATCAAAACTCTGCTTTTCCCTAATGCTGGGCGAATGCAGGCAATTCTTCAGCTTATAAACCCAAGAAAAAACTGGTTTCATTGGCTGTTTTGCAAGTATTTTCTTTTAAAATTAATTTCAAGACACTTGTTTCACGAACTCTCTGTGAATTCAAGAGGTACTTAATATTTGAAAGGAAACTAAGATACTTGTTTGTTTGCTAGCTATGCACTTGCTTTCACTCTCTGTGCCAACACAAGCCTTTTCCAAATGCTACACCAAATGCAGTAGTTTCTTTACTTTACAAATCTCAATAAGATTTGTGTTTTATTTGCTGCTTGCATGTGTTTTCCCTTACAATTATCTTCAAAACACTGCTTTTACCAAACCCACTGTGAACGCAGGAGGTACTTGAACTTTGAAACTTAATCAAGATATTTCTTTGTTTGGCTGCTATGCACTTGCTTTCACTCACAATCAGTAAAAACACTACTTTTACATAATGCTATGCCAATATAGTAGTTTATTCACTTTTCACATCTAAGAAATATTTGTGTTTTGTTTGGTGCTATGCATGTATTTTCCCTTAAAATTTTCTTCAAAACTCTGGTTTAACATAACACTCTGTGAATGCAGGAGGTACTTCAACTTTGAAATGTAAGTAAGATACCAGCTTGTTTGACTGCTATACACTTGATTTCACTCACAATCAATGTAAAAACACTGCTTTTACCTAATGCTATGACAAACCTGTAGTCTCCCACTTTTCAAATCTAAGTAAGATTTGTGTTTGGTTTGCTGCCATGCCTGTGTTTTCACTTAAAATCATCTTCAAAACACTGGTATTACATAACACACTCTGAATGCAGGAGGTAATTCATGTTTGAATGTTAAGTAAGATACTTGTTGGTTTGGCTGCTATACAATTGCTTTCACACACAATGTCAAAACCCTGCTTTTACAAGGCAAATATGTTGCAGTTTTTCCCTTTGGAAAACTAAATATGTTTCTTTCTTTTGCTGCTATCTACGTGTTTTCACTTACAATCAACTTCAAAACACTGCATTTCCCTAAAGCTGGGTGAATGCAGTCAATTATTCAGTTTAGAAAACCAAGAAATAAACTTGTTTCATTGGCTGCTTTGCACGTGTTTTCACTTAAAATCAATTTCAAGACACTGGTTTCGCATAACTCTCTGTGAATGCAGGAAGTACTTCAAGTGTGAAATGTAAGCAGGTACTTCTTTGTTGTCAGTGTTGGCTATTTTCCTGCTATGCACGTGTTTTCACTTACAATCATCTTCAAAACACTGCTTTTCTCTAATGCTGGGTGAATGCAGTCTATACTTCAGTTTAGAAAACCAAAAAAACCTTGTTTCATTGGCTGCTTTGCACGTGTTTTCACTTAAAATGAACTTCAAGACACTGGTTTCATCTAACTCTGTGAATGCAGGAAGTATTTCATGTTTGAAAGGTATGTAAGATAGTTGTTTGTTTGGCTGCTATTCACTTGCTGTCACTCACTTTGCCAACACACTGATTTTTCCTAATGCTATGCCAATGCAGTAGTTTCTTTACTTTACAAATCTCAATAATATTTATGTTTCATTTGCTGCTATGCATGTGTTTTCACTTACAATTATCTTCAAAACACTGGTTTTAATGAACACACTCTGAATACAGCAGGTTCTTCAACATTGAAAAGTAAGTAAGACACTTGTTTGTTTGGCTATTGTGCACTTGCTTTCGATCACAATCAATGTAAAAACACCGCTTTTTTAATAATGCTTTGCCAATGCAGTTGTTTCTTCACTTTCAAAATCTAAGCAAGCTTTGTGTTTTCTTTGCTGCCATGGATGGGTTTTCACTTAAAATCAGCTAAAAAATCACCTGCTTTACCCAATGCTGTGTGAATGCAGGAGTTAATTCAACTTTGAAAATTAAGTAAGATACTTGATTGTTTGGCTGCTATACACTAGCTTTCAACCACAATGTCAAATCTCTGCTTTCACTATGCCAGTGCTGCAATTTCTTCCCTTTGGAAATCTAAGTAAGAATCTTTCTTTCGCTGCTATGCACATGTTCTCACTTACAATCAACATCATAACACTGCTTTTCCCTAATACTGGGTGAATGCAGTCAATTCTTCACTTTAGAAAACCAATAAAGAAGAATGTTTCATTGCCTGCTTTGCATGTGTTTTCACTTAAAATCACCTTCAAGACACTAGTTTCACCTAACTCTCTGTGAATGCAGGAGGTACATCAAGTTTGACAGAATGTAAGTTAGTTGTTTGTTTGGGTGCTATGCATTTCCTGTCACTCACTAAGCCAACACACTGCCTTTTCCTAATTCTATGCAAGCTGTAGTATCTTTATTTTACAAATCTCAATAAGATTTGTGTTTTATTTGCTGCTATACATGTGTTTTCATGCACAATTATCTTCAGAACACTGGTTTTACCTAACACACTGTGAATACAGGAGGTAATTCAAGTTTGAATATTAAGTAATATCCTTTCTTTGACTGCTATACACTTACTTTCAACCACAATGTCAAAACTCTGCTTTTATTTTGCCAATGTTGCAGTTTTTTCACTTTGGAAATCTAAGTAAGTTTCTTTCTTTTGCCACTGTGCACGTGTTTTCACTTACAGTCAACTTAAAAATGCTGCTATTCCCTAAAACTGGGTGAATGTTGTCCAATTCTTTAGATTAGAAAACCAATAAAGAAACTTGTTTCATTGGCTGCTTTGCATGTGTTTTCACTTAAAATCTACTTCAAGACACTGGTTTCACCTAATTCTCTGTGAATGCAGGAGTACTTCAAATTTGAAAGTAAGTAAGAGACTTCTGGGAAGATGGTGGACTAGTAAGACACGGGAATCTCTTCTCCAGAGAAGTAGTTAGAGAACAGGCTGAAACATACCCGAAATATATCTTCTAGAGTTTAGGACAGCAGGTGAAGGATGCACAACCCCCAGAGGAGAGAGGGACAAAAAAAGGAAATCATAACGTCAGAACAAGAACTGTGAGTTGAAACCAGCACTGGCTGCTGCTGCCAGCACCCCCCCACACACACTTAAAATTATCAGGCCACTGAGCCCGTGACTGCAGGCAAAGGGTGCTCCAGGGTTCTACCACTACCTGAAATGGGAGAGAGAGGGAAACAGAGTTAGGCTGACACAGGTTCTGACCCACAAATTTGGGCAGTGGAGCCCCAAATTCTTCCACACAGTGATGAGCCCTGGGAGCTAAGGAGAGACTGGAGAAATTCGGCCCTCATATATTCCCTCTCTTATAGCCTGGACTAATTGTTGAGGACTCCACAGGAGAAGGGAGAGAGATCCTGGGGCTGAAACTGCTTTTGCCTCTCAGGTTTGGTCTGCCCTGTCCCAAGAGCCCTTCCAGTTCTGGTGGGGCTGTGCCATAGTTTGCCTTGGAGCCTGCAAGGGGCTAAAGATATACAAACCTCCCAATCTCCTCCGCTACTAACAGGGAGTGATTGTTGAGGATTCAGAGTGGAGAGGAAATATTTCATAGCTGGGAAAAGGGAGGAGGCAACCAGAGAAGTTTGGAGAACTGTCTAATAAATTTTGAATTACAAGACTCTTAGGCCCCAGACAGGAAGCTTTACGATATTGATCTGGTCTGTGTCACGAAAAATACAGTCCGACAAGGCATTGAACTGAGAGCTGCCAACAAGCGCCATCTCCTGGCAGACCAATGAAGTGCACTTAAGAAAACTAAGTATGAGAGGCTTTTCCTGGCCTCTATAACTTCCCTGCCCAAGACCCTAGGAAACAACTCCACAAACAATTAATGGGTCCAGTGCCCAGTTTTGAGCAACCAGCAGGACAATCCCAAAAATCAAGGTTGAGCCAAAAATCAAAGTGTGGTAACTCACAGCCTCCGGCCACTAAAACTCTACGAAAGAGAAAGAGATAGAGCATCTAAGTAAAATACAGTAAAAATGAGATGCCTAAACACCAGCAAAAAATTATGAGCCATACTAAGAAAATAGAAGACTTGGCTCAAGAAAATTAATACATCAAAGTCCCAGAAGACATGCAAAGTTTGAGAGACCTAATCAGTGAGATGAGCACAAATTTCCAAAATCAAATTAATGAGATGTAGGAAAATATAGTTAAGGAGATAAAAGACATCAAGAAGACATTGAGAGAAAGCAAAGAAGAATTTGAAATCCTGAAGAGGAAAGTAACAGAGTTCATGGGAATGAAAGACACAATAGGTAGTCAAAAGCACATTTGAGGCATACAACAGCAGACTCGAAATGATAGAAGAAAGTATAAGTGATACCAAAAACAGAGCACCTAAAATTGAAGAGAGAAAAGAACAGAGAGAGAAAAGAATGGAAAAAATCGAGCAGTGGCTCAGAGAGTTGAATGACAACACAAAACACATGAACATACGTGTCATGGGATTTCCAGAAGAGGATGAGATAGGAAAAAGGGTAGAAAGAGTATTTGAGGAAATAATAGCTGAAAATTTCCCAACTCTCACAAAAAAAATGAACTTAAATGTCCAAGAAGCACACTGTACCCCAATGAGGATAAATCCAAAAAGGCCCACACCAAGACACACACTATTCAGTATGTTAAGTTGAAAGACAAAGAGAAAATTCTCAGAGAAGCAAGAAAAGAGCAAATGAACATGTACAAAGGACGTCCGGGAAAACTTAGTGCAGATTTCTCTTCAGAAACCATGGAGGCGAGAAGACAGTGGTATCATATAATTAGGAAACTGAAAGAGAAAAACTGCCAGCCGAGAATTCTTTGTCCAGAAAAACTGTGCTTCAAATATGAAGGTGAGTATAAAGTATACACAAACAAACAGAAATTAAGAGAGTTCGCAAAAAGAATCCACCTTTGCAGGAAATATTAAAGGAAGCCTTAGATCCTGAAGAAAAAGACAAGAGAGAGAGGCCTGGAGGAGAATATAGAAGAAAGAAAAGCAGGAAGGATAACCAAAAGAGTAAAAAGAGAGGCAAAAACAAGATGACATATGAAAACCAAAGAATACAATGGTTGAAATAAATAGTGCATTTTCAGGAATATCATTTAATGTGAATGGATTAAATTCCCCAATCAAAAGATACAGGCTGACAGAATGGATAAAAAACATGAGCCATCCATATGCTGCTTACAAGAAACTCAACTCAGACCCAGGGATTCAAGCCGGCTGAAAGTAAGAAGGTTGGAAAAAGATACTCCACGTGAATAGTAAACAGAAAAGAGCAGGGGTAGCTATACTAATATCAGACAAAAAAGAGTTCAAATGCAAAAATGTGATAAGAGATATGGAAGGCCATTTTATATTAATAAAAGGGATGATCCTCCAGGAAGATATCACAGTCATAAATATCTACGCACCTAACCACGGTGCCCTAAAATATATGAGCCAAACTCTGGCAAAACTGAATGAAGAAATAAACATTTCTACAATACTCATTGGAGACTTCAATACCCCTCTCACATCATTAGATAGAATAACTAGATAGAAGATCAACAAGGAAACAGAGTACTTGAACAATATGATAAACAAATTAGACCTAACAGCCATATACAGAACACTGCATCCAAACTCAGCGGGTTATACATTCTTCTCAAGTGCCCATGTATCTTTCTCCAGGATAGACCACATGTTAGGTCACAATTCAGCTCTCAATAAATATAAAAAGATTGAAATATATAAAGCACCTTCTCATAACATAATGGAATGAAACTAGAAATCAAAAACAGACAGGAAAGAAGTAATTTTGGAAATGTGTGGAGACAGAACAACACATTCTTAAATATTCGGGGGATAAAAGTAGAAAGGGAAGGGAAATCAATAAATATATTGAGACAAATGAATATGAGAATAAAACATAAATTTCCTTCTTGAGAGGGAAATCTATAGTCCTAAATGCCTATATTAACAAAAAGAAAGATCTAAACTCAAAGATTTAACTGAACAACCAGAGAAACAAGAAAATGAACAGCAAACCAATCCCAAAGCAAGCAGAGGGAAAGAAGTAATAAAGATTAGAGCAGAAGCAAATGAAAATGGGAACAGAAAAACAATAGAGAAAATCAACAAAACCAAAAGCTGGTTCTTTCAGATCAATAAAATTGACAAAACCCTCGCTAGATGAACAAAGAAAAAAAGAGAGAAGATTCAAATAAATACAATCAGAAATGAAAGGGGTGAAATCACAAACGGCCTCACAGAAATAACAAGAATCATGATAGGATATTATGAGAAACTATAAGCCAACAAACTAGACAACCTAGAAGAAATGGACAAATTTCTAGAAACACATAACCAACCTACACTGATGCTACAAGAAATACAAGAACTTAACAAACCAATCACAATTAATGAGTTTGAATCCATCGTCAAAAATCTCAGAGTAAAGTCCAGGACCCGATGGCTTCACAGGTGAATTCTACCAAGCATTTCAAAAAGAATTAACACCAATCCTGTTTAAGCTTTCCAAAAAATTGAAGAGGAGGGAAAATTACCCAACACATTTTATGAAACCAAAATCACCCTAACACCAAAGCCACATAAAGATTCCACAAGAAAAGAATGTTACAGACCAATCTCTCTAATGAACATAGATGCAAAAATTCTCAACAAAATACTTGCCAATAGATTCCATAAGCATATCAAAATATTTATACATCAAGACCAAGTGGGATTTATTCCTGGTATGCCAGACTGGTTCAACATAACCATGGATGGGGTAGTGATGTGTTTTAACTGAAATAGGCTATGGGTTTGCCTTTCTGACGTGTGATGCTTCTTCCAAAACTACCATTTGTGGACTTACCGAATGTCTTATCTACCACCATGGCATTCCAAACAGCATTGATTCTGATCAAGGAACCCATTTCACAGCAATTGATGTGCGGGAATGAACACATGCCCATGGAATTCACTGGTCTTAGCATGTTTCCCATCACCCTGAAGCAGCTGGATCAATAAACTGTGGATTGGCCTTTTGAAGACTCACTTACGGTGCCAACTAGGTGGCAATATCTTGCAGGGCTGTGGCAATGTTCTCCAGGAGCCTGTGTATGCTCTGATTCAGCATCCTCTCTATGGTGCTGTTTCTCCCATAGCCAGCATTCATGGGTCCAGGAATCAAGGGGTTGAAATGGGAGTGACACCACCCACTATTACCCCTAGTGACCCACTAGGAAAATTTTTGCTTCCTGTCTCTGCAAACTTAAACTCTGCTGGTCTACAGGTTTTAGTCCCAAAAGGAGGAGTGCTGCCACCTGGGAACCTAACAATGATTCCATTGAACTGGAAGTTAAGACTGCCACTTGGCCACTTTGGACTCCTCTTACCTGTGAATCAACAGGCAAAGAAGGGAATTACTGTATTGGCTGGAGTGATTGATCCTGACTATCAAGGGGAAATAGGACTATATCTACATAACGGGGGTAAAGAAGAGCTTGCCTGGAATGCAGGAGATCACCTAGGGCATCTTCTATTCCTGCCATGCCCTGTGACTAAAATCAATGTAAAATTGCAACAAACCCATTCAAGCAGGACTAACAATGGCCCAGAATCTTCGGGAATGAAGTTTGGGTCACCCCACCAGGCAAAGAACAACGGCCAGTTGAAGGGCTTGCTGAAGGTAACAGGAACATGGAATGGGTAGTGGAAGAAGGTTTCATGACTATTACATTCCTCATTTCTGTAACTGGTCACATGGTCAAAGTTCATATTTATCACTATCTTCTTCCATGTTTCATTTTGAGTATGATTGTATATGTACACAAAACAAATTTCTTTGTTTTCTTCCCCAACCTATTCCCCTAACAAGAAAAGTTATATAAATTCCATGTCATAATATTTACGGATGTCACGTTTAAGAGTGACTATTACCCAAGGACTTGCACCTTGGTCTATGGGAATTAATGTGTTTCTGGGTGTATGCACGGGAGTTGAACATTGTTAGGTGGAAATATAGATGTATGCTTGTCTGTTATTGTTTTTACTTAGAGACTAAATATGGTTTAGAGTAATGTGTATGATTGCCAAGTTGACAAGATGTGGACTGTGATGGTTAGGCTAATGTGTCAGCTCAGCCAGGTAATTGTGTCCAGGTATTTGTTCCAGCAAACACTGGGCTAATTTTATTATGAGAGCATTTATGGACTTCAATCATCAGTGAGTTTACTGCATGGATGGCTGATTACATCTGCATCAATCAGGGAGATCACATCATCAATGGATGTTGCTTTTATCTAATCAGTTTAAGGGATTAAAAGGGGAAATGATTTCAACATTCACAGATAATTTCCCAGGTTGTTGTTGGACAGGCAACTTCTCCCAGAAACTAATCAATGAACTTTCATCGGACTTTCATCAGAGCCACTGGTTTGCAGCCTGCCTGTAGAATCTGGACTTCTGCATCCACATGGTCATTTAAGAGGCTCTTTTAAAATCTCATATTATTGACAGATATCTCCTGTTGATTCTCTTTCCTGAGAGAACCATGACTAATACACCACATTAACAAATTGAAGGAAAACATCACATGATCATCACAATAGATGCAGAAAAGGCATTTGACAAAATCCAACATCCTTTTTTGATAAAAATATTTCAAAAGATAAGAATAAAAATAAAATTCCTCAATCTGATAGAAGGCATATATGAAAAACCCACAGCCAACAACATACTCAATGAGGAAATGTTGAAAGCTTTCCTTCTAAGATTGGGAATAAGACAAGGATGCCCACCGTCATGATTGTTATTCAACATTGTACTAGAAGTTCTAGCTAGGGCAATTAGACAAGACAAAAAAATTAAAAGCTTCCAAATATGAAAAGAGGAAGTACAACTCTCACCATTTGTGGATGACATGATCCTGTACTTAAAAATCCTGAAGTATCCATGACAAAGCTACTTGAACTAATAAATAAGTTCAGCAAAATGACAGGATACAAGATCAACATGCAAACATCAGTAATGTTTTTGTTCACTAGTACTGAAAAACCTGAGGAAGAAATAAGGAAGAAAATTTCATTTTCAATAGCAACAAAAAGACTCAAATACCTAGGAGTTAATTAAACCAAAGAAGTACAGGACCTATATGCAGAAAACTACCAATCAATGCTAAAAGACATTTTAAAAGACCTAAATAAATGGTAAGACATTCCGTGTTCATGGATTGGAAGAATAAATATTGTGAAGATGTCCATCTTGCCCAAACTGATTTATAGATTCAATGCAATACCAATCAAAATCCCAACAGCTTTCTTTACAGAAATAGAGAAGGCAATTACCAAATTCATCTGGAAGGGTAAGTGCACCCAAATTGCCAAAAGCATTTTAAAAAGGAGAGCAATGTTGGAGAAATTTCACAGCCTGACCTTGAAACATATTACAAAGCTACCATGATCAAAACAGCATGGTACTGACATAAAGATAGACACATCAATCAGTGGAATAGAGTAGAGAACCCAGAAATATACCCTTACCTATACAGTCAACTGGTTTTTGACACACCTACCCTGCCCACACTAATGGGAGAAAACAGTCTCTTTAACAATTGTTTTGGGAGAACTGGATATCTATAACCAAAAGAATGAAAGAGGACCCCTATCTCACCCCCTATACAAGAATCAATTCAAAATGGATCAAAGATCTAAATTTAAAAGCCATGACCATAAATCTACTATAAGAAAATGTAGGGAAACATCTTCAATACATTGTAGTAGGTGGTGGTTTCTTGGACCGTACACCCAAAGCACGTGCAACAAAGGAAAAAGTAGATAAATGGGACCTCCTTAAATTTAAACACCTTTGCACCTCAAAGGACTTTGTCAGAAGGGTGAAAAGGTAGTCAACTCAATGGGAAAAAATATTTGGAAATCACATATCTGATAAGTGTTTAATGTGCAGGAAATATAAAGAGATGTTACAACTCCACAATGAAAAGACAAATGACACAATTAAAAAATGAGCGAAAGGCTTGAATAGACATTTCTCCAAAGAAGAAATAGAAATTGCAAAAAAAAAAAAAAAAAAAGAAGAAATGCTCAACATCACTCATGATTACGGAAATGCAAATCAAAACTACAATGAGATATCATTTCACACCTATCAGAATGACCACTATTAAAAAGACAGAGAACTAAAAGTGTCAGAAAGGATGTAGAGAGATAGGAACACTGCTTCACTGTTGGTGGGAATGCAGAATGGTACAAGCACTATGGAATACTGTTTGGGAGTTCCTAAAGAAGTTTAATATAGACTTGTCAAGTGACCCTAAATACCACTAATGGGTATATACCCGGAAGAACTGAGATCATTGACATGAAGAGACATCTGCACACCGATGTTCATAGCAACATTATTCATCATTGCCAAAAGTTGGAAACAATCCAGGTGACCATCAACAGATGAATGGATAAACAAACTGTGGTCTAGTCTCACAATGGAATATTATGCAGCTGTAAGAAGAAATAAAGTCATAAAGCATACAGCAACATAGATGACCTGGAGGACATTATGTTGATTGAAGCAAGCCACACAAAGGGACAAATACTGTATGAATGAGTTACTCTGAAGCAAATATATTGTGTAACATACTGTTTCATCAAAAAATTATATGTATTCATTACACTTAATTGACTAATGTATATATTTTTTCATTTGTTTTTACTTTTTAGTTTATAATTGCTTATATTTTCAGTTATTAAATGTACAAATAAATGTAAATAAAAAGAAAAAAGTGTCGTGAAGAAGATCCTGGATTCACAGAGCTTTAGAATGAAAATTGGGTTTTGAAGTTGACTGTAACTCCAAGCAAGTGCATAGCTGCCAATAAAATGAGTACCTTGCTTAGTTTTTAAAACTGGAGGAACCACATCATTGGCATTCCATTTGGTAAAAGCAGTGTTTGGACCTTGATTGTGAGTGAAAGCAGGTGCATAGCAGCCAAACAAACAAGTATCTTCCTTACATTTCAAACTTGAAGTACCTCCTTCATTCACATAGAGTTAGGGGCAGCAAGTGTCTTGAAGTTGATTTTAAATGAAAACACATACAAAGCAGCCACAGAAACAAGTCCCTTCATTGGCCCTCTAAACTGAAGATCCAAGTACATTCACTGAGTGGTAGGGAAAAACGATTGGAACTTTTGTACACTGTGGAGTTCATGGAGCCTGTGGAGCCTGTGGAGCTTGTGGAGCCTGTGGTGCCTTTGGAGCCTGTGGAAACTTTTGAAAATATGGAGACCTGTGGAGCCTGTGCAGGCCCATGTAACCTGTGGAGACTTTGCAGTCTGTGGAGCCTGTGGTGCCCATGGACTCAGTGGAGCCTGTGCATACATATGGATCCTGTTGAGCACATGGAGCCCATGGAGACCATGAAGCCCATGAAGGTCAATGATTCCATGGAGTCCTGTGTAGCTTTGCATTTTAAAGCATGTTAAGACTGTTGAGGCTTGCAGAGCCTGTGGAGTTCATGGAGCCTATGGGACCCCCATAGAATGTTGAGCTATGGAGTATGAGAAATCCATGGAGACTCTGGAGCCAATGGAGCACATGTAGCCCATGAATGCCTGTGAAATTTGTGGAGTCTGTGGAGACCATGGAGGCCTGTGGAGCCTATGCAGGCACTTGGAGGCCTCTGACACCTGTGGACCATATGCTGTCTGTGGATACCATAGAGCCCAAGGATCCCTGGAGGCTGTGTAAGTCAGTGGAGACTGTGGGGCATTTGGAGCCTGTAGAGGCCCATATAGCTTGTGGAAACTGTGTAACCAATTGAGCCTATGCAGTCCTGTGGAGCCCATGGAGTCCATGGAGCCTGTAGAGGCCTATGGAGCCTTTTAAGCCCTGTGGACTTGGATGAGGCCATGGATACCATGAAGTCCGTGGAGACCATGGAGTACTCAAAGCCTATGGAGCCTGTATAGCCTATGTAGGCCCAGGGAGCCTGTGGAGCCTGTACAGCCCTGTGGATCCTGTGGAGCTCATCAAGCCCATGGGGCCCATGGAGTGTGTTGAGGTATGTAACACAAGGACACTATACAGAATGTGGAAACCATGGAGCTTATCGAGCCCATGGAGGATGTGAAACCCATGGAGGCCTGTGGAGCCTATGCAGTTCATAGGACCCTGTGGAGTCCATAGTGTCTGTGCAGTACTGGTGAGCCTGTGGAGCACATGGAGCCCTGTGGAGCCTGTGTAGGCCAATAGCCCCCATGGAGCCCATGGCACCTGTGTAAGACTGTGGAACATGTGAAGCATATGGAGCCACAGGAGCTCATGAAGCCCAGGGAACCCATGGAGCCTTTGGAGCCTGAAGAGCCTCTATATTTCAAGGATGCCATGGAGCCAGTGCAGGCTCATGGTTCTGGCATAGTCTGTTGAGAACATGGAGCAATGTGGCATCTGTGGAGCACATGGAGTTTATATAGGTCCACGGAGCGGTGGAATCTGTGGAGGTGGAGGAGGTGGAGGATCATGGGGAGAACTGTGGAGTCTGTAGAGCCAATTTGGGCCATGAAGCCTTTGGAAATGTGCATGCTAATGGAGTTGTGGAGACTGGGGAGACTGTGAAGCCTGTGCAGGCACTTGGAAGCCATGGAGACCTTGGAGGCCATGGACCCCATGGGACATGCATTGCCTGTAGAGGCCTGTGGAGACTCTACAGGCCCATGGAGCTGTAACTTCAGGAACAGTATAGCTGCCAATGAAATGAGTATAATGCTTAGTTTTGAAAACTGAAGAAACCACTGCATTGGCATAGCATTAGGTAAAAGCAGTGGATTGACATTGATTGTGAGTAAAAGGATGTGCAGAGCAGACAAACAAACTAGCATCTTTCTTACTTTTCAAACTTCAATTACCTGCTGCATTCACAGAGAGTTTGATGAAATCAGTGTCTTGAAGTTGATTGTAAGTGAATACACGTGCAAAGCAGCAAATGAAACAAGTTTCTTTATTGGTTTTCTTAACTTGAGAGCCGACTGCATTCACCAAGTATTAGGGAAAAGCGGTGATTTGCAGTTGATTGTAAGTGAAAACACGTGCATAGCAGCAAAAGAAATTAGAATCTTACTTTCATTTCCAAAGTAGAGATAATGAATCATTGGCATTGAAAAGGCAGTGTTTTGACATTGGTTGTAAGTGAAAACAAATGCAAAACAGCCAAAAAAGAAGAATCTTATTTACTTTACAAAATTAAAGAACCTCTGCATTGCAGAGCATTAGGTAAATGAAGGGTTTTGACATTGTGAGTAAAAGCAAGTGCATAGTAGTCACGGTAACAAGTATTTTATTTACCTATGAAACATGAAGTACCTCCTGCATTCACAGAGTTTAAGTAAAACCAGTGTTTTGAAGTTGATTGTAAGTGAAAATACAAGCATAGCAGCAAATGAAGCACAAATCTTACTTAGATTTCAAAAGTGCAGAAACTACTGCCTTATCATAGCATTAGGTAAAAGCAGTGTTTTGACATTGATGGTTCGTGAAAAAAAGGGAAGAGCAGCCAAGGAAACAAATATCTTTTAAAATTTACAAACATGAAGAACCATTCAAAATTCACAGAACTTTTGGTTAAAACCAGGAGTTTGAAGTTGATTGTAACTCCAAGAAGTGCATAGTTCCCAATGGAATGAGTATCCTGCTTAGATTTGAAAACTGAAGAAACCACTGCATTGGCATAGCATTAGGTAAAAGCAGGTTTTGGACATTGTGAGTGAAATCTACTGCACTGCAGGCAGGGTAACCAGGAACTTACTTAACTTTCAACATTGAAGTACCTAAAGTATTCACAGAGTATTAGGTAAAACCAGTGTTTTGAAGATGATTGTAAGTGAAAACACATGCATAGCAGGAAATTAATCACAAATCTTACTAAGATTTCTAAAATGAAGGAACTACTGCATTGGCATATCTTTAGGTAAAATTCATGTTTTGACAATGGTTGTAAGTGAAAACAAGGGTATAGAAGCCAAAGAAAGAAGTATCTTTCTTAATTTACAAACGTGAAAACCACCTGGATTCACAGTGCTTTAAGTTAAAACCAGGATTTTGAAGATCATTGTAACTCCAAGCAAATGCATAGCTGCCAATGAGATGAGTATTCTGTTTAGTTTTGAAAACTAAAGAAACCACTGCATAGACATAACATTAGTTAAAAGCAGTACCTAACATTGATTGTGAGTGAAAGCAAGCCCATAAAAGCCAAAAAACACAAGTATCTTAACGAACATACAAAAGTGAAGTGCCTCCTGTATTCACAGAGAGATAGGTGACACCAGTGTCTTCAATTTCATTGTAAGTGAAAACACGTGCAAAGTAGCCAATGAAACAAGTTTCTATAGTGGTTCTCTAAAGTGAAGAAGGGACTGCATTCACTGAGTATTAGGCAAAAGCAGTGCTTTGAAGCTGAGTGTAAGTGAAAACATGTGTATAACAGCAAAAGAAACTAGAATCTTACATAGATTTCAAAAGGGAAGGAACTGCAAAATTCACAGAGAAAAAGCAGTGTTTTGACATTGGTTGTAAATGAAAACAAGTGCATAGCAGTGAAGGAAAAATTATCTTATTTACTTTACAAAAATGAAGACCTCTGCATTGGCAGAGCATTAGGTGAAATCAGGGTTCTGACATTTTGAGTTAAAACAAGTGCATAGCAGCTGAGGAAACAAGTATCGTACTTTCTTTTCAAAGATGAAATACCTCCCATATTCACAGAGTGTTAGTTAAAACCAGAGCTTTGAAGGTGGTTATAAGGGAAAACTCATGCATAGCAGCAAATGAAATACAATTCTTACTGAGATTTCAAAAGCGAAGAAAGTACTTCATTGACATAGTGTTAGATAAAAGTGGTGTTTTGACATTGGTTGTAAATGAAGACAAGGGCACAGCAGGCAAGTATCTTTCTTATATTAGAAATGTGAAGAACACACTGGATTCACAGAGCTTTAGATAAAAAAAAACGGATTTGAATGTGATTGTAACTCCAAGCAAGTGCATAACTGTCAACGAAATGAGTACTCTGATTAGTTTTTAAACTGGAGGACCCACAGCATTGGCATAGCATTAGATAAAACCAGTGTTTGACATTGTGAGTGAAAGCAAATGCATAGCAGTGAAATAAACAAGTATCTTATTTACCTTTGCAAATTGAAGAAACTCCTACATTCTCAGAGACAGGTGAAACCAGAGCCTTGAAGTTGATAGTAAGTGAAAACACTTGCAAAACAGAGAATGAAATGTTTCTTTATTGATTTTCTAAATTGAAGAACGGACTGTATTCTCTGAGCAATCTGAAAAGCAGTGTTTTGAAGTTGATTGTAAGTGATAAAACGTTCATTGTAGCAGAAAAACTAGAATTGTACTTAGATTTCAAATGTGAAGAAACTGCAGCATTGGTATATTAAAAGTAGAGTTTTGATATTGGTTTTGAGTGAAAGCAAGTGAATAGCCATCAAATAAACAACTATGTTACTTACCTTTCAAACTTTAAGTACCTCCTGCACTCACAGAGTATTATGTGAAAATAGGGTCTGGAAGTTGATTGTCAGTGAAAACACGTGCAAAGCAGCCAATTAAACAAGTTTCTTTATTGGTTCTGTAAACTGAAGAACACACTGCATTCATTGGGCATCAGGGAAATGCAGTGCTTTGAAGATATTGCAATTGAAAACATGTGCTTAGCAGCCAAAGAAACTGGAAATTTACTTAGATTTCAAAAGTGAAGAAACTGCAGCATTGACATTGAGAAAGCAGTGTTTTGACATTGGTTGTAAGTGAAAAAACTGCAGTGGAGAATGTGCAGTCAGTGCAAACCCATGGAACATGTGGAGCCCATTGAGCCCATGGATACCATTGAGCACAAGGACATCAGGGATTCCATGGAGTCCTGTGTAGCTGTTGAGCCCTTGGAGTCTGTGAAACCAGTTGAGGCCTGTGGAATCTTCTGGAGCTCAAGGAAACCACGGGACCCATGGAGCCTTTTGAAGTATGGAGCCCATGGAGAACGTGCATCCTTTGTTAGCCCATGGAGCCGATGGAGTCTATGGAGCCTTTGTATTTCCATGGAAGCAGTGAGGCCTGTGTAGGTTGTGGAACATGGGGAATCTTGACAATTCCATGGAGCCCATAGCACCTGTGTGGACCTGTCGACCCTTTGCAGGTCAATGAATCCTGTCTAGCATTTTGAATCCAGAGAGCCAGTGGAGTTTTTGCAAGCACATGTAACCTATGGAGACTGGGGAGCCTGTGGAGCCTCTGAAGCCCATGGAATCAGTGGAGCCCTTGGACCCTGTGAATACCCTTGGAGCCTGTGTAGATCAGGTAATCCATGTAGTCCTGAGTAGCTGTGGAGTACATGGAGCCTGTGAAGTCCTTGGAGCCATCGAGCCTGTGCAGGCTCAGGGAGTCTTTGGAGCCTGTACAGGCCTGTAGATCCTATGGAGTTCATCGAGTCCATGGGTCCATGGAGCCTGTTGAGGTATGGAGCCCAAGGAAACTACAGAGAAAGTGGGGCCTGAGGAGTGCATGTAGCCCATGGACACGTGTGGAGCCCATGGAGACTGTGGAGCCTGTGGAGCCTGTGGAGCATTTGGAGGCCTGTGGAGCCTGTAGAGCCCAAGGACCAGTGGAGACTGTGGACCCAATGAAGCTGGTGTAGCCCAGGGTGCCATAGAGGATTGTAGAGCCCAAGGAGGCTGTTGAGCCAATGTAGCTCATGGAGCTCTTGGATGCTGTGCAGGCCAATGGAACTTGTGAAACTTGTGAAGACCATGGAGTCCCATGGAGTTGGTGGGGCTTATGGAGTCCATGGAGCCCGATGAGTCCATGGAACTATTAAGCCTAAGGAGGCCTGAGGAGCCAGAGCAGACCCTTCAACAAAAGGGAGATTGTGAAATCTTGGATAATATAAAGAACTGTATAAACCATGGACCTCATGTGGCCCATGGAAGCTGTGAAAACCAGGGAGGCCTGTGGAGCCTGTGCAAGTCAGGACCCTGTTGTGTCCATGGTGATTCTGTAGGCCTTGGGAGTCTGTGGAGCCAGTAGAGGCCTGTGGAACCTGTGCAGGCCTATAGAACCCATGGAGCCCATGGCCCCTGCGCAGGTTTGTGGAACATGTGGAACCTGTGGAGCCACTGTAGCTTATGGAGCCCATGGAATCCATGGAAACTTGGAGACTTCTGAGCCTGTTTATCTCATGGAGGCCATGGAGCATGTGCAGGGTCATAAAGCCAACACTGTCTGTTAAGCCCATGGAAGAATGTGCAGCCTGTGGAGCACATGGAGGTTATGTAGGCCCATGGAGCATGTGGAGGCTGTGGAGGCTGAGGAGGCTGAGGATCATGTGGAGGCTGCAGAGCCCATTTTGGGCCATGGAGTCTGTGGGGTCTGTACAACTCATGGAACCTCTGGAGACTGGGAGTCTGTGGAGCTATTGCAGGCCTGTAGACCATGTTGAAATCACAGAGATTGTGCAGGCCTGGGGATATTTTGGAGGCTTTGGAACTTGTGGATCCCTAGTAGGCCAGTTAAGGCTGTGAAGACTGTTGAGACTTGACAGTAATTTGGAAACTGTGGAGCCAGTTGAGACAATGATGCCTCTGAAGCCAATGGAGACCTGTGGAGCCTGTGAAGGCCAGTGGCATCTAGGGCAGCTGTGGGGCCCATGGAGGGTGTGGAGACTGTTCAGAACCAAGAAGCCTGTGGAACAGTGATGCCTGTAGATGTTGTGGACGTCAGTGGTGCATGTGGATCCTATGGGGCCTGTGAACCAGTTGAAATCTGTGGAGCCAATGGAACCCATGGAGCCTGAGAAGCCCATGGGGCCAGTGGATCCCTTGGAACCCATGGAGGCCTGTGGAGCTGTGGAGCTTGTAAAACCCATGGACACCTGTGGAGCTGGTGCAGGCCCTTGGAGCTTTTGGAGCCTGTGGTACCTGTCGAAGCCTGTGGAAACCTTGGAGCCCATGGAAGCCTGTGGATCTTCTGGAACCAGTGGAGCCTGTTCAGGCTGTGAACACCATGGAGCCCCTAAAGGCCATGGAGCCTGTGGAGCCTGTGGAACCCATGAACCTGTGGAGATCTTGGGACCTGTGTAAACTGTGGGATCCATGGTCCCTGTAGAGCCTGGGGAGCTTGTGGAAAATGTGGAAGCCTGTGGAGTCTCTGCAGGTGCATGGAGCCTGTGGTGCCTATGGAGCCTGTGGAGACTTGGGAATGCATGAAGGACTTTCATGCCTGTGTAGGCTCATGTAACCTGTGAAGACTGTGGAGCTTGTGCATACCCACGGAGCCTGTGCAGCACGTGGAGCCCATGGAGTCCATGAAGCCCATGGACATCAGGGATTCCATGGAGTCCTGGGTAGCTGTAGAGCCCATAAATACTGTGAATATATTTGATGCCTGTGGAGACTGTGGAGCTCATGGATTCCATGGGGCCTATGGGGCATGTTGAGGTATCATGCCTGAGGAGACTTCATGGACTGTGAAGCCAATGGAGTGCATGTAGCCCTTGGATGCCTGTGGAGTCCATAGAGTCTGTGGAGTCCGTGAAGCCCATGGAGGCCTGTGGAACTTATGCCAGCCCCTGGAGTCCATGGACCCCTGTGAAGCATGTGAAGCCTGTGGAGACCATAAAGACCATGGAGCCTGTGTAGACTGTGTAGGACAGTGGAGTCTACACTGGAGGACGTCTACAAATCTGTGAAGCAGGAACCTGTAGAGCCTGTGTAACCCATGGAGCCTATGAAGACCTGTGGAACCTGTAAAGCCCATGGAACCTGTAGAGGTCTGTGGAGCCCGTGCAGGCCTTGAAAGTCTTTGAGGCCATGGATACCATGAAGTCCATGGAGACCACAGGGATCAGAATGCCCGTGGAGCCCTTGAAGCCTGTGCATGTCCAGAGAGACTGTGGAGACTGTGGAACCCTTAAATTCTGTGGGTCCCATGGAACCGATTGAGGTATGGAGCCCAAGGACACGACAGAGAATTTGGAGCCAGTGGAGTGCATGTAGCCAATGGACACATGTGGAACCCTTGTAGCGTGTTGAGGCATTTGGAGCTTGAACAGGCCCATGAAACCTGTAGAGCCGATGGAACTGATGGAGCTGGTGGAGCCCATGGAATAATAGAGCACTGTGGACCCATGGAGCCCATTGAGCCCATTGAACACATGGAGATCATGGATGTTGTGTAGGACAGTGGAACCTGTACAATTTGTGAAGCCCAAGTAGTCTGTGGAGCTGGTGGAGCTTGTGGAGGCCATAGAGACCAAAGAGCCCTTGGGGATTCTGGAGCTGAAGGAGGTCTGTGGAGCTTGGACAGGCCAATGAATGACAGGAAGGTTGTGAAATCTCTGTAAATGTAGAGGCATGTGGAATCCATGGATCTTCTGGGGCCCACAGAGGCTGTGAAACCCATGGAGGCCTGTGGAGCCTGTGCAGTCCTATAGACCCCATGGAGCCCATGTTGATTCTGCAGGCTTATGGAAAATGGGGAGCCTTGGAGCCAGTAGAGCTCATGGATGCCATGGAACCCATGGAGACTGTGGAGCCTGCAGAGCCTCTATATCTCATGGAGGCCATGGAGCCTGTGCAGGCTCATAGAACTGGCAGAGTCAGTTAAGCCCATGGAGGAAGTGGAGACATTTGTGCCCATGGAGGCTGTGTAGACCAATTTAGCCTGTGGAGGCTGTGGAGGCTGAGGAGGTTGAGGACCATGTGGAGGCATTTGGAATGTATGGATCCCATTTTGGGCCATGGAGACTATGGAGCCTGTTCAGGCTCATCGAGCCTGTGGAGACTTTGGAGCCTGTGGAGGCTGTGCAGACACATGTATGCCTTGGAGGTATTGGAGGCCATGGAGCCCATGGAGCATGCATTGTCCGTGGAGGCCTCTGGAACCTCTGCATGCCCATGGAGCCTGTGCAGCCTTAGAAGCCAATGGAGACCATTCAGCCTGTGCAAGCCAATGGAGCCAATGGAGACCATGTAGCCTATAGAATTCCGTGGAGTCTTTGGAATCTGTGGAGCCTGTTTAACCTGTGGAGCATGTGGAGGCCTCTGGAGCCCATGGAACCCCTGGCAACAGTGTATGCCTGTGTTCCCTGTGTAGGCCAGTGTAATGTGTGGAATATTGGGAACTCAGGGAGACAGAGGATTATGTGAAGGCTTGTAGATGCTGTGGAACCCATGGAGCGTGTACAGGCCTGGGGAGATTGTGGAGGCTTTGGAATATGTTCAGCTCGAGAGGCTGGTTGAGGCTGTTGATACTGTGGAGACTGTGTAGGACCTTGTGAAATGAGAAGCCTCTGGAGAACATCATGCCTATGGAGCCCATGTTGCCTGTGGATCTTGCAGATCCAATTGAGCTTGTGGAGCCTGTGGGTCCAGGGATTCCTATAGAGCCTGTGGAAATCATAGAGTGTGAGGAGCCCAAGGAGTTTGTTTAGCCTGTTCGGGCCCATGGAGCCTATAGAGCCTTTGGAGCCTGTGAAGCAAGGGGAGCCTATGGAGCCCATGGGGCCCATGGAGTCTGTTCAGGTATGGAAACTGAGAAGACCATGGAGAAAGTGGAGACAATGGAACACTGGTAGCCCCTGGATGGCTGTGATGCCCATGGAGCCTATTGAGTCCGTGGAGCCTGTGGAGGCTTGTGGAGCCTATGTATACCCCTGGTGGATGACAACTGTGGAGCATGTTTTCCCTGTGGTGACCATAGAGCCCATGGATCATGTGGAAGCTCTGCAGGCAGGTGGAGCCTGTGTGACTTTTAGAGCCTATGGAGGTGCATAAAGCCTGAAGATCCTGTGTAACCCATGGAGACGATGCAGACTTGTGGAGCCAGTGGAGCCCATGGAACCTGTAGAAGTCTGTTGAGCCTGTGTGGGCTTGTGCAGATAGGATAGTTGAGACCATGGAGATTATGAAATCCGTGGAAACCATGGAGTTCTCAAAGCCTGAGGAACCTGTGGAGCCTTTGCAGGACCAGGGAACCTGTGAAGCCTGTACAGACCTGTGGATCATGTGGAGATTGTCAGTCTCATGGGGTCCATGAACCTTGTTGTGGTATGGAGCCCAAGGAAATTACAGAGAATGTGTAGCCTGTGGACAGCATGTAGCCCATGGACACCTGTGAAGCACATGGAAACTTTTGAACCTGTGGAGACTGTGGCACCAATTGTGGACCGTGGAGCCTGTACATGCCTTAGAGTCAGGATTCTGTGGAGTCAATAGAGCTGGTGAAGCCCATGTAGTCATAAAAGACTGTAGAGTACATGGAGCTCATGGAGCCCATTCAGCCAATGGAGATCATGGATGCTGTGTAGGCCAGTGGAACCTGTGCAACCAGTGAAGCCATGGAGTCTATGGAGCTGGTGGAGATTGTGAAAATTATGTAGACCAAGAGCCCATTGTGACTATGGAGCCCAAGGAGGCCAGGGGATTCAGTGCAATCCCATGAAGGACAGGGAGACTGTGAAGTCTTTGAGAACACCGAGGCCTGTGGAAGCCTTGGAGTTATGGAGCCCATGGAGGGTGTGAAACCCGCGGAATCCTATGGAGACTGTGTATTCCTGAGGACCCTGTGAAGTCCATGGTACATCTGCAGAACTGGGGATCCTCTGGAGCCCATGAATGGCTGTGGAGCCTACACATGCCTATAGATCCCACGGAGCCTATGGCAGATGTGCAGGCATGTGGAACAGGTGGAGCCCATGGTAATTCTGCAGACCTGGGGAGCCTGGGGAGCCCATGGAGGCATGTTGAGCTGTAGAAGCCTATACACAACAGGGAGCCTATGACAACTGTGCAGACCTGTGGATCATGTGGTGCGTGTTGAGCCACTGGAGATCATAGAGCCCATGGATACCATGGAGCCTCTGGAACACAGAGCCTGGATATTTCATGGAGGCCATGGAGCCTGTCCAGACTCATGGTGCCGGCAGAGCCTGTTGAGGCCATGGAGGAATGTGGATCACTTGGAGACCATGGAGGTTAGGTAGGACCATGAAAACAGTGGAGGCACTAGACACTGAAGAATGTGTGGTCTGTGAAGCCCATTTTAGGCTATGGAGTTTGTGAGGCCTGTGTAGTCTCATGGAGTCTGTGGAGACTGGAGATCTTCTGGAGACTGTGAAGCCACATGGATGCCATGGAGGCATTGGAGTTGATGGAGCCCATGAAGCATTATTGTTCCTGGATGCCGGTGGAGATGCTACACGCCCATGGAGCCAGTGTAGCCTTTTTAGCCCATGGACACTATGCAGGGTGTTGTAGGTCTATGGAACCTGTGGGGCTTGTGGAGCTTGTGAAGCCTGTGTATACCCATGGAGCCTTTCGAGCACGTGTAGCCTGTGGAGCCCATGGAGCCTGTGGAGCCTGTAGATGCATATAGACCCCAAGGAACCTATGGCAACTGTGCAGGCCTGCAGAACATGTGGAATCTGTGGAATCACTGGAGCTCACAGAGCCCATGGAATACATGGGGCCTGTGTAGCCTGCAGAGCCTGTATATCTCATGGAGGCAATGGAGCCTGTGCAGGCTCATGATGCTATCAGAGCCTGTTGAGGCCATGGAGTAATATGGATCCCATGGAGCCATGGTGGTTATGGAAGCCAACGAAGACTGGGGAGGCTGTAGAGTCTGAAGTAGCCGAGTATCATATGGAAGTCTGTGGAGTCTGTGGAGCCCATTTTGGGCCAATGAGCTTGTGATGGCTGGGCAGGCTCATGGAGCCTCTGGAGGCTGGGGAGCCTCTGGAGACTGTGAAGCCACATAAGTGCCATGGAGTCAATGGTGTCATGGAGCCATCGAGACTACATTGCCCTGGAGGCCTGTGGAGCCTCTATAGGCTCATGGAGCCTGTTTAGCCTTTAAAGCCCTTTGACCCATGATGCCTGTGCGGGCCCATTGAGTTGTGGAGCATGTGGAGCCTGTAGAGCCTATAGGGCCTGTGGAGTCATTTGAGCCTGTGGAGCCTGTGCATACCCCTTGAGCCTGTGGTGCACATGGAGCCTATGGAGCATGTGGAGTCCAGGGAGCTTGTGGAGGTTGTGCAAACCCATGGAGCCTTTGGAGCATGTGGAACCCATTGAGACTTTGAAGTCTGTACAGACGGTGGAGGTCTGTGGAGCCTATGCAGACCCCTAGAGACCATTGACACCTGTGGAGCATGTGCTACCTGTGGAGGCTGTAGCTTCCATGGAGACTGTGGAAGCTGTGGAGGTCAGTGGAGCCTGAGAGGACTTTGGAGCATGTGGAGGCCCATGAAGCCTGTGAAGATGGTGTAAACAAAGGCGCCTATGCAGACCTGAGAAACCCGTGGAATCCATGGAGACTGTAGCAGCCTGCGGAGCCTATGTAAGCCAGTGGAGGTGGTTGAGGCCTAGGAGTCCATGAAGTCTGTCAAGACCATGTAGTTCACAAAGCCTGTGGAGCCCTTGATGCTTGTGTATTCCCAGGGAGCTTGTGGAGACTGTACAGACCTGTTGATGCTGTGCAGGCCAGTAGTACCTGTGCAACCAGTGAAACCCAGGGAGTCTGTGGCACTGGTGGAGCTTGTGGAAGCCATGGAGACCTAGGAGCCAATGGAGACTATGGATAACAAATAGTTCTGTTCAGCTTGTGCAAGCCCATGAAGGACAGGTAGACTGTGATGACTGTGAGAAGGTAGAAGCCTGTGGAACCCATGGAGCTGATGGAGCCCATGGAGGCTGTGAAACCAGCAGAAGCCTGTGGAACCTTTGCAAGCCTGAGGACCCTGTGGAGCCCATGGTGACTCTGCAGGCCTGGGGAGCCTGTGTAACCCATGTAACCTAGGCAGAGCTTTGGAACCGGTTGAGCACAGGGAGACTGTAGAGGCATGTGGATCCAATGCAGGCCTGTAGATGCAGTAGAGTCCAGGGAGACCATGAAGTCTGTGGGGACCATGGAGTTCACAAAGCCAGCTGAGCCTGCGGAGCTTGTTCAGCCCCAGGGAGCTATAACTCCATGCAAGGATATATCTGCCAATGAAATGAGGATACTTTTTAGTTTTTAAAACTGAAGAAAACATTGCATTGGCATAGCACTAGGTAAAACCAGTGTATTGACATTGAATATGCATGAAAGCAAGTGCAGAGCAGCCAAACAAAGTAGCATCTTTCTTACTTTTCAAACTTGATGTACATCCTGCATTAACAGAGAGTTAGGTGAAATAAGTGCCTTGAAGTCAATTGTAAGTGAATACATGTGTAAAGTAGCCAATGAAACAAGTTTCTTTATTGGTAATCTAAACTGAAGAACTGATTTTCACCAAGTGAAAGGTAAAAGAAGTGGTTTGAATTTGATTGTAAGTGAAAACACGTACATAGCAGCAAAAGAAACAAGAAACTCATTTAGATTTCACAAGTGAAAGAACTGCAGCATTTTAATAGAAAAAGCAAGGTTTTCACATTGGTCGTAAGTGAAAACAAATGCATAGCAGCAAAAATAGCAGTGTCTTATTTACTTTACAAAAGTGAAGATCCTCTGCATTGACAAAGCATTAGGTAAAAAAAGGGTTTTGACATTGTGAGTGAAAGCAAGTGCATAGCAGCCAAGGAAACAAGAATCTTACTTGCCTATCAAAGATGAAGTAGGTCCTGCAATCACTGAGTTTTAGGTGCAACCAGGATTTTGAAGTTGATTGTAATTGACAACACATGCATAGCTGCAAAATAAACTAAAATCTTACTTAGATTTCAAAAGTGAAGAAATTGCAGCATTCGCATAGAAAAAGCAGTGTTTTGACATTGGTTGTAAGAGAAAACTTGCAAAGCAACCAATTAAACAAGTTTCTTTATTGGTTGTCTAAACTGAAGAACCAACTGCATTCACCGAGCATTAGGGAAAATCAATGCTTTGAAGGTCATTGAAATTGAAAACACGTGCATAGAATCAAAAGAAACTAGAATTTTCCTTAGATTTAAAATTGAAGAAACTGCTACCTTGGAATAGAAAAAGCAGCATTTTGAAATTGGTTGTATGTGAAAACAAGTGCATCACAGCCAAGGAAATAAATATTTTATTTACTTTACAAAACTGAAGAACTTATGCATTGGCAGAGCATTAGGTAAAAGCCGGATTTTGACATTGTGAGTGAGAGCAATTGCATAGCAGCCAGGGAAACAAGAGTCTTACTTATCTTTCAAAAATGAAGTACCTCGTGAGTTCACAGAGTATTAGGTAAAACCAGTGGTTGGAGGGGATTATAAGTGAAAACACATGCATAGCAGCAAATGAAAAACAAAGTTTACTTAGATTTAAAAAGTGAAGAAGCTACTGCATTGGCATAGCATTAGTTAAAGGTGTGTCTTTTACATTGGTTGTAAGGGAAACAAGGGCATAGCAGCCAAGGAAAAATATATCTTTCTTGCTTTAAAAACGTAAAGAACCTCCGGAATTATGAGAGTTTTACTTTAAAACCAGGATTTTGAAGTTGATTGTAACTCCAAGGAAGTGCATAGAAGCCAATGAAATGAGTATCCTCCTTAGTTTTGAAAAAATGAAGAAACCACTGATTTGGCATAACATTAGGAAAAAGCAGTGTTTTGACTTTGATTGTTAGTGGAAGCAAGTGCATAACAGCCAAAGAAAATCTTACTTACCATTCAAACTTGAGGTAATTCCTGCATTTACAAAGTGTTAGATTAAACAACTGTCTTAAAGTTCATTTTAAGTGAAAATGCATGCAAAGGAGCCAATGAAACAAGTTTCTTTATTAGTTCTCTAAACTAAAAAACCGACAGCATTCACCAAGTGTTAGGGAAAAGCAGTGTTTTGATGATGTTTGTAAGTGAAAATACGTGGAAAGTTTCCAAAAAATAAGAATCCTCCTTAGATTTCAAAAGTGAAGAAACTGTTGTATTGGCATTGAAAAAGCAGAGTTTTGTCATTGGTTGTATGTGAAAAAATGCAAAGCCGTCACATAAAGTAATATCTTATTTACTTTACAAAAGTGAAGAACTTCTGCATTGGCAGAGCATTTGCTAAGAGCAGGGTTTGACAAGGTGAGGCAAAGTAATTGCCTAGCAGACCATGAAATATTTATCTTCCTTACCTTTCAAACATGAAGTACTTCCTGCATTCACAGAGTGTTAGGTAAAACCATTGGTTTGAACGTGATTGTTAGGGAAATCACATGCAGAGAAGCAAATGAAACACAAATCTTACTTATATTTCAAAAGTGAAGAAACTAGTGTATTGGCATAGCCATAGGTAAAAGTGGTGTTTTACATAGGTTGTAAGTGTAAACAAGGGCATAGAAGCCAAGGAAACAAGTGTCTTTCCTCCATTACAAACCTGAAGAACCTCCTGGTTTCACAGAGCTTTATGTTAAAACCAGGATTTTGAAGTTGGTTGTAACTCCAAGCAAGCATATAGCTGTCAATGAAATGAATATACTGCTTAGTTTTGAAAACTGAATAATCGACTGCGTTGGAATAGCATAAGGTAAAAGCAGTGTTTTGACATTGATTGTGAGTGAAAGCAGGTCCATAAAAGCCAAAAGAATCTTATCTATCTTTCAAATATGAAGTAACTCCTTCATTCACAGAGAGTTAGGAGAAACCAGTGTTCTGAAGTTCATTGTAAGTGAAAGCATGTGCAAAGCAGCTGAGCAAACAAGTTTCTTTATTGGTTATCTGAACTGAAGTACTGAATTTATTCACCAAGCGTTAGGAAAAAGCAGTGCTTTGAAGTTGATTGTAAGTGAAAACACATGCCTAGTAATAAAAGGGACTAGAATATTACTTAGATTTCAAAAGTGAAGAAACTGCACATTGGCAGAGAAAATGCAGTGTTTTGAAATTTGTTGTAAGTGAAAACAAGTGCATAGCAGCCAAAGAAAGAAGGGTCTTATTTACTTTACAAAGTAATGAACATCTGCAATAACACAGCATTAGGTAAAACCAGGGTTTTGACATTGTGAATGAAAGCAAGTGCATAGCAGCAAGGGAAGCAAGTATTTTACTTAACTTAAAAATGAAGTAACTCCTGCATTCACATAGTAGGTAACACCAATGTTCTGAAGGTGATTGTAAGTGAAAACACATGTATAGAAGCAAATGAAACACAAATCTTACTTAGATTTCAAAAGTGAAGAAACTACTGCATTGGTTTAGCGTTAGGTAAAAGCAGTGTTTTGACATTGTTTGTAAGTGAAAACAATGGCATAGCAGGCAAAGAAACAAGCATCTCACTTACTTTACACATGTGATTAAGATCCTGGATTCACAGACCTTTAGATTAAAACATTGGTTTTGAAGGTGATTGTAACTACAAGCAAGTGCATAATTGCCAATAAAATGAGTATCTTGCTTAGATTTGAAAACAGGAGAAACCACTGCATTGCCATAGCATTAGGTAAAAGCAGGGTTTTGACATTGATTGTGAATGGAAACAAGTGCATAGCAGCCAAGGAATGAAGTATATTATTTACTTTCAGTAGTGAAGAACTTCTGCATTGGCAAAACATTAGGAAAAAGGATGGTTTTGACATTGTGAGTGAAAGCAAGTGCATAGCAGACAGGGAAACGAGTGTCTTACTTACCTTTCAAACTTGAAACACCTCCTGAATTCACAGATTATTAGATAAAATCAGTGTTTTGAAGGTGATTGTAAGTGAAAACACACGCATAACAGCAAATGAAACACAAATCTTACTTAGTTACCAAAAGAGATGAAATGACTGCATTGACATAGTGTTAGGGAAAAGTGGAGCAATGATATTGGCTGTAAGTGAAAACAAGGGCTTAGCAGCCTAGGAAATTAGTGTCTTTCTTTCTTTAGAAACATGAGGAAACCATTTGAATTCATAGAGCTTTAGGTTAAAATCAAGATTTTGAAGTTGATTGTAACTCCAAGGAAGATGATAGCTGCCAATGAAATGAGTATCTTGTATAGTATTGAAAACTGAAGAAACCACTTCATTGGCATAGCATTAGGAAAAGTAGTGTCTTGACATTTATTGTGAGTGAAAGCAAGTGCATAGCAGCCAAACAAACAACTACCTTATGTAACTTTCAAACTTGAAGTTCCTTCTGCACCCACAGAAACTTAGGTGAAACCAGTGTTTTGAAGTTGAATGTAAGTGAAAACACAAGCAAAGCACCTGATGTAACAAGTTTCATTATTAGTTCTCTAAACTGAAGAAACGACTGCATTCACTGAGCATTAGGGAAAAGCAGTGCTTTGAAGTTGAGTGTAAAGTGAAAACATGTGCATAGCAGTAAAGAAACTAGAGACTTACATATATTTCAAAAGTGAAGGAACTGCAACATTTGCATAGAAAAAGCAGTGTTTTGACATTGCTTATAAGTGAAAACAAGTGCATACCAGCCAAGGAATGAAGTATATTAATGCTTTGGCAGAGCATTAGGAAAAACCAGGGTTTTGACATTGTGACTGAAAGCAAGAGCATAGCAGACAGGGAAACCAGTATCTTACTTGCCTTTCAAAGATGAAGTACCTCCTGCATTCACAGAGTATTAGGTAAAAGATTATTGAAAAAAAAAAACACATGCATAGCAGCAAATGAAACACAAATCTTACTTAGATTTCAAAAGTGAAGAAACTACTGCATTGGCTTAGCATTAGGTAAAAGAGGTGTTTTGACATTACTTGTAATTGAAAACAATGGCCTAGCAGGCAAGGAAACAAGTATGTTTCTTACTTTACAAATGTGAAGAAGATCCTGGATTCACAGAGATTTAGATTAAAGACCGGGTTTTGAAGGTGACTGTAACTCAAAGCAAATGCATAGCTGCCAATAAAATGAGTATCTTGCTTAGATTTGAAAAATAAAGAAACCACTGCATTGTCATAACATGAGGTAAAAGCAGTGTTTTGACATTGATTGGGAGTGAAAGCAAGTGTATAGCAGGAAAACAAAAAAGTATCTTACTTTCTTTTCAAACTTGACATACCTACTCTTTTCACAGAGAGTTAGGTGAAACCAGTGTCTTGAAATTGAATGTAAGTAAAAACACGTGCAAAGCAGCCAATGAAACAAGTTTCCTTATCGGTTCTCTAAACTGAAGAACTGACTCCATTAACTGAGCATTAGGAAGAAGCAGTGCTTTGAAGTTGATAATAAGTGAAAACACCTGCATAGCAGCAAAAGAAACTAGAATCTCACTTAGATTTCAAAAGTGAAGAAACTGCAGCATTGGCATAGAAAAAGCAGTGTGTTGACATCGGTTGTAAGTGAAAACAAGGACATAAGAGCCAAGGAAAGAGGTCTCTTATTTACTTTAGAAAATTGAAGAACCTCTCCATTGGCAGAGCATTAGGTAAAAGCAGGGTTTGACATTGTGAGTGAAAGCAAGTGCATAGCAGCCAGGGAAACAAGTATCTTACTTACTTACCTTTCAAAGATGAAGGAATTCTTGCATTCACTGAGTTTTAGGTAACACCAGGGTTCTGAAGGTGATTGTAAATGAAAACACATGCATAGCAGCAAATGAAACACAAATAGTGCTTAGATTTCAAAAGTGAAAAAACTACTGTATTGGCATAGCTTAAGGTAAATGTGGTGTTTTGACATTGGCTTCAAGTGAAAACATGTTCATAGCAGCCATGGAAATAAGTATATTTCATACTTTACAAACATGAAAAACCTCCTGGCTTTGAAGACCTTTAGGTTAAAACCAGGATTTTGAAGTTCATTCTAACTCCAAGCAAGTGTATGGATACCAATGAAATGGGTATCCTGATTAGTTTTGAAAACTGAAGAAACCACTGCAGTGTCATTGCATTAGGTAAAAACAGTGTTTTGACATTGATTGTTAGTGAAATCAAGTGGATAGCAGTCAAACACACAACTATCTTACTTACCTTTCAAACCTGAAGTATCTCCTGCATTCACAGAGAGTTAGGAGAAACCAGGGACTTGAAGTTGATTGTAAGTGAAAAACGTGCAAAGCAGCCAATGAAACAAGTTTCTTTATTGGTTCTCTAAACTGAAGAAACCACTGCATTCACAGGGCATCAGGGAAATGCAGTGCTTCAAAATTGATTGTAAGTGAAAACACGTGCTTAGTACCCAAAGATACTACAAACTTCACTTTCAAAAGTGAAGAAACTGCAGCATTGGCATAGAAAAAGTTGTGTCTTGACATATATTGTAAGTGAAAAGAAGTGCATAGCAGCCAAGGAAAGAAGCATCTTATTTACTCTGAAAAGTGAAGAACCTCTGCATCAGCAGAGCAGTAGGTGAAAGCAGCGTCCTGATATTGTGAGGGAAAGGAAGTGCATAGCAGCTAGGAAAAGAAATATCTTACTTACCTTTCAAAGATGAAGTACCTCATGCATTCCCAGAATGCTAGGTAAAACAAGTGTTTTGAAGGTGATCGTAAGTGAAAAAACATTCATAGCAGTAAATGAAACACAAATCTTACATAGATTCCAAAAGTGTAGAAACCTACTGCATTGGCATAACGTTAGGTAAAAATAATGTTTTCATATTGGTGGTAAGTGAAAACAAGGGCATAGCAAACAAGGAAACAAGTATCTTTCCTACTTTACAATGTGAAAACCTCCTGGATCCACAGAGCTGTAGGTTAAAATGAGGGTTTTGAAGTTGATTGTAACTCTAAGAAGTGCAAAGCTGCCAATGAAACGAGTATGCTTCTTAATTTTGAAAACAGAAGAAATCACTGCATAGGCATAGCATTAGATAAAAGGAGTGTTTTGACATTGAATGTGAGTGAAAGGTAGTGCTTAGCAGCCTCACTAAGAAGTATCTTATTTTTTTGCTGCTATGCACTTGCTTTCACTCACTATGCCAACGCACTGCACTTTCCTATTGATACGCCAATGCTGTAGTTTCTTTACTTTACAAATCACAATAAAATTTGGGTCTTATTTGCTGCTATGCATGTGTTTTTACTTACAATTATCTTCAAAACTCTGGTTTACCTAACACGCTGTGAATGCAGGAGATGCTTCAACTTTGAAATGTAAGTAAGATATTTCTTTTCCTAGCTGCTATGCACTTGCTTTCAATAACAATCAATGTAAAAACACTGCTTTTACCTAATGCTATTGCAATGAAATAGTTTCTTTACTTTTTAAATCTAAGTAAGATTTGTGTTTTGTTTGGTGATATGCATGTCTTTTCTTGAAAAATCATCTAAAAACACTGGTTTTATCTAACACTTTATGAATGCAGGATGTAATTCAAGTTTGAAATTTAAGAATGATACTTTTTGTTTGGCTGCTATACACTTCCGTTCACTCACAATGTCAAAACTCTGCTTTTACAATGTGAACACTACAGTTTCTTCATTTTGGAAATCTAAGTAAGTTTCTTTTTTTGATGCTATGCACGTGTTTTCCCTTACAATCAACTTCAAAACACTGCTTTTTCCTAATGCTGGGTGAATCCAGTCAATTCTTCAGTTTAGAAAACTAAGAAATAAACTTGTTTCATTGGCTGCTTTGCACGTGTTTTCACTTAAAATCAACTTCATTTCACAGTTTTCACCTAACTCTCTGTGAATACAGGAGGTACTACAAGTTTGAAAGTTAAGTAAGATACTTGTTTGTTTGGCTGCTATGCACTTGGTTCACTCACTGTGCCAACACACTGCTTTTTCCTAATGCTACACCAATGCAGTAGTTTCTTTACTTTACAAATCTAAATAAGATTTGTGTTTTATTTGCTGCTATGCATGATTTTTCACTTTAAATTATCTTCAAAACACTGGCTTTGTCTAACATCTGTGAATGTAGGAGGTAACTCAAGCTTGAAAGATACATAAGATATTTTTTTGTTTGGCTGCTATACACTTTTTTCACTACAATGTCTAAACCCTTCTTTTACTATGCAAATGCTGCAGTTTCCCTTTGGAAAACTTAGTAAGTTTCTTTCTTTTGTTGCTATGCAGGGGTTTTCACTTACAATCAACTTCAAAACACTGCTTTTCCCTAACTCTGGGTGAATGCAGTCAATTCTTCAGTTTAGAAAACCAAAAGATAAACTTGTTTCAGTGGCTGCTTTGCACGTGTTTTCACTTAAAATCAACTTCAAGACACTGGTTTCACATAACTTTCTGAGAAAGGAAGAGGTACGTAACGTTTGAAAGTTAAGTAAGCTACTTGTTTATTTAGCTGCTATGGACTTGCTCTCACTCACTGTGCCAACACACTGCTTTTTTCAAATGATATTCCTATGCAGTAGTTTCTTCACTTTTCAAATCTAATAGAGATTTGTGTTTCATTTTCTGATATGTATGTGTTTGCACTTACAATCACCTTCAAATCACTGGTTTTACCTAACATTCTGTGAAGCCAGGAGGCAATTGAACTTTGAATGGTAAGTAATATACTTGTTTGTTTGGCTGCTATGCACTTGCTTTCACTCACAATGTCAAAACCCTGCTTTTACTATGCCCAAGCTGCAGGCTCTTGGTTTTGGAAATCTAAGTAAGTTTCTTTCTTTTGCTGCTATACAAGTGTTTCACTTACAATCAACTTCAAAACACTGCTTTTCCCTAACACGGGGTGAAAGCAGTCAATTCTTCGGTTTAGAAAACCAATAAAGAACCTTGTTTCATTGGTAGATTGGCACGTGTTATCACTTACAATCAACTTCAAGACACTGCTTTCACTTAACTCCCTGTGAATACTGGAGGTAATTCAAATTTTAAAGGTAAGTAAGGTACTTCTTTGGCTGCTATGCACTTGCTTTCACTCGCTATGCCAACACACTGCTTATTCCTAATGCTATGCCAATGCAATAGTTTCTTCAATTTTCAAATCTAAGTAAGAATTGTGTTTTATTTGCTGCTATGCATGTGTTATAACTTAAAATCATCTTCACAACATTGGTTTCCCTGAACTCTCTGTGAATGCAGGAGTTACTTCAAGTGTGAATTGTAAGTAAGATATTTGTTTCTTTGGCTGCTACACTCTTGCTTTCACTCACAGTAAAGGTAAAAACCCCACTGTTACCTAATACTATGCCAATGCATTAATTTCTTCACTTTTCAAATCTAGGTAATCTTTGTGTTTTGTTTGCTGCTATGCATGTGTTTTCACTTAAAATTATCTTCAAAACACTGGATTTACATAATACACTGTGAACGCAGAAGGTTCTTGAACCTGAAATGTAAGTAAGATATTTGTTTGTTTGGCAGGTAATCACTTGTTTCAGTAACAATCCTTGTAAAACCTAAGCTTTTACCTAATGCTAAACTAAACTCGTACTTTCTTCACTTTTCAAATCTAAGTACAAGTTGTGTTTCTTTTACTGCTATGCATGTGTTTTCACTTAAAATCATCTTCAAAACACTGGTTTTACCTAACACTCTGTGAATGCCAGAGGTAATTCAACTGTGAAAGTTAAGTAAGATAATTGTATGTATGGCTACTATACACTTCCTTTCACTCACAAAGTGAAAACCCGACTTTTATTATGCTAATGCTGCTGTTTCTTCACTTTGGAAATCTAAGTTTCTTTCAATCTTTTCCTGCTATGCACGTGTTTTCACTTCAAAACACTGCATTTCCCTATTGCTGTATGAAGGCAGTGAGTTCTTTGGTTTAGAAAACCAACAAGAAACTTTTTTCATTGGCTGTTTTCCCAATGTTTTCACTTACAATCAACTTCAAGACACTGCTTCCACCTAACTCTCTGTGAATGCAGGAAGTACTTCACGTTTGAAAGGTAAGTAAGGTACTTGTTTGGCTGCTATGCAATTGCTTTCACTCACAATGTAAAAAAAAAACTACTTTTACCTAATGCTGTGCCAATGCACTAGTTTCTTCACTTTTCAAATCTAAGTAAGATTTGTGTTTTATTTGCTGCTATGCAGGGATTTTCACTTAAAATCATCTTCAAAACAGTGGTTTTACTGAAAACACTTAAATGCAAGAGTTACTTCCAGTTTGAGAGGGAAGTAAAATAATTGTTTGTTTTGCTACTATGCACTTGCTTTCACTCACAATCAGTGTAAAATCACTACTTTTACCTAATGCTGTAACCATGCAATGATTTCTTCACTTTTCAAATCAAAGTAAGATTTGTGTTTCCTTTGCTGCTATGCGTGTGTTCTCACTTAAAATCATCCTCAAAACAATGGGTTTGCCTAACATCTGTGAATGTAGGAGGTAACTCAAGTTTGAAAGATAAGTAAGATACATGTTTGTTTGGCTGCTATACACTTGTTTTCACTACAATGTCAAAACCCTTCTTTTACTATGCAAATGCTGTAGTTTCTTCCCTTTGGAAAACTTAGTAAGTTTCTTTTTTTGCTGTTATGCACGGGTTTTCACTTACAATCAAATTCATAACACTGCTTTTCCCTAACGCTGGATGAATGCAGTCAATTCTTCACTTTAGAAAGCCAAAAAAGAAACTTGTTTCATTGGCTGCTTTGCACGTGTTTTCACTTAAAATCATCATGAAAACACTGGTTTTGCCTAAAACTCTGTGAATGTAGGAGGTAACTCAACTTTTAACGTTAAGTAAGGTACTTGTTGGTTTGGCTGCTATATATTTGCTTTCACTCACAAAGTCAAAACCCTCTTTTTACTATGCCAATGCTTCAGTTTCTTGGTTTCATTTTAGAAAACCAATAAAGAAACTTGTTTCATTGGTTGCTTGGCACATGTTTTCACTTAAATCAACTTCAAGACACTACTTTTACCTAAATCTCTGTGAATACAGGAGGTAATTCAAGTTTGAATGGTAAGTAAGGTACTAGTTTGTTTGGCTGCTATGCCCTTTCCTTCACTCACAATCAATGTGAAAACACTGCTTTTACCTAATGCTATACCAAGAGGTTCTTAAATCTTCAAATCTAATTAAGATTTGTGTTTTGTTTGCTGCTATGCAGGTATTTTCAATTAAACTCATCTTCAAAACACTGGTTTTACCTAACATATGTGAATACAGGAGGTTATTCAAATTTGAAAGTTAAGTAAGGTGCTTGTTTCTTTGACTGCTATACAATTGCTTCCAACCACAATGTCAAAACCGTGCTTTCAGTATGACAATGCTGCAGTTTCTTCAACTTGGAAATCTAAGTATGTTTCTTTCTTTTGCTGCTATACACATGTTTTCACTTACAATCAACTTCAAATCCCTGCTTTTCCCTAAGTGTGGGTGAATGACTTCAATTGTTCAGTTTGGAAAACCAATAAAGAAACCTGATTAATTGGCTGCTTTGCACTTGTTTTCACTTAAAATCAACAGTAAGACACTGGATTCACGTAACTCACTGTGAATGCAGGAGGTACTACAAGTTTGAAAGTTAAGTAATATACTTGTTTGTTTGGCTTCTATGCCCTGGCTTTCACTCTCTATTCCAACACACTGCTTTTACATATAGTTACATCAATGCAGTAGCTTGCTTTACAAATCTAAATAAGATTTGTGTTAAATTTGCTACTATGCATGTGTTTTCACTAAGAATTATCTTCAAAACACTGGTTTTACCTAACCCACTGTGAATGCAGGAGGTACTTCAACTTTGAAACCTAGGTAAGGAACGTGTTTTTTGGCCATTATGCATTTGACTTCACTCACAATCAATATAAAAACACTGATTTTACATAATGTTATGCCAATGCAGTTGTTTCTTCACTTTTCAAATCTATGAAATATTGTTTTTTTTGTTGTTATGCGTTTGTTATCACTTAAAATCATCTTGCAACCTGTGAATCCCATGGAGTCCGTGGAGCTGGTGGAGTTTATGGAGGACATGGAGATCAAGGAGACTATGGAGACTATGAAGCATAAGGAGGCCTGTGGATCCAGAGCAGACCCGTGAAGTACAGGTAACCAGAAAATCTTTGAGAATATAAAGGCCGGTGGAACCCATGGAGCTTGGTGCTCATGGAAGCTATGAATTCCAGGGAGGCCTGTGGAGCCTGTGCAAGCCAGAGGACCCTGTGGAGTCCATGGTGCCTCTGCAGGCTGGGGAGGCTGTGGAGCCCATGGAGGCCTGTGGAACCTGGGCAGGCCTATAGACCCTATGGAGCCCATGGCACCTGTGCAGGCCTGTGGAACATGTGGAAACTGTGGAGCCATTGTAGCTCATGGAGCCCATGGAATCCATGGAGTTTGTGGAGACTTCTGAGTCTGTATATCTCATGGAGGCCATGGAGCCTGTGCAGGGTCATAGTGCCAACAGTGTCTGATAAGCCCATGGGGGAAAGTGGAACCCATGGAGATTATGTAGGTCCATGGAGCATGTGGAGGCTGTGGAGGCTGAGGAGCCTGGGGATCATGTGGAGGCCTGTGGAGTGTGTAGAGCCCATTTTGTGACATGGATCCTGTGGATCCTGTGCAAATCATGGAACCTCTGGAGATTGGGGAGCCTGTGGAGCTTTTGCAGGCCTGTAAACCACGTTGAAACCATGGAGCTTAAGCAGGTCTGGGGATATTGTGGAGGATTTGGAACTTGTGGAGCCCGAGTAGGCCGGTTGAGACTGTGAATACTTTCGAGTCTGTACAGTACTTTGGAAACTGTGGAGCCTGTTCAGAAAATGATGCCTCTGGAGCTGATGGAGACCTGTGGAACCTGTGCAGACCAGTGGCATCTATGGCAGCTGTGGGGCCCATGGAGTGTGTGGAGACAGTTCAAACCCAAGGAGCCTGTGTAGACATGATGCCTGTGAATGTTGTGGACGTCAGTGGTGCACATGGAGCACATGGGGCCTGTGAACCAGTTGAAATCTGTGGAGCCAATGGAACCCATAGAGCTTAAGAAGCCAATGGGGGGGTGGGGATCCCATGGAACCCATGGAGGCCTGTGGAGCTGTGGAGCTTGTAAAACCCATGGATGCCTGTGGAGTTGGTGAAGGCATTTGGAGCTTTTGGGGCCTGTGGTACTTGTGGAAGCCTATGGATCCCTTGGAGCCCATGGATGCCTGTGGAGCTTCTGGAACCAGTGGAGCATATTCAGGCTGTGAAAGCCATGGAGCCCCTAAAGGAGCTTGTGAAACTGTGGAGCTCTTGGAACTGGTGTAAACTATGTCATGCATGGAGCCTGTGGAGCCTGGGGAGCTGGTGGACAATGTGGAAGCCTGTGGAGTCTCTGCAGTTGCATGGAGCCTGTGGTGCCTATGGAGCCTGTGGAGAATTGGGAATGCATGGAGAACTTTGGTGCCTGTGCAGGTCCACGTAACCAGTGGCGACTGTGGACATTGTGCATACCCATGGGGTGTCTTAAGCACATGGAGACCATGGAGTTCATGAAGCCCATGGACATCAGGGATTCCATGGAGTCCTGGGTAGCTGTGGAGCCCATGAATCCTGTGAATACAGTTGACACCTGTGGACACTGTGGAGCTCAAGGAGTCCATGGGGCCCATGGGGTATGTTGTGGTATCATACCTGAGGAGACTGCATAGACTGTGATGCCAATGAAGTGTATGTAGCCCCTGGTTGCCTGTGGACCCATAGTCTGTGGAGTCCATGGAGCCCATGGATACTTGTGGAGTGTATGCTGACCCCTGGAACCCATGGATACCTGTGAAGCATATGCAGCCTGTAGAGACCCTAAAGCCCATGGAAATTGTGTAGCCTGTGTAGGCCATTGGAGTCTGTGTAAGTCAGTGGAGACAGTGTGTAGTGTGGAACCTGTGGAGGTCCAGAAACCTGTGGTGCCTGTGTAATCCATGGAACCTTTGCAGACCTGTGGAAACCGTGGAGCCCATGGAGCCTGTGGAGGCCTGTGGAGCCTGTGCAGGCCTTGAAAGTGGTTGAGGCCATGGATACCATAACGTCCATGGAGACTGTAGACATCACAAATCCTGTGGAGCCCTTGGAGCCTGTGCAGGTCCAGAGAGACTGTGGAACTTGTTGATCCAGTGGGTCCCATAGAACCGATGGAGGTATGGAGCCCAAGGACATGGCAGAGAATTCTGGAGACTGTGGAGTGCATGTAGCCAATGGACATGTGTGGAACCCAGGTAGCTTATTGAACCTGTGGAGACTGCAGAGCATGCTGAGGCCTGTGGAGTTTGTACAGGCTAATGGATACTGTGGAGCTTGTGGAGCAAATGGAGTTGTTGGAGTCCATGGAATCATAGAGCACTGTGGAACCCATGAAGCCAATTGAGCCCATGGAGCCCATGGAGCTCATGGATGCTGTGCAGGACAGTGGAACCTGTGCAATGTGTGAAGCCCAAGGAGCCTGTGGAGATGGTGGAGCTTGTTAAGGCCATGGAGACCAAAGAGCCCTGGAGACTATGGTGTTGAAGAAGGCCTGTGGAGCTTGTGCAGGCCCATGAAGGACAGGGAGATTGTGAAATCTCTGTAAATGTAGAGGCTTGTGGAACTCATGGGCTGTGAAACCCAAGGAAGCCTGTGGAGTCTATGCAGGCCTATAGACCCCTTGGAGTCCATGTTGACTCTGCAGGCCTATGGAATATGGGGAGCCTTGAAACCAAACGAGCCCATGGGACCCATGAAGCTTTTGAGGTATGGAGCCCACGGACATTACAGAGAATGTTTAGCCCGTGGACAGCATGTAGCCCATGGAAACCTGTGAAGCACATGGAGCTTTTTGAGCCTGTGGAGACTGTTGCACCAATTGGGGAGTGTGGAGCCTATACATGCCTTAGAGTCTTTGGATTCTGTGAAGCCAATGGAGCTGGAGAGGCCCATGGAGTCATAAAAGATTGTGGATTATATGGAGCCCATTCAGTCCACAGAGATCGTGGATGCTGTGTCGGCCAGTGGAACTCGTGCAACCAGTGAAGCCCATGGAGTCCATGGAGCTAGTGGATATTGTGGAAGCTATGTAGACTGAGGACCCAATATTGACTATGGAGCCAGGGAGACAGCGCAGTCCCATGAAGGACAAGGACAATGTGAAGTCTCTGAGAATACCGAGGTCTGTGGAACCCTTGGAGGTTATGGAGCCCATGGAGGGTGTGAAACCAGTGGAGTCCTATGGAACCTGTGTATTCCTGAGGACCCTTTGAAGCCCATGGTCCATCTGCAGGACTGGGGATTCTCTGGATCCCATGGATTGCTGTGGAGCCAATACAGGCTTCACATTCCATTGAGCCTATGGCAACTGTGCACGCCTGGTGAACCTGTAGAGCCCATGGTATGTCTGCAGACCTGGGGATCCTGTGGAGCCCATGGAGGCATGTGGAGCCTATAGAGTTCTATAAACACCATGGAGCCTATGGCAACTGTGAAGGACTGCATAACATGTGGTGCCTGTGGATCCACTGGAACTCATAGAGCCCATGGATACCATGGAGCCTCTGAAACCCACAGAGCCTGGATATCTCATGGAGGCCATGGAGCCTGCACAGGCCCATGGTGCCAGCAGAGCCTGTTGCAGCCATGGAGCAATGTGGATAACTTGGAGCCCATGGAGATGAAGTAAGCCCATGAAGGTGGTGGAGACATAAGAGATTGAAGAAGCTGAGGATCATGTGGAGTCTGTGGAGCCTATTTGGGTCATGGACCTTGTGAGGCCTGTGTAGTCTCATGGAGATTGTGGAGACTGGAGGTCCTCTGGAGACTGAAGCCACATGAATGCCATGGAGGCCTTGGAGGTGATGGAACCCATGGAGAATTATTGCCCCTGGAGGTCTGTGGAGCCTCTGCACATCCATGGAGCCAGTTTAGACATTTTAACCAATTGACACCATGTAGGGTGTGCAGGCCCATGGAACCTGTGGGGCATGTGGAGCCTGTGGAGCCTAGGTATACCCATGGAGCCTGTGGAGCACGTGTAGCCTGTGGAGCCCATGGAGCCTGTGGGGCCTGTAAAAGCCTAGAGATTGCAAGGAGCCTATGGCAACTGTGCAGTCCTGCAGAACATGTGGATTCTGTGAAGCAACTGGAGCTCATGGAGTCCATGGAACTCATCAAGCCTGTGGAGCCTGAAGAGCCTATATATCTCATGGAGGCAATGGAGCCTGTGCAGGCTCATAGTGCTATCAGAGCCTGTTGAGGCCGTGGAGTAATGTGGATCCTGTGGAGCCAATGGAGGTTATGGAAGCCCATGAAGCCTATGGAGGCTGTAGAGTCTGAAGAAGCTGAGGATCATGTGGAGGCTGTGGATTCTGTGGAGCCCATTTTGGGCAATGGAGTCAATGAAGTCTGGGTAGGCTCATGGAGCCTCTGGAGACTGGGGAACTTTGGGAGACTCTGAAGCCACATAAATGTCATGGAGCCCATAGGGGTCATGGAGCCCAGGAGCATGCATTGCCCATGGAGTCCTGTGGAGCCTCTGCATGCTCATGGAGCCTGTTTAGCCTTTGAATCCCTTGGACCCATGCAGTCTGTGTGGGACCATGGAGACTGTGGAGCACGTGGAGACTGTAGAGGCTCTAGAGCCTGTTTGGTCAATTGAGCCTTTGGAGTCTGTAAAGCCCATGGAGGCCGGTGGAGCCTATGCAGATCCCTAGAGACCATTGACACCTGTGAAGCATGTGCTGCCTGTGGAGACCATAGATTCCATGGAGACTATGGAGGCTTTGGAGTCCAGTGGAGTCTGAGGGCACTTTGGAACCTGTGGAGACCCATGAAACTTGTAGGGACTGTGTAACCAATGGATCTTATGCAGACCCCAGAGGCCCATGGAGCCCATGGAGTTTGTCGTGGCCTGTACAGCCAGTGTAGGCCAGTGGAGGTGGTGGAGGCCCTGGAACCCATGAAGTCTCTCAAGACCATGTAGTTCACAAAGCCTGTGGAGCCTTTGATGCTTGTGTATTCCCAGGGAGACTGTGGAGCCTGTACAGACCTGTGGATGCTGTGCAGTACAGTGGAACCTGTGAAACCAGTTAAACCCAGGGAGTCTGTGGAGCTGTTGGAGCTTGTGGAAGACATGGAGACTGAGGAGCCAATGTAGAATATGGATAACAAATAGGTCTGTTCAAGCTGTGGAGGCCCATGAAGGAAAGGTAGAATGTGAAGTCTGTGAGAAGGTAGAGGCCTATGGAACCCATGGAGCTGATGGAGCCCAAGGAGGCCATGAAACCAGTGGAGGCCTGTGGAGTCTTTGCAAGCTTGAGAACCCTGTGGAGACCATGGTGTCTCTGCAGGCCTGGGGAGCCTGTGGAGACCCATGAAACCTGTGGATCCTGTGTAACCCATGTGGCCTAGGCAGAGATTGGGAACTCGTTGAGCACAGGGAGACTGTAGAGGCATGTGGCGCCTATGTAGGTCTGTAGATGTGGTAGAGTCCAGGGAAACCATGAAGTCTGTGGGAACCATGGAGTTCACAAAGCTCAAAGAGCCTGTGGAGCCTGTGCAGGCCCAGGGAGCTATAAATACATGCAAGGGCAAGGCTTCCAATGAAATGAGTATACTTCTTAGTTTTGAAAACTGAAGAAACCACTGCATTGGCATAGCACTAGGTAAAACCAGCGTATTGACATTGAATGTGCATGAAAGCTAGTGCAGAGCAGCCAAACAAAGTAGCATCTTTCTTCCTTTTCAAACTTGATGTACATCCTCCATTAACAGAGAGTTAGGTGAAATAAGTGTCTTGAAGTCAATTGTAAGTGTGTACACGTGTAAAGTAACCAATGAAACAAGTTTATTGGTAGTGTAAACTGAAGAACAGAGTGTATTCACTGAGTGTTAGGGAAAAGAAGTGTTTTGAAGTTGATTGTAAGTGAAAACACGTGCATAGCAGCAAAGGAAACTAGAAACTCACTAAGATTTCAAAAGTGAAGGAACTGCAGGATTTGCATTGAAAATGCAGTGTTTTCACATTGGTTGTAAGTGAAAACAAATGCATAGAAGCACAAAAAGAACTATCTTATTTACTTTACAAAAGTGAAGAACCTGTACATTGACAGAGCATTAGGTATAAGATGGGTTTTGACATTGAGAGTGAAAGCAAGTGCATAGCAGCCAAGGAAACAAGTATCTTACTTACCTATCAAAGATGAAGTACATCCTGCATTCACCGAGCTTAGGTGCAACCAGGGTTTTAAAGTTGATTGGAAGTGACAACACAGACATAGCTGCAAAATAAACTAAAATCTTACTTAGATTTCAAAAGTGAAGAAATTGAGCATTGGCATAGAAAAAGCAGCATTTTGACATTGGTTGTAAGAGAAAACAAGTGCAAAGCAGCCAATAAAACAAGTTATTTTATTGGTTCTCTAAACTGAAGAACAGACTGCATCCACAAAGCATTAGGGAAAAACAGTGCTTTGAAGGACATTGTAAGTGAAAACAAGTGCATAGAACCAAAAGAAACTAGAATCTTCCTTAGATTTCAAAGTGAAGAAACTGCTACATTGGAATAGAAAAAGCAGTGTTTTGACATTGGTTGTATGTTAAAACAAGTGCATTCCAGCCAAGGAAATAAATATCTTATTTATTCTAGAGAACTGAAGAACTTCAGCATTGGCAGAGTGTCAGGTCAAAGTCGGATTTTGACATTGTGAATGAAAGCAATTGCATAGCAGCCAGAGAAACAACTGTCTTACTTATCTTTCAAAGATGAAGTACCTCGTGAATTTACAGAGTATTAGGTAAAACCAGTGCTTGGAAGGTGATTGTAAGTGAAAACACATGCATGGCAGCAAATGAAAAACAAACCTTACTTAGATTTCAAAAGTAAAAAAGCTACTGCATTTGCATAGCATTAGGTAAAGCTGTGGTTTTGACATTGGTTGTAAGTGAAAACAAGGGCATGGCAGCCAAGGAAACAAATATCTTTCTTGCATTACAAACGTGAAGAACCTCCTGAATTCCAAGAGTTTTAGGTTAAAACCAGGATTTTGAAGTTGATTGTAACTCCAAGGAAGTGCATAGCACCCAATGAAATGAGTATCCTCCCTAGATTTGAAAAATGAGGAAACAACTGCATTAGCATAGCATTAGGGAAAAACAGTGTTTTGACTTTGATTGTGAGTGGAAGCAAGTGCATAGCAGACAAAAAACTCCCTTACTTAACTTTCAATTTTGGAGTTCCTTCTGCATTCACAGAGAGTTAGGTGAAACCAGTGCTTTGAAGTTTATTGTAAAATAAAAATATGCAAAGCAGCTGATAAAACAAGTTCCTTTATTTGTTCTCTAAATTGAAGAACTGACTGCATTCACTGAGCATTAGGGTAAAAGAGTGCTTTGAAGTTGAGTATAAGTGAAAACACGTGCAGAGCAACAAAAGTAACTAAAGTCTTACATAGAGTTCAAAAGTGAAGGTACTGTAGCATTTGCATAGAAAAAGCAGTGTTTTGATATTGGTTATAAGTGAAAACAATTGCATACTAGTCAAGGAATGAAGTATATTATATACTTTCAGAAGTGATGAACCTCTGCATTGGCAGAGCATTAGAAAAAGCAGGGTTTTGACATTGTGAGTGAAAGCAAGTGCATAGCAGTCAGGGAAACCAGTATCTTACTCATGTTTCAAAGATGAAGTACCTCCTGCATTCACAGAGTATTAGGTAAAACCAGTGTTTTGAAGGTGATTGTAAAGAAAACACTCATAGCAGCTAATGAAACACAAATCTTACTTAGATTTCAAATGTGAAGAAACAACTGCATTGGCTTAGTGTTAGGTAAAACAGTGCTTTGACATTAGTTGTAAGTGAAAAACAATGGCATAGCAGGCAAGAAAACAAGTATGTTTCTTACTTTATAAACATGAAGAAGATCCTGGATTCACGAGCTTTGTATTAAAACCTAGGTGTTAAAGGTGATTGTATTTCCAAGCAAGTGCATAGCAGCCAATAAAATGAGTATCTTGTTTAGTTTTGAAAACTGGAGATCGACTGCCTTGACATAACATTAGGTAAAAGCAGTGTTTTGACATTGATTGGTAGTGGAAGCAATTGGATAGCAGCCAAACAAACCAGTATCTTGCTTACAATTCAAACTTGATGTACCCCCTGTATTCATAGAGAGTTAGGTGAAACAAGTGTCTTGAAGTTGAATGTAAGTGAAAACATGTGCAAAGCAACAATGAAACAAGTTTCCATATGGGTTCTCTAAACTGAAGAACTGACTTCATTCACAAAACGTTAAGAAGAAGCAGTGTTTTGAAGTTTATTATAAGTGAAAACACAAGCATAGCAGCAAAAGAAACTAAAATCTTACTTACATTTCCAAAGTGAAGAAGCTGCAGCATTGGCAAAGAAAAGTCAGTTCTTTGACATTGGTTGGAGGTGAAAACAAGGACATAAGACCTAAGGAAAGAAGTATCCTATTTACTTTACAGAGGAGAATAACCTCTGCATTAGCAGAGCATTAGGTAACAGCAGCGTTTTGACATTGTGAGTGAAAGCAAGTGCATAGCAGCCAGGGAAACAAGTATCTTACTTACCTTTCAAAGATGAAGGAACTCTTGCATTCACTGAGTGTTAAGTAACACCAGGGTTCTGAAGGTGATTGTAAATGAAAACACATGCAGAGCAGCAAATGAAATACAAATAGTACTTAGATTTCAAAAGTGAAAAAACTACTGTATTGGCATAGGTTAAGGTAAATGTGGTGTTTTGACATTGGCTTCAAGTGAAAACATGTTCATAGCAGCCATGGAATTAAGTATATTTCATACTTTACAAACATGAAAAACCTCCTGGCTTTGAAGAGCTTCAGGTTAAAACCAGGATTTTGAAGTCAATTGTAACTTGAAGCAAGTGCATGGGTGCCAATGAAATCGGTATCCTGCTTTGTTTTGAAAACTGAAAAAAACACTGCAATATCATTGCATTAGGTAAAAGCAGTGTTTTTAGATTGATTGTTAGTGAAAGCAAGTGGATAGCAGTGAAACACACAAGTATATTACTTAACTTTAAAACCTGAATTACCTCCTGCATTCACAGAGAGTTAGGGGTAGTCAGGGAGTTGAAGTTAATTGTAAGTGAAAAACGTGCAAAGCAGCTAATGAAACAATTTCTTTATTGGTTCTCTAAACTGAGGAACCCACTACATTCACTGGGCATCAGGGAAAAGCAGTGCTTCGAAATTGATAGTAAGTGAAAACACGTGCTTAGCAGCCAAATATACTACAAACTTACTTAGATTTCAAAAGTGAAGAAACTGCAGCATTGGCATAGAAAAAGCAGTGTTTGGCATTGGTTGTAAGTGAAAACAATGGCAAAGCAGCCAAGGAAATAAGTATCTTATTTAATTTACAAAAGTGGAGATCCTCTGTGTTGGCATAACTTTAGGTAAAAGCAGGGTTTTGACATTGATTGTGAGTGAAAGCAAGTGGATAGCAGCAAAACAAAAAAGCACCTTACTTACCTATCCAACTTGATGTACCTACTGCATTCACAGAGAGTTAGGTGAAACCAGTGTCTTGAAGTTGAATGTAAGGGGAAAAACGTGCAAAGCAGCCAATGAAACAAGTTTCCTTATTGGTTCTCTAAACTGAAGAAAGGACTCCACTCACTGAGCGTTAGTTAAAGGAGTGCTTTGAAGTTGATTATAAGTGAAAATAACTGCATAGCAACAAAAAAAAATACAATCTTACTTAGATTTCAAAAGTGAAGAAACTGCTGCATTGGCATAGGAAAAGCAATGTGTTGATATTTGCTGTAAGTGAAAACAAGGGCATAGCAACCAAGGAAACAAGTATCTTATTTACTTTAGAAAAGTGAAAAACCTCTCCATTGGCAGAGCATTTGGTAAAAGAAGGTTTTTGACATTGTGAGTGAAAGCAAGTGCATAGCAGCCAGGGAAACAAGTGTGTTACTTGCCTTTCAAAGTTGAAGTACCTCCTTCATTTACAGAGTGTTACGTAAAAACAGTGTTCTGATGGTGATTGTAAGGGAAAACACTTGCATAGCAGCAAATGAAACACATACCTTACTTAGATTTGAAAAGTGAAGAAAGTGGTGCATTAGGTAAATGCATTGTTTTGACATTGGCTTTAAGTGAAAACATGGTCATAGCACCCACAGACACAAGAATACTTCTTACTTAGAAACATCAAGAATCTACTGCACTCAGCTTTATGTTAAAACCAGGATTTTGAAGTTGATTGTAACTCCCAGAATTGCATAGCTGCCAATGAAATGATTATCCTGCTTAGTTTTAAAAACTGAAGAAAGCACTGCATTGGCATAGCATTAGGTAGAAACACTGTTTTTATGTTCATTGTTAGTAAAAGCAAGTGAACAGCAGCCAAACAAACAAGTATATTACTGATGTTTCAAACTTGAAGTACCTCCTGTGTTCACAGAGTGTTAGTTAAAAGCAGTTCTGGTGGTGATTGTAAGTGAAAACACATGCACAGCTGCAAATGAAACACAAATCTTACTTGGATTTCAAAAGTGAAGAAACTACTACATTGGCATAGTGTTAGGTAAAAGCGTTGTTTTGACATTGGTTGTAAGTGATAACAAGGGCATAGCAGCCAAGGAAGCAAATACCTTTCTTACTATACAAATGTGAAGAAACCCCTGGATTCACAGAGTTTTAGGTTAAAACCAGGATTGTGAAGTTGATTGTAACTCCAAGCAAGTGCATAGCTGATAATAAAATGAGTATCCTGCTTAGGTTTGAAACCTGAAAAAACCACTGCACTGGCATAGCATTAGGTAAAACCATTGTTTTGATATTGATTGTGAGTGAAAGGAAGGGCCTAGAAGCCAAACAAACAAGTATCTTACTTTCCTTTCAAACTTGATGAAACTCCTGAATTCACAGAGAAGTAGGTGAAACTGTCTTGAAGTTGATTGTAAGTGAAAACACGTGCAAAGCAGCCAATGAAACAAGTTCCTTTATTGGTTCTCTAAACTGAAGAACCAACTGCATCCACTGAGCTTTAGAGAAAGACAGTGACTTGAAGTGGAATGTAAGTGAAAACATGTGCATAGCAGCAAAAGAAAATAGAAACTTACTTAGATTTCAAAAGTGAAGTAACTGCAGCATTGGCATAGAAAATGCAGTGTTTGACATTGCATAGCAGCCAAGGAAAGAAATATCTTATATATTTTACAAAAGTGAAGAACCGCTGCTTTGACAAGGCATTATGTAAAAGCAGGGATTTGACATTGTGAGTGAAAGCAAGAGCATAACACCAGGGAATCAAGGAACTTGCTTACCTTTCAAAGATGAAGTACCAAGTGATTTCCCAGAGAGTTAGTTAAAACCTGGGTTTTGAAAGTGATTGTAAATGAAAACACTTGCATAGCATCAAATGAAACCAAACCTTACTTACATTTCAAAAGTGAAGAAACTACTGCATTGGTATACCATTAGGTAAAAGCATTGTTTTGACAGTGCTTGTAAGTGAAAACCAGGTCACAACAGCTAAGGAAATAAGTATCTCTCTTACTTTACAAACATGAAGAACCTCCAGGATTCACAGAGCATTAGGTTAAAACTAGGGTTTTGAAGTTGATTGAAACTTCAAGAAGTGCAAAGCTGCCAATTAAATAAATATCCTCCTTAGTTTTGAAAACTGAGGAAACCAGTTTTTCACATTGATTGTGAGTGAAAGGAATAGCAAGGCAGCCAAAAAACAAGAATCTTACGTACATTTTGACCTTGAAGTGCTTCCTACATTCACTGAGAGTTATGTGAAGCCAATGCCTTGAAGTTGATTGTAAGTGAAAATAGGTGCAAAGCAACCAATGAAATAAATTTCTATACTGTTTCTCTAAACAAAAGAACTGACTGCATTCACTGAGCATTAGGGAAAAGCAGTGCTTTGAAGTTGATTGTAAGAGGAAACTCATGCTTAGTAGGAAAAGAAACAAGAAATTAACTTAGATTTCAAAAGTGAAGTAACTGCAACATTGACTTAGATAAAGCAGAGTGTTGATGTTGGTTGTAAGTGAAAACAAGTGCATAGCAGCCAAGTTAAGAAGAATCTTCTTTACTTTACAAAATGAAGAACTTCTGCATTGGCAGACCATTAGTTATAAGCAGGATTTTGACATTCTGAGTGAAAGCAAGTGTTTAGCAGCCTGGGAAAAAGTATCTTACTTACCTTTCACAGATGAAGTACCTCCTGCATTCACAGAGTATTAGGTAAATGCAGTGTTTTGAATGTGATTCTAAGTGAAAACCCATGCATAGTAGCAAATGAAACATAAATCTTACTTAGATTTCAAAAGTGAAGAAACTACTGAATTGGCATAGCTGTAGGTAAAAGTAGTGTTTTGACAGTGGTTGTAAGTGAAAACAAGGTTATAACAGCCAAGGAAAGAAGTATCTTATTTACTTTACAAAAGTGAAGAATATCTGCATTAGCAGAGCAATAGGTAAAAGCAAGGATTTGTCATTGTGAGTGAAAGCAAGTGCATAGCAGACAGGGAAACAAGTATCTTACTTACCTTTCAAAGATTAAGTACCTTCTGCATTTACAGAGGGTTAGGTAAAACCTGTGTTTTCAAGGTGATTGTAAGTGGAAACACATGCATAGCAGCAAATGAAACCCAAATTTAACTTAGATTTCTAAATTGAAGTAACGACAGCATTGGAATAGCGTTATGTAAAAACGTTGTTTTGAAAACTGGTTGTAAGTGAAAACAAGAGCATAGCAGGCTAGGATAGAAGCATCTTATTTACTTTATAAACGTGAAGAACCTCAGCATTGGCAGAGCATTAAGTAAAAGAAGAATTTTGACATTATAAGTGAGAACAAGTGCATAGCATCCAGGCAAACAATTATCTTTCATACTTTACAAATGGGAAGAACCTCCTGGATCTACAGAGTGTAGGTTAAAGCCAGGAATTTGAAGTTGATTGTAACTATAAAAAGTGCATCCTTGTCAATGAAATGCATATCCTAATTGTTCTGAAACCTGAAGAAACCACGGCATTGAAATAGCATTAATAAAAGCAGTGATTTGATATTGATGGTGCTTCAAAGCAAATGCATAGCAGCCAAACAAACAAGTATCTTACTTACATTTCAAACTTGAAGTTTCTCCTGTATTCACATAGAATTAGGTAAAACCAGTGTCTTGAAGTAGATTTTAAGTAAAAATACATGCAAAGCAGCCAATGAAACAAATTTCTATATTGGTTCTCTAAACTAAGAACTGCATTTACTGAGCATTAGGAGAAGCTTTGGAACCTGTGTAAACTGTGGAGTCCATGGACCCTGTGGAGACCATGGAGACTGTGGAGCATGTGGAGTCCTGTGGAACCCATGGAGCCCATGGCACCCAGGTAGGCCTGTGGGCCCTCTGCAGGCCAGTGTAGTGTATGTAGAATTTGCAACCAAGGGAGCCTGTTGAGCTTTTTCAAGCCTGCAGATCTCATGGTACCCATGGAGCTTGTGCAGGCCCAGGGGGATTATGGAGGCTGTGGAACTTGTTGAGCCTGAGAAGTCTGATTGAGGCCATGGAGACTTTGGAGACTGTGCAGGGCCTTGGAAAGTGTGCAACTTGTGGACACTATGATGCCTGTGGAGCCAGTGGAGGCCTGTGGACTCTGTGCAGACCATGGAGCCCATGGAGCCAATGGATCTTGTGAACACATTGGAGACTCTGGTGCCTGTGAAGCCCATGGACAGCTAAAGAGCCTGTGGAGGACATAAAGTCTGTGAAGCTCATGAAAACTTTGTAGCCTGTACAGGCCCATGGAGACTGTGGAGTTTGTGCAGGTCAGTGGAATCTGTGAGGACTGTGGGGCCCATTGAGGGTGTGGAGCCTATTCAGAACCATGGAGCCTGTGGAGTCCTTGTGCCCCTGAATTTAGTGTATGTCAGTGGAGCATGTGGAGCCCGTGGGACCAGTAAATCTGTTGAATTCTGTGAATCCAATGGAAATGATAGTCTGAGTAGCACATGGGGCATGTGGATCCCATGGATCCCATCGAGGCCTGTGGAGCTGTGGAGCTGTTGGAGGCCCATAGAGCCTGTAGAGCCTGTGGAGTCCATGAAGACTATGAAGCCCTGTGGAACCTGTGGAGCTCGTGAAGCCCATGGAAGCCTGTGGAGCTGGTGCATCCCCTTCAAGCCTGTGGAGGTGGTGGAACCCGTGGAAGTCTGTGGAACCCTTGGAGCCCATGAAAACTTGTGGATCATATGGAACATGTGGGGCCTGTTCAGGCAGTGAAGGTGAAAGCGTCCATAAAGTCCATGGAGCCTGTGGAACCTTTGGAGACCATACAGCCTGTGGAGCCCTTGGAACCTGTGCAAACTGTGAAATCCGTGGAGCCTGTGGAACTTGCAGAACCTGTGCAAGCCTGAGGAGTTCTGCAGGGGAATGGAGCCTGAGGTGCCTATGGAACCTATGGAGACTTTGGAACACATGGAGGCCTGTGGAGCCTGTGCAGGCCGATAAAAGCTGTGGAGAATGTAGAGACTTTGGAGCCTGTGGAGCCCATGGAGTCAGTGGAGCATAATGAGCCTGTGCATATCCATGGAGCAAGAGGAGCACGTGGATCCCTAGGACCATGAAACCCAAGAAGATCAGGGATTCCTTGGAGTCCTGGGTATCTGTGGAGCCCATGGAGACTGTGAAGACAGTTGAGGCCTGTGGAACCTGTGGATCTCATGGAGCCCATGGTGTCCATGGAGCCTGTTGAGGTATGGAGCTCGAGGACACTGCAGAGTCTATGAAACCATTGGAATGTATGTAGCCAAATTGGTGCCTGTGGAGCCCATCGAGTTTGAAGAGTTCTTGGAGCTCATGGTGTCCTTTGGAGCGTATGAAGAGCCCTGGAAGTCAGTGACAACTCTGGAGTATCTGCTGCCTGTGGAGACCATAGAGCCCATGTAGCCTCTGGAGGCCATGGAGACCAGTGGAACTTGTGGGTCCTTTGGTGCCTGTGGAAACCCATGAAGCTAGTGGAGCCTATGTAACCTATGGAGCCTATGCAGACCTTCGGAGACCATAGAGCCCATGGAGCCGGTAGAGGCCCATGGAGCATGAGCAGTTCTGTGGACCTGTTTGAGGTCATTGAGATACCATGAAGACCACAGAGACATTGGTGTTCCCCAAACCCATGTAGCCTGTGCAGGTGCAGGGTGCCTGTGGAACCTATACAGGCCTGTGGATCCTGTGGAGCTCATCAAACCCATGGGTTCAATGGAGTCCTTTGAGTGGTAGGGCCCAAGGACACTAAAGGGAATGTGTACACCTGTGGAGCCCATGGAGCCTGTAGAGCCTGTGGAAACTGTGGAGCACATTGAGGACTGTGAAGCCTATATATGGTCAGGGAACCTGTGGCGCTTGTGGAGTTGAGGGAGTTGGTGAATTCCATGAATACATAAAGGACTGTGGATCCCATGGAACCCATGGAGCTCATGGATGCTGTGAGGTCAGTGGAACTTGTGTAAACTTTGAAGCCCATGGAGTCCATGGAACTTGTGGAGCTTGTGAAAGCCATGGAGACTGAGATGCCCATGGAGACTATGGAGCTCAAATTGGCCTGTGGAGCCTGTGCATGCCCACGAAAGACAGGGAGTCTGTGAAATCTGTGAGATTATAGAGGCCTGTGGAACCCATGGAACTGCTGGAGCTCATGGAGGCTGTTAAACCCATGGTGGCCTGTGGAGCCTGTGCAGGCCTGAGGACCCTGTGGAGCCCAAGGTGCCTCTGCAGGCCTGGGGAGTCTGTGTAGCCCATGGAGGCCTGTGGAGCCTGTGCAGGCCTATAGACCCCATGGAGCACATGGTACCTGAGCAGACGTGTGGAACATGTGGAGCCTGTGGAGCCATTGGAGCTCATAGAGGCAATGGAACTCATGGAGCCTGTGGACCCTGCACAGCCTGTATATGTCATGGAGGACATGGAGCCTGTGCAGGCTCATGGTGCCACAGCATCTGTTTAGCTCTTGGAGGATTTGATGACAATGGAGCCCTGGGAGTTTATGTCAGCCCATGGAACATGTGAGGTTGTGGAAGCTGAGGAGGGTGAGGAACATGTGGAGGCCTGTGGAGTCTGTGGAGACCATTTTGGGCCATGGAGTCTGTGGGGACTGTGCAGCCTCATGGAGCCTGTGGAGAATGGGGAGTCTGTGGAGCCTGTGCAGGCACATGGATGCCATGAAGGCCTTGGAGGCCATGGACCCATGTAGCATGCATTGTCTGTGGAGGCCTGTGGAGGCTCTGTAGGCCCATGGAGCTGTAACTCCAAGCAAGGGCATAGCTGCCAATGAAATGAGTATACTGCTTAGTTTTGAAAACTGAAGAAACCATTGCTTTAGCATAGCTTTAGGCAAAAGCAGTGTGTTGATATTGATTGTGATTGATAGTAAGTGCAGAACAGCCAAACAAATTAGCATCTTTCTTACTTTTCAAACTTGAATTACCTCCTGCATTCCCAGAGATTTAGGTGAAATCAGTGTCTTGAAGTTGATTGAAAATGAATACACATGCAAAGCAGCCAATGAAACAAGTTTCTTTATTGGTTGTCTAAACTGAAAAACCAACTGCATTCACTGACCATTAGGGAAAAGCAGTGCTTTGAAGTTGATTTTAAGTGAAAACAACTGCATAGCAGCAAAAGAAACTAGTATATTACGTACGTTTCCAAAGTGAAGAAAGTGGGAAGCGGCTGTGGCTCAATCAAAAGGGCTCCCGTTTACCATATGGGAGGCCCCGGGTTCGGTTTCCGGGGCCTCCTGGTGAAGGCAAGCCCGCCTGCGCAGGGTGGTTAGCTGACCCAGTGAGCACAAGCAGCAAGGGTGGGATAAATGAATAAATAAATAAAATCTTAAAAAAAAAAAACAAAGTGAAGAAAGTGCAGCATTGGCATAGAAAAGGCAAGGTTTTGTCATTGGTTGTAAGTGAAAACAAATGCATAGCAGTGAAGGAAAGCAGTATCTTATTTACTTTATAAAAATGAAGACCTCTGCATTGGCACAGCTTTAGGTGAAAGCAGTATTTTGACATTGATTGTGAGTGAAAACAAATGCATAGCAGCAGAGCAAACAATTATCTTACTTACCTTTCCAAATTGAAGTACCTCCTGCTTTCTCAGAGACTTAGGTGAAACCAGTCTTGAAGTTGATTGTAAGTGAAAATCCTTGCAAAGCAGAGAATGAAACAAGTTACTTTATTTGTTTTCTAACCTGAAGAACTGACTGTATTCCCCAAGGAATCTGAAAAACAGTGTTTTGAAGTTGATTGTAAGTGAAAATTCATGCAAAGCAACCAAAGTAACAAATTTCTTTATTGGTTGTATAAACTGAAGAACCCACTGCGTTCACTGGGCATCAGGGAAACGAGTGCGTTGAAGTTAATTGTCAGTGAAAATATGTGCTTAGCAGCCAAAGAAACTAGAAACTTACTTAGATTTCAAAAGTGAAGAAACTGCTGCATGGGCAAAGAATAAGCAGTGTTTTGACATTGGTTGTAAGTGAAAAGAGGTGCATAGCAGACAAAGAAAGAAGTGTCTTATTTACTTTACAAAAGTGAAGAACCACTGTATTCGCATAGCACTAGGTAAAATCAGGGTTCTGCCATTCTGAGTGAGAGCAAGTGCATAGCAGCAAGGGAAATATGTATCTTACAAACCTTTCAAAGATGAAATACCTCATGCTTTCACACAGAGTTAGGTGAAACCAGTGTCTTGAAGTTCATTTTAAGTGATAACACATGCAAATGAGCCTATGAAAGAAGTTTCTTTATTGGTTCTCTAAACTGAAGAATCGAAAGCATTCACTGAGTGACAGCAAAAAGCAGTGATTTGGAGTTTAGTGTAAGTGGAAACACATGCACAGCAGCGAAAGAAACTAGAATCTTACATAGATTTCAAAAGTGAAGGAACTGCAGCATTCGCATAGAAAAAGCAGTGTTTTGACTTTTGTTGTAAGTGAAAACAAGGATAAAGCAGACCAGGAAAGAATTATCTTTCATACTTTAAAAATGAAGAAGCTCCAGGATTCACAGAGATTTAGGTTAAAACCAGGATTTTGGAGTTGATTGTAATTCCAAGCAAGTGCATAGCTGCCAATGAAATGAGTATCCTGCTTAGATTTGAAACCTGAAAAAAATCAATGCATTGGCATAACATTGATTGTAAGTGAAAATCCTTGCAAAGTAGAGAATGAAACAAGTTACTTTATTGTTTTGACATTGATTGTGAGGGAAAGCAAGTGCATATCCACCAAACAAACAAGTATCTTACTTACATTTCAATCTTGAAGTACGTCATACATTCACAGAGAATTAGGTGAAGCCAGTGCTTTGAAGTTGATTGTAAGTGAAAACAGGTGCAAGCAACCAGTGACACAAGTTTCTATACTGGTTTTCTAAACTGAAGAACCGAACGCATTCACCAAGGATTAGGGAAAAGCAGTGCTTGAAGTTGATTGTAAGAGAGAACACCTGCTTAGCAGCAAAAGAAGTGAGAAACTCACTTAGATTTCAAAAATGAAGAAACTTGACTTAGAACAAGCTGAATTTTGACAGTGGTTTTAAGTGTAAACAAATGCATAGCAGCCAAGGAAAGAAGAATCTTATTTACTTTACAAAAGTGAAGAAACTCTTCATTGGCAGAGCATTAGGTAAAAAAAGGGTTTTGACGTTGTTAGTGAAAGCAAGTTCATAGCAGTCAGGGAAACAAGTGTCTTACTTACATTTCAAACTTGAAGTACATCCTGCTATCACAGAGAGTTAGGTGAAACCAGGGTCTTGAAGTTGATTTTAAGTGAAAACACGTGCAAATCAGCCAATGAAACAAGTCTCTTTACCAGTTCTGTAAACTGAAGTATTCAATGAGCATTAGGGAAAAGCACTTAGAAATTGGGTAAAATGTGGAGTCCATGGTGCCTGTGGAGCCTGTGGAGCTTGGGGAGCCTGTGGAAGCCTGTGGAGTTTCTGCAGGTCCATGGAGCCTGAGATGCCTTTGGGGCCCATGGAAACTTTGGAACTCATGGAGTCCTGTGGATCCTGTGCAGGCCCAGGTAACCTGTGGAGACTGTGGAGCCTGTGTAACCCATAGAATCAGTGGAGAATGTGCAGCCTGTACATATCCATGGAGCCTGTGTAGCATGTGGAGCCCTTGGATACCATGAAGCTATGGAAATCAGAGACTCCACAAAGTTCTGTGTAGCTGATGAGACCTTGTAGCCTGTGAAGCTACTTGAGGTCTGTGGAGCCTGTGCAGCTCATGGACCCCATGGGGCTGATGGAGCCTGTTGAGGTATGGAGCCTGTGGAGACTGTACACAGTGCAGGCCCATGGAGCCGATGGAGTCTATGGAGACTTTGGATTTCCATGGAATAGGTGAAGCCTGTTGAGGTTGTGGAGAATGTGGAGGCTTGTGAAGCATATGGAAACCATGACACCTGTGTAGGCCTGTGGATCCTGTGCAAACCAGTGAAACATGTTGAGCATTTTACACCCAGGGAGCCTGTGGATCATGTGTATGCACATGTAACCTGTGGAGTATGTAGAGCCTGTGGAGCTTGTATAGCCTGTGGGGTCAGTGGATCTTGTGGATCCTGTTCATATCCATGGAACCTGTGGAGCACATGGAGCCCATGAAGACTGTGGAGTTCTTGGAGCCTGTAGAGCCTGTGAATATCCATGGAGACTGTGGAGTAAGTGGAGCCCATGAAGCCTATGGAATCCAATGTAGGCCCTGGATGCCTGTGGAGTCTACGCAGGGCCCTAAGGTCCATTGAACCCTGTGTAGCATGTGCTGCCCATGGAGAGAATAGAGTTCATGGAGACTGTGGAGGCTGTGTAGGCCAGTGGAGGCTTTGGGGCTTTTGGAGCCTGTGGAGGTCCATGAAGCCTGTATATCCCCTGTAAGCCATGAAGCCTATGCAGACCTGTGTAGCCCATGGAGCTCATGGAGACTGTAGAGAGCCTGTGGAACCTGTGCAGGTCTGTTGATGTGGTTTATGTCATGGAGCCCATGAAGTATGTGGGGGATGTAGAGTCTGAAGAAGATGAGGATCATGTGGAAGCCTGTGGAGTTTGTGGAGCCCATTTTGAGCCATGGAGCCTGTTAGGCCTGTGCAGGTTCATGGAGCATGTGGAGACTGGGGAGACTCTAGAGACTGTGAAGACACATGGAGGCCAGGGAACCATTGAGGTCATGGAACCCATGGAGCATTCATTGCCCCTGGAGGCCAGTGGAGCCTCTGCATGCCCATGGAGCTTGTAGAGAATTTGAAGCCCTTGGAGACCATGTAGCCTCTACAGGCCCAGGAAGCCTGTTGAGAATGTGTAGCATGTAGAGCTTGTAGAGCATGTGGAGTCATTGGAGGCTGTGGAGCCGGTGCATACCCATGTAGCCTGTAGAGCATGTGGAGCCCATGGTGGCTGTGGAGATCGTGAAGCCAGTGGAGGTCTCTGGAGCTTATGCACAACCCTAGACAATTGTAGAGCACATGCAGCCTGTGTAGACCATAGATTCTATGGAAACTGTTGAGGCTTTATTGGCCAGTGGAGCCGGAAGTTACTTTGGAGCCTGTAGAGGCCCATGAAGCCTGTGGAGACTGTGTAACCCAATGAGACAATGTAGACTTTTGGAGCCTAAAAAAAGTGTAGACACCTGTTGAGTCTGTGCAGGCCTGTGCAGGTGGTTGAGGCAATGGAAACCATGAAGTCTGTCAAGACCATGGAGTTCACAAAGGCCATAGAGCCCTTGAAGATTGTGCAGGCCCAGGGAGCTTGTGGAGAGTGTACAGGTCTGTGGATCCTGTGGAGCTCATTGAGCCCATGGGGCCTATGGAGCCTGTTGTGGTATGGAGCCCAAGGACACTACAGAGAATGTGGAGACTCTTAAGTGCATGTAGCTCTTTTGAACTTATGGAGTCCGTGGAGCCTGTTGAGCATCGGGTGATTGCAGTGCCCATTGAGTCCTGCAGGCCTTAGAGCCTGTGGATTTCATGGAACCAATGGACCTGTTGGAGCCCATGGAGTCATAAAGGACTATATAGTCCATGGAGGCCATGGAGCCTGTGGAGCCGATGGAGCTGGTGTATGCTGTGTGGGTCAGTGGAACATGTGCAACCTGCGAAGTCCATGGACTCTGTGGAGCTGGGGGAGCTTGTGGAGGCCATGGAGACTGAAGAGCCATTCATGACTATGGAGCCCTAGGAGGCCTATGGAGACTGTGAAATCCTGTGAAGGACAGGAAGACAGTGAAATCTGTGAGAATATAGAGGCCTTTGGAAACCCTGGAGCTGATGGAGCCCATGGAGGCTGTGAAACCCGTGGAGTCCTGTGGAGCCTGTTCAGGTGTGAGGACACTGTGGAGCCCATGGTGGCTCTGCAGGCCTGGGAAGCCTGAGGAGCCAATGGAGTCCTTTGGAGCCTGTACAATCCTATAGACCCCATGGAGCCTAAGGAAATGTGCAGGTCTCCAGAAAATGTGGACCCTGTGGAGCCCCTGGAGTTCATTGAGCCCATGGAACCCATGGAGCCTGTGAAGCCTGTATAGCCTGTATATCTCATGGAGGCCATGGAGCCTGAGCACTTTCATGGTACTGGCAGAGCCTGTTGAGGCCATGGAGGAACATGGATCCCATGGAGGCCATGGAGTTTATGGAAGCCCTTGAAGCCTGTGGAGAAATATTAAATCCATAGGGTTTTTTGCAAAGTCTAAAGAAAGTGAGGATCATGTGGAGGCCAGTGGTGTCTGTGGAGCCCAGTTTGGGCCTGGATCCTGTGAGGCCTGTGCAGGCTCATGGAGCCTGTGGAATCTGGGTAGTCTCTGGAGACTGTTAAGCTGAATGCATTTCATGGAGGCCTTGGAGGTCATGGAGCCCATGAGCTTGCATTTCCCCTGGAGGCCTAAGGAGCCTGTGCATGTCCATGCAGAAAGTTTAGCCTTTGAAGCCCTTGGAGAATATGCAGCTTGTGTTGGCCCATGAAGCCTGTAGAGTATGTGGAGCCTGTGGAACCTGTAGAGCCTGTGCAGTCAGTGAAGCCTTTTGGAGAATGTGCATAGCCATGGAACCTGTGGAGCATTTCAAGCCCATGGAGACTGTATAGCCAGTGGAATCTGTGCATAACCATTTAGACTGCAGAGCAGGTGGAGCCCATGGGGCCTGTGGAGTCCATGTAACCCGTGGAGCACGTGGAGCCCATGGAGCCTGTGAATTCCGTGGAGCATTTGGAACCTGTGTATACCCATGGAGCCTTTAAAGCATATGGAGCCTGTGGTGTATGTGCAGCCTGTGGAGGCCTATGGAGCCCATGCAGGCCCCTAGAGGCCACTGACACCTGTGGAGCATGGGCTGCCTGTGTAGAACATAGAATCCATGTAGACTGGGAAATCTTTGTAGGATATTGGCGCTTGTAGGGCATTGGGAGCCTGTGTAGGCCCAAGAAGCTTCTGTAGTCTCTGTAAGCCATGGAACCTATGCAGACCTGTGGAGCCCGTGGATCCAATGTAGACCATAGAGGCCTGTTTAGCCTCTACAGGCCTGTGGAGGTAGTTGAGGCCATGGAACCCATGAAGTGTGTCACGAACATGCAGTTCACAAAGCCCATGGAGTGCTTGAAGACTGTGCAGGCTGAGGGAGCTTGTGGATCCTGTTCAGGCCAGTGGATCCTGTGGGGCTCATCAATCCCATGGGGCCCATGGAGCCAGTTGGGGTATGGAGCCCCTGGACACTACAGAGAATGAGGAGCCTGTCAAGATCATGTAGCCCATTGACATCTGTGGAGCCCATGGAGCCTGTTGAGTCTGTGGAGACTGCAGTGCTCATTGAGGCCTGTGGGGCTTCTGGAGGCCTTTGAGCCTGTGGATTTTGTGGAGCTGGTGGAGCTGTTGGAGCCCATGGAGTTGTTAAGGACTCTAGAGTCCATGGAGATCATGGAGCCCATGGAGCCCATGGAGCTCATGGATGTTGTGTAGACCAGAAGAACTTGTGCAATTTGTGAAGCCCATGGAGACAATAGAGATGGTGGAGAATGTCAAAGCCAGGAGACGGAAGAACCCATGGAGACTATGTAGCACAAGGAGGCCTGTGGAGCCTGTTAAGTACCGTGAAGGACAGGGAACTTGTGAATTCTGTGAAAATATAGAAGCCTGTGGAAACCATGGATCTAATGGTGCCCATAGAGGCTGTGAAAACTGTGCAGGCCTGTGGAGCCGGTGCAGTCCTGAGGACCCTGTGGAACCCATGGTATTTCTGTAGGGCTGGGGAATCTACTGAGGCCATTGGGGCCTGTGGAGCCTGCAAAGGCCTATAGAACCCATGGAGCCTATGGCAACTGTGCTGGCCTGTGGAACATGTGGAGCCAGTGGAGCTACTGAAGCTGATGGGGCCCATGGTACCCATGGATCCCATGGAGACTGCAGAGCCTATATATCTCATGGAGGCCATGGAGCAGGTGTAGGCTCATGGTGATGACAGCAATTGATGAGGCCATGGACAAATGTGGATCCTATGGAGCCCATGGAGTTTGTGTAGGCCCATGAAGTCTGTGGAGGCTGTAGAGTCTGATGAAACTAAGGATCATGTGGAGGACTAAGGAGTATGTGGGGCCCATTTTGTGCCTGGTGCCTGTGTGGCCTGTATAGGCACATGGATCGTATGGAGCCTGGGGAGCCTCTGGAGTCTGTGAAGCCACATGGATGCCATGGAGGCCTTGTAGGTCATGGAGCCCATGAAGCATTCATTGTCAATGGAGTTCTGTGCAACCTCTGCAAGCCCATGGAACCTGTTGAGCCTTTGAAGCCCTTGTAGACCATGCAGCCTGTGTAGGCCCATGGAGCCTTTGTAGCACGTGAAGCCCGTGGAGACTGTAGAGCCTGTGGATTTAGTGGAGCCTTTATAGATTGAGAAAACCCATGGAGTCTGTGAAGCACGTGGAGCCCATCGAGTCTATGGAGTCCGTGGAGCCTGTGGAGCCTGTGGATACCCAATGAGCCTGTGGAGCACGTGGAGACCTTTGTACACTGTGTAGTCCTGATGTCTTTTGTAGCCCATGGTACCTCTGCAAGCCAGGGGAGACTGTAGAGCCCATGGAGGGCTGTGAAGCCTCTGCACGCCCATGGAGCCTGTTGAGACTTTAAAGCCCTTGGAAACTATACAGACTGTGCAGGCCCTTGGATCCTGTGGAGTCCGTGGATTCTGTCAAGCCTGTATATAGCCATGGAGGATATGGACCACGTTTAGCCCATGGAGCCTGTGAAGTCTGTGGAACCTGCTGACCCTGTGCTTACCTTTGGAGCCTGTGTAGCACGTGGAGCCCATTGAGCCTGTGGAGACTGTGCAGCACATGGACACCTGTGGAGCCTATGTAGGCCCCTAGAGTCCATTGACATGTGTTGTCTGTGCAGACCATAGATTCCATGGAGACTTTGGAGGTTGTGTAGGCCATTGTAGCCTGTGGGGCTTTAGGTGCCTGTGGAGGCCCATGAAGCCTCTGGAGCCTGTGCAACCCATTTACTTATGCAGATATGTGTAGTCCATGCACCCCGTGGAAAGTAGGAGGACTGTGCAGCTTGTACAGGCCTGAGGAGGTGGTTGAGGACATGGAGCCCATGAAGTCTGTCAAGGCCATGGAGTCCAGAAAGCCCGTGGAGCCCTTGAATTTTGTTAAGGCCCAAGAAGCTTGTGGAGCCAGCCCAGTTCTGTGGATCCTGTGGAGCTCATTGAGCCCATGGGGCCCATGAAGCTTGTTTAGGTATGGAGCCTAAGGGCACTACAAGAGAATGTGGACACTGTTAAGTACATGTAGTCCATTGACAGCTGTGGAGTCCATGGAGCCTGGTGAGCTTGTGAAGAATGCACCACCCATTGAGGCCTGCGGAGCCTGTACATGCCTTAGAGCTTGTGTATTTTGTAGAACCAATGGAACTAGGGAAGCCCATGGAGCCGTAAAGGATTGTAAAGCCCATGGAACTCATGGAACCCGTGGAGGTCATGGAGCTCATGTATGCTTTGTAGGCCAGTGGACCCTGTGCAGGCCTTAAGACCATGTGGGGCCCATGGTATCTCTGCAGGTCTGGGGAGCCTGTGGAGCCCATGGAGGCATGTGGTGCCTGCACAGTCCTAGAGATCACATGTAGCCTATGGCAACTGTGCAGGACTGTGGAACATGTGGAACCTGTGGTTCCACTGAAGCTCATGGTGCTAATGGAAACTGATGGAGCCTGTGGAGCTTGCAGAACCTGTATATCTCATGGAGGCCATGGATCCTGTGCATGTTCATGGTGCTGGCAGAGCCTGATGAAGCCATGGAGGAATGTGGATTCCATGGAGCCCATGGAGTTTAAGTAGGCCCATGAATCCTGTGGAGGCTGTAGTGCCTGAAGAACTTGATGATCATGTGGAAGTCTGTGGATTCTTTGGGGCCCTTTTTGGGCCATGGAGCCTGTGAGGCCTGTGGAGCCCGTCTAGCCTGTAGAGCCTGTGCATAGCCATGGAGCCTGTGGAGCATGTTTAAACCATGGAGCCTATGAAATCCGAGGAGTCTGTGGAGACTGTGCATACCCATGGAGACTTTGGAGTACAAGGCAACCACGGATCAGGTGGAGCCTGTGGAAAATGTGGATCCCGTGCATAATCATGGAGCCTGTGGAGCACGTGGAGCACATGGAGTTTATGTGGGCCCATGAAGCCTGCAGAGGCTGTAAAGTCTGAAGAAGCTGAGGATTATGTGGAGGCCTATGAAGTTTGTGGGGCAAATTTTGGGCCATGGAGACTGTGGAGACTGGGGAGTCTCTTCAGAGTGTGAAGACACATGTATGCCATGGAGGCCTTGGAAGTCATGGATCCCATGGAACATGCATTGTACCTGGAGGCCTGTAGAACTTCTGCATGTCCATTGAGCCTGTTGAGTCTTTGATGCCCTTAGAGACCATGCAGCCTGTGTAGGCCCATGGAACCTGTGGAACATGTGACGCCTGTGGAGCCTATAGAACCCTTGAAGCCTCTTCAGGACCAGGAAGCTTGTGGAGCCTGTATGGGTCTGTGGATCCTGTGGAGCTCATTGTGCCTATGGGATCCATAGAGCTTGTTTAGGTATGAAGCCAAAGGTCACTACAGAGAATGTGAAAGGCTATTTATTTGGGGTAGAAACTTACAGTTACCAGGCCATTAAGCATATTTTACTTCTTCTTGAAGGACTGAGAAAAATTAAATCTCAGTCCTTCTATGATCTCCACTGCTTTTGAGAGCACCTTTAAGTTTGAATTTCTCCATTCTGTTGTAAATATAAACAGTTCTTTGGAGAAGAAATTAGGGGCTTTCAGTTTTACAGCCTGCTTACTGCCCCCCCACCGCCCAGGAAACATATGTGTGCTCTGTCTCTGGGGATGGGAATAATGGCACAGCTATGAGTTAAACACATGATTTTGGAGCTAAGGTTTGGTGGAGAAAACAGTATATTGAGTTGTTCTTGTGACCTTTCTAAGGACCAGTGCAATGGCAGTTAGCACACATTTTGCTCAATGATGGCCACACCTAAAGTACAGCCTTGCTTCATGAGTTCCCATTTCTCCCGGACTTAGGAGACCCCTCCTGAGCTCTGTGCCCTGGGTTAATGCCCTCGTTTGTGTCTTGTGTGGAACCCCGAAATAAATGTTCTTACTAACACATTGCTGTGTGTGTAAGTTTTTTGAATGTAGGACATTTTGGTTAGATTCAGATAAGGGAACATGCAATTAGGTCACTTTTTGTTAGATTGCTTTAGTTTAATTAAGGGCCTATGATTAGAATTCAGGCACCAGGTTGGATCCCAATCATTGGGCTGAAGTCCTACATACATGGAACTCACAGAGAAAGAGTGCTGCTATGTGGGAGAGGGCTCCAGGATCTCCTTCAGTGGTGGAGAGTCACAGAAACCCTGAGAGGACCAGGGAGAGGCCAGAGGCTGGAGTCATGGAGCAGTTTGAGCTGAAGACACCCAGGCATGAGGAGAAGAGAGAGGTGTGAGTAAGTGTGTCTGATGGCCCACTGCTGAGCTCAGGGAGAAAGTGAGTTTGGAGGAGAAAATAGAGAGAGATAGGCAGGCCCAACATTTTGCCTTGGCAGGGTCCTGCAGCAGCTGACCCTTGTTAAGACAGCATTTTTTGATGATGCATTAATTTGGAAATTTTTACAGCCTCAGAATTGTAAGATTTAACCCTAATGAATTCCAGTAAAAGCCAACCTATTTCTCATATTTTGCATTGGCATCACTGGGCAAACTCAAACAGCTAGGGATACAAGGTTGGACAGTGGCTCTGTTCACAAATTGCAGTGTGATGCTGTTGTCCAGTGAATTGACCTGTAAACTGTGGGTGTCTCCAGGCCAGGCAGGAATGAGTACTGGTAAGACAGAGGGGGAAGTGCTCTTGGCCAGTAACGTGTACAATACAGGGGGTTAGGAAGGGGTGTCACAGGGTTTGGGGACTTGTTTAAATTCACAGATGTCCCAGTATGATGTACCTGCCTCATGCAGGGGTTGACCAGGTGAGCAGGGGCAGATAAAAGCATGGAACATGCGGCCTGATGCAATGGAGGTGTCAGGGCACAGAGAGGAGACTTCCTTCTCCTGCTCCTTTTGCCAATCCCTCTTTCCCTTGGCCTCCAGCATTCAGCCTCTGAGGAGGCTGCTCTTACTCTACCCCTCCTGCATCTCAGGCACAGACTCGGGTCTCCTGCTTACCATTCTATATTCACTTTCTCCAATCTTGGGGCAGCTAAAGAAAGAGCAATGCCAAAATGAAATCTGTTGGTGTCAGGAAAGAAATGTCAAAATTCACATTACAGCATTGGCCACAGCAATAACATCACCAGAATGAGCAACATTAGGCCAGTGACCCCAATATATAGTGTTGGAATCCCAGAAAGTCCTGGGACCTAAGGTTGACAAGATTAGAATTGAAGTTGTGAGATAGTGCAGTGTTTGCAGAAATCCTCAGAGAGTGAAGATGCCAGATATTTCTCAGGCTATTTAAATATTAAATTTTACACATTTTTAAGTGTTGAAAATGATGCAGACCTCTTCAATCCCAGAAGAGAACAGAGGGGTTGGATGGGAAGAAGCTGATGAACAACTGAAGAATCTGTAATGTAACACGTGTTCACTTCAGTTCACCCAAGCCAGAGTGGAATGTCCTGCGATGGAACCAAACTCTCAGAGACCCAATGAAAACCATAATCATAGTTTCTAGATCTGCAAAGAAGGACAGGGAAAAAGCCCTGCTCAGCACTCAGAGCCTCAGTTAGTGAAGTGAGTCACTCTAGCTGGGCTTCACTGAGGAATAAGCAGTAGGAAGTCTGTTTTCTCCTGTGGTGCTAACAGCCGTCTAACTGGACATGTGTAGAGAACAGTGTGTCCTTCACACCATCTAGCTAATACTCCTCGTGCTCCATGCTCACTCTTGCTGAGGGAGGCCTCCACCCATCCAGGCAGCTTGGGAGGGGGACGTGGGAGTGAACACTTTTCCTTTATGGGTGGTTGTATTTGCAAAGGGTAAGGGGAACTTTCCCCCCAGTAGTTTTGCAGATAAAAATCAATATCTCCAAATCAATCACTTTGTATAATTTTATTGTGTAATAATTTCATAATTTCTTTTAAATTTTAACCAAATTATCTGTGCAAACAGTATAAAAATAATTTATGTCTGTTATGGCAAACAGCCAAATTCCTTCTCTGGCCTCAACACCCATTCCTCCTTCCTAAGAATTTCTGCATTGGAAGATTTTTTGGGGTACACATTACTGTGTGTAAATACATGCATTCTCTTTTTTCATCCATCCCACACCCTATCACATATGAGATAAATTTTGGAGTAAACTTAAGAATATAAATAAATTTTCTAATTTCTTAAAATACTTCAGATTAGAAGTATATCATCTAATTATAAAAGGATCATTCCTGATTTAAAATAATAAGGATAATTGGAGTTAACTAGAAAGCAGGCCACTTTAGTTCAGTGGCTGGGAAACTTGAATCCACATCAGAATCAGGTGAAGAAACTGAAAAATGTAAATGGTTGGGGGACCTTAAAAGAAAATGTTACAATAAGGGGCCCAATTATTTTTAAAATGGTAATTTTTTAAATGCTTTCCAAAAATGTAATGGGTTGAAGAACCAGTGAAAACAACCAGGATAATTTGAAATAAATGGAAAGCCCATCTTTACATAAAATAAGAAGTATCTTGAGTTCTGATGCATAAATTAGTGGTAACAAATTGAACACAGATGAGTATCGAAAAGATGTGGTAGGAGCAGATCTCACAACAAATTGCCAGTGCACTTTTCCAAGAGGAGAAAGACATCTTGAATTGCACAGTCACAGTGATTCCTTAAAAAAAATGGCAATAATTTGCACAGCCCGGAGTAGGAGATTCTTTGGACATTCGAATATTCATTACATTCACAGCGTTTCACTCCAGTATGAATGTTGTAATGTTTAATGAGGTATTGCTTCTGGCCGAAGGCTATCCACACTCCTTACAAATATAGGGTTTCCCTCCACTATCAATTTTCTTATGGTCAGTGAGATTTGATTTGCTACTGAAAGCTTTCCCACATTTTTCCATAGGTAGGGTTTCTCTCCAGTTTGTCTTCTATGGTGTGTAATGATACTTGATTTCTGAATGAAAGCTTTCCCACAACCATCACTTTAATAGGGTTTCTCTCCAGTATATATTCTCAGGTGGTTAATGAGTTTCTCCTTCTGGTTGGAGGCTTTTCCACATTCTTTGCATATATGGATTGTATTAATCAGCCAAAGGGGTGAAATACCAAAAATCGGTTGGTCTTTATAAAGGGTATTTATTTGGGGTAGAAGACAACAGATACCAGGCCAAAAAGCAAAAGTTTCTTCGCTCACCAAAGTTGATTGCCACGTGTTGGAGCAAGACAGCTGCTGACATTTGCCAGTGTTCAGGCTTCTTGTGTTCCTCTCTTCACAGGGCTGTGTTTCTCTCTGGGCTTAGCTGTTTTGGTTCCTCCACAATGTCAGCTGTAGACTATCAGGCAAATGGCTCCTCTACTCCTGGGGCCTCCTCTCCAACATCAAAACTGCTTCTCAGAAACTGCCTCAACTGTCCTTTGCCTTGCCTTTTATATTCGATTGTCCCACCCACCAAGGGGTGGGGCTCAACACCCTACTGACATGGCCCAGTCAATGCCCTAATCATAACTTAATAATGCCCAGATTAACAGAACAGTTTTCAAGCATGATCCAATTATATTTTTGGAATTCATAGTTACACAAATTGGTGAATGCTTACACTCCACCCTCTGAATTCCAAAAATATATTACAATATAAAAAAACCTTAAATCAGTAACAATTCAACTACAAAATCATATCAAAATCATTTTAAAGAAATACAGTTTGTCTTCAGGCAAAATCCCATCTGCTGTAGACCTCTGAAACTTACAAAACCATTTAACTGCTTCCATTACACAAATGGAAAGACAAAGGATAAACATTTTCAATATCATAAGGAGAAATTAGGATGTTAAACCTCAGTCATGGATCCTTTATAGCTCAGTAATACTGCAGGGCAGCCTCCATTCAATTTTAAAGTCTGAGTCATTCTTAAGATGATGGTCACTTTTCCTTGGGGCCTCATGGGAACCCACCCTATCCACAGGCTTGCCCAACAGCCATTTTCTTCGTTCCAACCACATCAAGCATATGGGTGTCGACCAAGCTCCAGACCACAACCTCCAAGAGTGTTGGGGTGATTGACACACCAAACCCAAACTTTGGGTTAGAGTCTTAGCCCCCCTAGCACATTAAGGTGAAGACAACAATCCCCCTAACATTTGGCATGCAGGTTCAACCCTCTCAGAACAATGAGTTGAACACCTGGCCTTCCCAAACCTATGGAATACAGGTTCAACCTTCTCAGAGCAATGGGTTGACCACCTGGCCTTCTCTAATCCATGGGGTCAGGTACACCCCTCTCAGACCTATGGGGTGTTGACCTTAACCGCCCTAATATTGGAGGAATGTGTTCCAACCTCTCTGCACCATGGTTTATCAAAAGTCTCCCAGAACATTGGGTGAGGACATCCACTCTGTTCAAATGCACAGGCAAACACCCTCTCTGTACATATGGGTGGAGCCCCTCTCTTGGCCTAAGGATATATCTTAATCCCGGATCTCAGGTTCCATGATTTTCTTTTTAAAGGTGTTTCTCTTTCAATCTCTCCTTTCCATATCCTCTTTTGTCCAAGCTGACAGTGGTTTTGTTCATACAGCTCTCTCAAAAACTTTGTTGGTTTAACATGCAGGAAGCAGGGGTCCAAGCCATCAGACAGTAAGACTTTCCATAAGTCTTTCTGAGATGACTGCATCTTCAATTCTGATTTACAAGTTCCAAGTTTAGTAAAGTCTTCAAATAGGGCATTTTCATCTGGGAATTTGATTTCCAGAAACTTGGAAGTTCTGGAATCAGTTTCTGTTTTCTCTGTGTCCATAAGATCAGTCCTTAGTGTATTTTGCTCATCTAGTGTTTTGCTATAAGCTGCAAGGAGAAGCCAAGCCACATTCTCCGAGTTTACCTTGGAAAGTTATTCAGCTAAATGCTCCGGTTCACCATTTTCAAATTCCGTCTTCCCTATAACACCAGGAGTTAATCATGCTAAGTTCTCTGCAACTTTAAACATGGATCACCTTTCCTCCAGGTTCCAATAATAGTTTCATCATTTACTTCTAAATCATCATAGAAAGTCTCTTCAGTGTCCATATTACTATCAACAGCCTCTTCAAAATGATCTAGGCCTTTTCCGTGAAGCATTTGACTATTCCACGAAAAAATACCACTTACCCATTTATAAAACTGTTCCAACATTTTGGTAATTACAAAAGCACTACCCCACTCCTGGTACCAAATTCTGTATTAGTCAGCCAAAGGGGTGCTAATGTGAAATACCAAAAATGGGTTGGTCTTTATAAAGAGTATTTATTTAGGGTAGAAGACCACAGATACCAGGCCATAAAGAGAAAGTTTCTGTACTCACCAAAGTTAATTGCCACATGTTGGGGCAAGACAGCTGCTGACTTTTGCCAGGGTGCAGGCTTCTTGTGTTCCTCTCTTCCTGGGGTTGGGTTACTCTCTGAGCTTAGCTCTTCTGGATCCTCCACAATGTCAGCTATAGACTATCAGGTGAATGGCTCACTTCTCTTCTACTGGGGCCTCCTCTCCAACATCAAAACGGCTTCTCAAAAACTGCTTCAACTGTCCTTTGCTTTGCCTTTTATATTCGATTCCCCCACCCACAAAGGGGTGGTGCTCAATGCCCTATGGACATGGGCCAGTCAATTCCCTAATCATAACTTAATCATGGCAAGAGTAACAAAACAGTTTACAACTATGATCCAATTATATTTTTGGATTTCATAATTACATCAAGTTGGTCAACGGTTATGTGGAGTTTTTGCCCAGAATGAATTCTCTGATGTTTAATGAACTATTGCTTTTGGCTGAAGCCTTTTCTGCATTCTTTACATTCTTTTTTTCTATCCACTATTAGTTTTTTCTTGTTCTGTGAGATATCATTTGTACCTAAAGGCTTTTTCACATGCCTTATATGGATAGGGTTTCTTTGCAATAGGAAATCTCTTGTATCTGACATTTGACAGTTGAATTAAAGCTTTCCCACATATATATGATTTTTCTTCAGTAAGAATTTTCTGATGAATAAAGAGGCTTTTTGTCAGGTTGAAAACTTTCCCACATGTATTACATTTCTATGCTTGTTCCTCTGTATGACTTTTAAAATGGGGAGTAAAAAATGACTGTAAAGAGCAGCCTACATTCAGGACACTCATGTGGTTTCTCTCTAGTTTGAATTTTCTCACCTTCCACGAGGTTTTGTTTCAGACGGGAGGATTCCCATCTTCATTACAATACTAATTAATGTATGAATATTTCTTGCTCAATGAGATTTAATGCCTGGCTAAAGATTTCCAATATTCCTTACATACACAGGGTTTTACTCCTACATGTTTCTTTGATGTGACTCTAGCTTTCCCAAATTTATGAAATCCCAAATGATTTCTCTAAAGGATGAATTCTCAGGTATCTCATGAGGATGAATTTCCAAGAAAACTTCACACTCATTACACTTAAAGGGAAGGACTACCATGTGAGGCAAACTTTCAAAACTCATTGCCTTCATTCTTTTTTCCTTACATATATTCCCTCATGCTTAAGTAAGCATGATGCAAATTCCTCCAAAGTGAAGTTACAGTCACAGAAATGTTATTTGGAGGAAACAATGCTTGTGGTCAGAGAAAATATTTTCCCAACTTTCTTACATTCTCTGCCTTCATCTTAAGTCTGTACTGTTGTGGAAGTGGATATAGCTTCACTCAACAAGCCTTTTGTTATGTGGCTCTTTCTGCTTCTTAATGTCCTATGCTTCTTCATAGTTTGTGGGGTGCAGAAAAGCAGTGCTTAGAGGGAAATTTATAGCATTGAATGCATTCATTTGAAAAGATGAAAGATCCAATATCAATCATCTAAGCATCCAATTTGGGAAGTGCAAAAATATCTTCTTTTTATTTGTTCTATCATTCATGGCTCTTCTTAGTTCAAATGAGCATCACATCCAGTTTGGTGACTTCATAACTGGGAAATGGGGAAGTGATACAGCACATGATTTATGATGGGGAGAAAAGAACACCCCATAAATCAACCCAGGAACCTTCAGGCTTCTGAAGGATTAGAAAGGTGAGGCTTCCAAAGATGCATGAGTAAGGTGGCACCATAATAGTAGGCCAAAATAGTATCCCAGGAAATCCTGGAAACTTTGTTTTGGACTGAATATTTTTCTTCAATTTTTTTCCTTCTATTTATTTGGATGAGATGCACTATTTAATATTCTTTAAAGTTTACTGGGGTAATTATAGTGCTTTTCCTTGCCTTTCCAAGTCTGCACTTATTATTTATTATTGACTTGTCAAATAATGTATTTTAAAACATTTTATATCTGGTATTAGTCAGCCAAAGGAGTGCTGATGCAAAATTCCAGAAATATGTTGGTCTTTATTAAGGGAATTTATTTGGGATAGAATCTTCCAGTTACCAGGCCATAAAGCATACGTTTCTTCCTTCACAAAATTCTGTTACCCCGTCTTGGAGCAAGACAGCTGCCGATATTTGCCAGGGTTCAGGCTTCCTGGGTTCCTCACTTCCCAGAGCTGCATTTCTCTCTGGGCTCAGCTCCTGTTTCTTCTGCAAGGTCAGCTGTAGAATATGAGGCTCTCTAAGCTTTGCCTCTCTCCATAAGGCCAGCTGTGAACTATCAAGTGAATGGCTTATCTCTTTCTCCCGTGGCATTTTGTCCTTGCTCCTCAGAACTCCAACATCAAAAACTACTCCAACTCCTTCCTTTGCCATGTCTTTTTATGTTTGAGAACCCACTCACCAAGGGGCGGTGCTCAATTCCCTATGGACTGTGGCCCAGTCAATGCCCTTTTTATAAATTAATCATACCCTGATTAACAGATAAATCCACAAGCATAATGCAATATCTATTTTTGGAATTCATAATGATATCAAACTGCTACATATCCATTTACCCATCTCATGCTATATATTATTTTATGGCGCATTTTAACACTTTATTGATGTCTTAAGTCACGGATATCATTATTACATTATTCATTCAATAGTTATTTAGAGATACAAATTTAATTAACAGATATTGTTCTTCAATTCATCCTGAATCTTGAACCTTCAGAGATTATTTTCTTTCTGCATGAACAATATTCTTTTACATTTCTTTTAAAGTGAGTTGCTGCTAGCAAACTTTATTAGCTTTTACTCATCTGAAAAAGTATTTATTTCACTTCTTCCTGAAGGATTGAGATGAATTAAATCTCAGGCCCTCTATGATCTCCACTGCTTTTGAGAGCACCTTAGGGTTGAATTTCTCCATCCTGTGGTAAATATAATCAGTTCTTTAGAGAAGAAACAGGGGGCTTTCAGTTTTACACCCTGCTTCCTGCCTCCCCCCACACATACTCCAGTCAAAGTCTGTGCACTCTGTCTCTGGGGATGCGAATAACGGCACCCCTCTCTGAGTTACACACCTGATTTTGGAGCTGAGATTTGGTAGAGAGAGCACAGTACATTGAGTTCTTCTTGGGAACATTCTAGGGACCAGTGCAATGGTGGTCAGCACCCCTTTTGCTAAAGGATGGCCACACCCAAAGTACAGCCAGTGCTTCATGAGTTCCCATTTCTCCCAGACTTTGGAGACCCCTCCTCATCCCTGGGCCCTGAGTTAATGCCCTCGTTTGAGCCTTGTGTGGACCCCGGAAAAGTATGTTCTTACTAATCCATTGTGTGTGTGTAAGCCTTTTGCATGTAGGACATTTTGGTTAGATTCAGATAAGGGACCTTTCGATTAGGTCACTTTTTACTAGATTGCTTTAGTTTAGTTAAGGGCCTCTGATTAGATTTTAGGCACCACAATGGATGCCAATCATTGTGCCAAAGTCCTACATACATGGAACATACAGGGAAAGAGTGCTTCCATGTTTGCCCTGCCATGTGGGAGAGGGATCCAAGATCTCATACAACTGTGGAGAGAAACAGAAAGCCTGAGTGAATGATGGAGAGGCTGGAGTCATGGAGCAGCTTGAACCTGAAGACATCCAGGCCAGAGGATAAGGAAGAGGTGTGAGCAATTGTGTCTAATGACTCACTGCTGAGCTCAGGGAGAAAGTGAGTTTGGAGGGGAAGGCAGAGAGAGACAGGCACACCCAACATTTTGCCCTAGCAGGAGTCCAGCAGCAGTTGACCCTTGTTAAGTCAGTATTTTTGATGATGACTTGATTTGGACATTTTCACAGCCTCAGAACTGTAAGCTTTAACCCTAATAAATTCCAATAAAAGCCAAACTATTGCTGGTATTTTGCATTGGTAGCTCTTGGCAAACTCACACAGCTAGGGACACAGGGTGGGAGACCTGCTCTGTTCCCAAATGGCAGTGTGATGCTGCTCCACAGTGAATTTACCTCTAAACTGTGTGTGTCTCTAGACCAGGTGGTAATGAGAACTGGTAAGATGGAGGGGAAGTTCTCTTGGCCAGTAAGGCCTACAAGACCAGGAATCAGGCAGGTGTTTCAAGGGTTTGTGTATTAGTATAAAGTCACAGGTGCCCATGTTTGTTGTACCTGCCTCAGGCAGGGTGTATTAGTCAGGGTTCTCTTGGGAAATAGAATCAGCAGGAGATATCTGTCAATAATTTGAAATTTTAAAAGAGTCTCTCACGTGACCGTGGGGATGCACAAGTCCATGTTCTGCAGGCAGGCTGCAAACCAGTGGCTCTGATGAAAGCCCGATGAAAGGTCATTGATGAGTTTCTGGGAGAAGTTGCCTGTCCAACGACGAGCTGGGAAATTTTCTCTGAATCTTGAAATCACTTCCACTTTTAAGTCATTCAATTGATTGGATAAAAGCACTACCCATTGATTATGTAATCTCCCTGATTGATGCACATGTAATCAGCCATCCACACAGTAAACTCACTGGTGATTGAAGTCCATAAATGCTCTTTTATTACAATTAGCCCAGTGTTTGCTGGAACAAACACCTGGACACCACTACATGGCCGAGTTGACACATTAGCCTAACCATCACAGTCCACTCGGCAATCATACCATTACTCTAAACCATACTTAGTCTCTAAGTAAAAATAATAACACACAAGCATACATATATATTTCCACTTAACAATGTTCAACTCCCCTGCGTACAACCGGAAATGTATTAATTCCCCACAGAACAGGGTGCAAGTCCTTGGATGATAGTCACTCTTAAACTCGACATCCTTAAATATTATGGTGTGGGATTAATACAACTTTTCATGATAGCGGAAATGATTAGGGAAGAAAACAAAGAAATTCATTTTGTGTACATATACAATCATACTCATAATGAAACATGGAAGAAGGGTTCATGACCATTACAGTCCTCGTTTCTGTAAGTGGTCATTTGGATGAAGTTCATATTTATCCCTACCTTCTTCCACTACCCATTCCATGTTCCCGTTACCTTCAGCAAGCACTTCAGCTGGCTGTGGTTCTTTGCCTGGTGGGGTGACCCAAACTTTCATTCTGAAGATTCTGGGCCATTGTTAGTCTTGCTTGAATTGGTTTATTGCAATTTTACATTGACTTTAATCACAGGGCATGGCAGGACTAGGAGATGCCCTAGAGTATCCCCTGCATTCCAGGCAAACTCTTCTTTACCTCCATTATGTAGATGTAGTCCTATTTCCCCTTGATAGGATCAATCACCCCAGCCAGTACAGTAATTCCCTTCTTTCCCTGTTGATTGACAGGTAAGAGGATCCCAAATTGGCAATGTGGCAGTCTTAACTTCCAGTTCAATGGAATCACTGTTATGTTCTCAGGTGGCAGCACTCCTCCCCTTGGGACTAAAACCTGTAGACCAGCAGAGCTTAAGGTTTCAGGGAAAAGAAGCAAAAATTTTCCTACTGGGTCACTAGGGGTAATAGTGAGTGGTGCCACTCCCATTTCCACCCCTTGATTCCTGGACCCATGAATTCTGGCTATGGGAGAAACAGCACAATAGAGAGGACGCTGATTCAAAGCATACACAGCTTCTTGGAGAACATTGCCCCAGCCCTGCAAGGTATTGCCACCTAGATGGTGCCAAAATTGAATCTTCAACAGGCCATTCCACCATTCTATTAATCCAGCTGCTTCAGGGTGATGGGGAACTTGGTAAGACCAGTGAATTCCATGGGCATGTGCCCATTCCCACACATTTGCTGTAAAATGGATTCCTTAATTGGAAGCAATGCTGTGTGGAATGCCATGGTGGTAGATAAGACATTCGGTAAGTCCACAGATGGTAGTTTTGGAAGAAGCATTGCATGCCGGAAATGCAAACCCATAGCCATAGTATGTGTCTATTCCAGTTAAAACAAATCGCTGCCCCTTCCATTATGGATGTGGCCCAATGTAGTCCACCTGCCACCAGGTAGCAAGCTGGTCACCTCGAGGAATGGTGCCATATCTGGGGCTGAGTGTCAGTTTCTGCTGCTGGCAGATTGGGCTTTCAGCAGTGGCTGTAGCCAAGTCAGCCTTGGTGAGGGGAAGTCCATGTTGCTAAGCCCATGCATAACCTCCATCCCTACCTGAATGGCCACATTGTTCATGAACCCATTGTGCAATGACAGGAGTGGCTGGGGAAAGAGGCTGAGCATTAGCCACAGAGCAGGTCATCTTATCCACTTGATCATTAAACTTCCTCTGCTGAAGTCTCCCTCTGGTGAGCATTCACGTGGGACACAAATATGGTCATTTTTTTGCCCACTCAGAAAGATCTATCCACATAGCTCTTCCCCAGACCTCCTTGTCACCAATTTTCCAATCATGTTCCTTCCAAGTCCCTGACCATCCAGCCAAACCATTGGCAAAAGCCCATGAATCAGTGTACAAACACACCTCCGACCATTTCTTCCTCCAAGCAAAATGAACAACTAGGTGCACTTCTCAAAGCTCTGCCCACTGGGAGGATTTGCCCTCACCACTATCCTTCAAGGATGTCCCAGAAAAGAGCTGCATTGCCACAGCTGTCCACTTTCAGGTTGTACCTGCATATCATGCAGAACCATCTGTAAACCAGGCCCAAGTTTTCTCATCCTCAGTCTACTGATTGTAAGGGACTTCCCAATAGGCCAAAGCTGTGGGCTGGGAAAAAGAAGGTAACATGGCAGGGGTGGTGACCATGGGCATTTGTGCCACATCCTCATGTAACTTATTTGTGCCTTCAGGACCTGCTCGAGCCCTATCTCGTATATACCACTTCCACTTTATTATGGAGTGCTGCTGTGCACACCCAACTTTATGGTTTGGTGGGTCAGACAATACCCAGCTCGTGATAGGCAACTCAGGTCTCATGGTAAGTTGATGGCTCATGGTTAAGTGTTCAGTCTCTACTAAGGCCCAGTAGCAAGCTAAATGCTGCTTCTCAAAAGGGGAGTAGTTATCTGCAGAGGATGGCAAGGCTTTGCTCCAAAATCCTAAGGGTCTGTGCTGTGATTCCCCTATAGGGGCTTGCCAAAGGCTCCAGACAGCATTGCTATTTGCCACTGAAACTTCCAGCACCATTGGATATGCTGGATCATATGGTCCAAGGGGTAGTGTGGCTTGCACAGCAGCCTGGACCTGTCACAGGGCTTCCTCTTTTTCCAGTCCCCAATCAAAACTAGCAGCTTTTCTGGTCACTCGGTAAATGGGCTGCAGTAACACACCCAAATGAAGAATGTGTTGTCTCCAAAATCCAAAGAGGCCAACTAATTGTTGTGCCTCCTTTTTGCTCGTAGGAGGGGCCAGGTACAACAGCTTATCCTTTACTTTCAAAGGAATATCGCGACAGGCCCCACACCACTGGACACCTAGAAATTTCACTGATGTGGAAGGACCCTGTATTTTTGTTGATTTATCACCCATCATCTCTCACGCAAATGCCTTACCAATAAATCTAGAGTCTTTGCTCCTTCTTGCTCAGTAGGTCCTATCAACATGATATCATCAATATAATGGACCAGTGTGATGTCTCATGGGAGGGAGAGATGATCAAGGTCCCTGCGGACAATATTATGACATAGGGCTGGAGAGTTGATATACCCCTGAGGCAGGACAGTGAAAGTATACTGCTGGCCTTGCCAGCTGAAAGCAAACTGTTTCTGGTGGTCCTTACTAATGACAATTGAGAAAAAAGCATTTGCCAGATCAACAGCTGCATACCAGGTACCAGGGGATGTGTTGATTTGCTCAAGCAATGATACCACATCTGGGACAGCAGCTGCAATTGGAGTCACCACCTAGTTAAGTTTATGATAATCTACTGTCATCCTCCAAGATCCATCTGTTTTCTGCACAGGCCAAATAAGAGAGTTGAATGGAGATATGTTGGGAATCACCACCCCTGCATCCTTCAAATCCTTGATGGTGGCACTAATCTCTGCAATACCTCCAGGAATCCAGTATTGCCTTTGATTTACTTTTTGCTAGGCAGGGGCAGATCTAGAGGCTTCCACTTGGACTTTCCAACCATAATAGCCCTCATTCCACGAGTCAAGTATCTAGTGTGGGGATTCTGCCAGTTACCGAGTATGTCTATTCCAATTATGCATTCTGGAACTGGAGAAATAACCACAGATTGGGTCCAGGAACCCACTGGACCCACTGTAAGATGGACCTAAGCTAAAACTCCATCAATCACCTGGCCTCCAAAAGCGCCTACTCTGACTGATGGACAACAATGACTTTTTGGGTCTCCTGGAATTAATGTGACTTCTGATCCAGTGTCTAATAATCCCTGAAATGTCTGATAATTTTCTTTTCCCCAATGCACAGTTACTCTGACAAAAGACCGTAGGTCTCCCTGGGGAAAGGTGGAAGGAAGATTAACTGTATAAATTTGTGGCAGTTTAACAGGATCCTTCCCCAAGGGAACCTGGCCTTCTCCTCATTCAAGGGGCTCTGGTTCTGTAAACTGTCTCAATTCTGGGAACTGATTAAGAGGCCATGATTCTCTGTGTCTGTAATTAGAGTTAAGATTTTGTTCACTTGACCTAGAGCTCTTCTGCTTATACAGATCCAGAAGAAATTTAGTAGACTGCCCAACTATTTCACTTCTGGGTACCCCATGATCTATTAGCCAATGCCATAACTCCATACAACTCAGACTATTCTGTGTGCTGTTTTGAATCTGTCTTTCATTGCAGTAGCCACTCCTACCTTGCCTTTGGCAATTAACTGCCGATACTTGACTTTTACCAGGCCTTGGTCTGATCATCCTCATAATATTTAAGGATTCCAATTCCATTACAGCCCCCCCTACAATAATATCTGGATTGCAGAGAAGAGCAACCACAGAGGTCTTCTGAGAAGATGGAGTTAGTCTTACAAATTTATTCCTCACAGTTCTGGTTAAAGGTGTGTCCTCTGGATATTCCTGGGATGGGTGGGCAGGTCTCAAATGGTAAATCCATTCTAGCATTCCAATCGCTCTAAGCCATTGAATCCCCTCATCTACTGTATACCACGGCAAATCAGGCATCTAAACATCAGACATTCTAGGCCATCGTTTGTTCCATGCTTCAATCAGCCACCCAAACAAACAGTTAAAGCCCCTTGAGCTACAGCATTGATTCCAAAATTTCTGCTTAGTGGGCCCATATCAATAAATTCAGCCTGATGCAACATAATATTCCTTCCACCGTTATCCCATACACTTCGTATCCATTCCCACACACATTCCCCTGATTTCTGTCTATATAAGTTGGAAAACACATGCAGTTCTTTCAGAGTATAGTGTACTTCCTCATGGGTCACACTTTGTATTTCACATTTGGGGGCTTGTGATTTTAATCTAGTAATGGGTCTCAAAGACAAGAAGGGTGGGGGGTCTGGGTAAGGAGAAAGATTCGAGATGTCTTGCAGGTTACTGACCTGAGGGCATTCCTTTGCATTTTCTTCTGGTGAGACAGGATTATTCTCTTCAGGCAGGGTTTGAAAGACAGATTCCTCAGGGCAGACTGGAAGTTGGACCATGCATGCTGGAGAATGGTTGGTACCTGCCTCGTGGCTGGGAGGAGGTACAGACTCTCTGGGGCAAGGTGGAGGCTGGATGATACAAGGTTGAGAAGGTGTGGTCTCCACAGGGCAGGCCATCACAGGTTTATCTGGTAAAGTCTCAGCAGAATTTAGGGTTCCAATGTCCCCACCAATATTATCATCATCCCATATGTCTCCATCCCAATCCTCGGGGTTCCACTCCTTTCCAATCATTGCCTTTATTTTATTTGCAGAAACCCTTTGAGGTTGAGATTTTAGTTTCCTCTGTAATTCTGCTACTCGTACAATGAGAGAATGGGTTTGATTCTCAGATATCTCAAGTCTGTGGCTACAGAAGACAAGATTTTCTTTCAAGGCACATGTAGAAACTTTCATATCATTCATGCAGCATTTAAGTTTCAAATTTGAAGACTTTAGCTCATCCCTTTCTTTTGTAACTGTATCTAGGAGGAGCCAGCCAACATCATTATATTTTTTTACTCCACCAAATTCTGTTAAAGTGTTGAAAACACTCTCACCCAGATCCTTGCTTCTTATAAGCATGGAAGTAGGGGAATCCAATGATGCTATTTTGCGTATCTCTATTGCCAGCTCATGCCAAGGACTGTTAGCAACCTCATTATTGGAAAGGGAGTCATTAGTACCCGTGAGTCCAATTAGAGTGGAGAACCACCTCAGACATCCCATGTTTAAGACTCTGTTCCTCAAGAACCACTCCCAGTACCAGTTGTATTAGTCAGGGTTCTCTCGAGAAACAGAATCAGCAGGAGATATCTGTCAATAATATGCAATTTTAAAAGAGTCTCTCACGCGACTGTGGGGATGCACAAGTCCAGGTTCTGCAGGCAGGCTGCAAACCAGTGGCTCTGATGAAAGCCCGATGAAAGGTCATTGATTAGTTTCTGGGAGAAGTTGTCTGTCCAACGACGAGCTGGGAAATTCTCTCTGAATGTTGAAATCACTTCCACTTTTAAGTCATTCAACTGATTGGATAAAAGCACAACCATTGATGATGTAATCTCCCTGATTGATTCAGATGTAATCAGCCATCCATGCAGTACGCTCACGGGTGATTGATGTCCATAAATGCTCTTGTATTACAATTAGCCCAGTGCTTGCTGGAACAAACACCTGGACAAAACTACCTTGCTGAGTTGACACATTAGCCTAACCATCACACAGGGGTTGGCCAAGTTGGCAGGGGCAGATAAAAGCATGGGACCTTGGGTTTGGTGCAGCAGAAAAGTCATGGCACACAGAGGAGACTTCTTGCTCCTGCTCCTTTTGTACTTCTCAACTTCCCTTGGCCTCCAGTGTTAACCATCTCAGGAGGTTTCACTTACTGTACCCCTCCTGGGTCTCGAGCACAGACTCAGGTCTTCTTCTTCCAGTTCTACATTTACCTTCTCCAATTTTGGGACAGCTATAAAAAGAGCAATGCCAAGATGAAATCTGTTGGTGTCAGGAAGGAAATGTCAAAATTCACATTACAGCATTGACTGCAGCAATAACATCAACAGAATGAGTAACATTAGGCCAGTGACTCTTATAAATAGTACAGGAATCCTAGAACACCCTGGGATCTAGGGCTGGCAAGAATTGAAATGAGGTTGTGAGATAGTGCAATGTTTGCAGAAACCCCAGAGGGTGCAGATGCCAGATATTTCTCAGACTAATTAAATATTAAATTTTCAACAAAATTTTAACAGTGTTGAAATTGATGCAGACCTCTTCAATCCCATAATAGGACAGAGGGGTTGGATGGGAAGCAACTGTTGAACAACTGAAGAAGCTGGAATGTAACACGTTTTCACTGCAGTTCCCCAAGTCAAGAGGGAATGTCCTGTTTGGGGACCGAACTCTCAGAGTCCCAATGAAAACCATCATCATAGGTTCTGAATTTACAAAGGATTTCAGGGAGAAAGCCCTGTTCTGCACTCAGAGCCTCAGTTAGTGATATGAGTCACTCTAGCGGGTCTTCTTTGGGGAGTAAGAAGCAGGAAGTCCATCTTCTCCCGAGGTGCTAACAGCCCTGTAACCAGACACATGTAGAGTGCAATGTGGCCTTCAAACGGTGGCATATGTGCTCCTCATGCTCTGTGTTCACTCTTGCTAATGGAGGCCTCCACCCATCCAGACAGCTGGGGAGGGGGCCTAGGGGAGTGAGCACTATTCCTAGGGCAATTGTATTTGCAAAGGGTGAGGGGAAGTGCCCCCCCACAGTAATGTTCCAGATACAAATCAATATCTTCACATCAACCACTTTGTATGATTTCATTGTGCACTATTTTCATAACTTCTTTTCAATTATAACCAAATTTTCCTTGCAAAGAGTATAAAAATAATTTATGTCTGTTATCACAAACAGCGAAATTCCTTCTCTAGCTTCAAGCCCCATTCCTCCTTCCTCAGAATTATCTGCATTGGCAGATTATTTGGGTACCCATTTCTGTTTGTAAATACATGCATTCTCTAGTTTCATTCATCCCACACCCTATCGCATATGAGAAAAATATTGGAGTACAACTTAAGGATATAAATAAATTTTCTAATTTCTTAAAATACTTGAGATTAGAAGAATATCATCTAATTATGAAGGGGCCATTTCTGATTTAAAATAATAAGGAAAATTGGAGTTAAGTAGCAAGCAGGACATCATATTTTGGCGACTGTTAAACTTCAATCCACATCAGAATCAGCTGAAGAAACTGAAAAAATATAAATGGTTGGGTTGTCTTATAAGAACATGCTACAATAATGGGCAGAATTATTTTTTAAATGGTAATTTTTAAAGTGCTTACCCAGAATGTTGAAGAACCAGGGAATACAACCACGATAATTTGAAATCAGTGTAAAGCCCATCTTTACATAAACTAAGAGAAATCTTGGGTTCTCATGCATAAATTAGTGGTAACATTGAACAAAGATGAGTGTGGAAAAAGACATGGGAGGAGCAGATCTCAGAACAAACTGCAAGTGCAGTTTTCCAAGAGGAGAAAGACATATTGAATTATACAGTCACAGCCACTTCCTTAAAATGTTGGCAACAAGTTGCACAGACTGGAGGTGGAGATTCCTTGGAGATTCACATTCATTACATTCACAGGATTTCTCTACAGTATGAATGTTGTAATGTTTAATGAGATACTGCCTCTGGCTCAAGGCTATACCACATTCCTTACATTCCTTACATTCCTTACCCTATATATAGGGTTTCCCTCCACTATGAATTTTCTCATGGTCCGTGAGATTTGATTTGCTCCTGAAACCTTTCTTACAATCTTCACATGTTGGAAAAGATGCTGAGAGCCAGAGCATAAAGGGTTAAGCATTTAGAAAACATGCTTGCTGGCAGAGAAACATTAGTAAATGTCTTCAAGGACACTGCATACTGCAGACATCAGTAGGAGGAGGCAGAGCAGAATGGAATCACCACTAAGAAGTTATGGTCTGAATTCTTAAGAAATATTGTCTAGGAACACAGAAACAGGCAACGCTCTTACGTCCAAGCAGAGGAATTAGCAAAGGACGCCCTACTTCTGTTATCAGCTTTGTAGTTTAAACAGCAGCTTCAGCCTAAATAAACTTGCCTGCATTCCACATGGAGTGAGGTTCCCTGATCCCAGTCTTTGTTTTCTCTTCTTCATTCCCAGCACCATCTAACTCCATGTTGAATTACAATAGATGGCGCCCAAAATGGGGCACGACTATTCTTTTCTCTTCTTCAGTGTCATGGAACCAAGAACTTCTGTTAGTGAGTCGAACAGTCCTTGTAGCATCAGGATAATGGGTAATCAGTTGACTCAGTTAGAGGAATATTCCCAGGTCTTGAAGTCCTTGTTAAAGAATACACAGGTAGCTGTGATGACCCTGGAGTCACTAGAGAACTTTTCTCTTGTACAGAAACATTATTATTGGTTTCAGCTGCAAGGGCAGAATATTTTAAACCTGAAACAATGGAAGTTACTAATGAAAGTTTTAAAAAGAACTTCTCAAAGGGGGAAAATGATTCCCATTCATGTATGGTCTTTGTGTAATTTTATTTTTGTTGTTCTTGAACCATTACAATCAAATGAAAATATATATGAAAAAAATCAACAAACTACCAAAAACAGATAAACTCGTGTCTAATAAAAGAGAAGGAAAGAAAAAAGGAGTTTATGGAACTTTTCCAGTGGTCATTAAGCAGCACTCTCCAATAGCACCACCTGTTCAAAATTCACAATGGATTAATCTTAATGTCCTACCCACAAATTCTCGGCAAACTTATGTGACACCACCTAGAGAAGTGCTGGCTTGGACTATGCCACTACCGAAAAATTAGTACTTAAAAAAGAAAATAAAGTCTATCTAGCCAATTCAGGAGTAAAAGGGCCTATTCCAGAAGATTTAGTGAGATTAATATAAGAAAGATCTAGCATTAGTTACAGGAGCATCACTATTCTGCCAAAATAGTTAACCAAAATAAGGAAAACATGATAGGGGCTATTAAAATTCAACCATAGAAGAGTGAAAAAACATGGCAACATTGGTGTTTTCTGTTTTGTTTCCATGCCAATTCTAGTTGGGCCTGTGTGGCCACATTGATAAAATTAGTGGAGAATTTTTATCAAGGTGTTAAAAGGAACTTTCAGTTTTAAATCACTACCTTACTTTTGAAATTCGAGCCTAAGTGTACTCCTAAAAGTAGTAATCCAAAAAAATAGGTGTTAAATATCTGTGTAAACTACTAAATTAGAGCTTAACTGTATTTATGCTGTTTAATTTGTCCTGGCTGGTTGCTGATTGCTAACAAAAGTGTTTCTAAGAACAAGCTTACATATTACAGGCAACACAGATTCCAGAAAAAAATCTTAAAAGCAGTAAAATTAAAGATGTGAAATGAAGAGGGCTTAAAGACAGCCATACAAAAGGAGTAAAAATTATGGGCCAAATTAGTAAGCTTTATGTTTCTGTTAGTGTGTTATAATTCTTTTTGTATTTGTCTGTTTGTTCAGTGTCAGTGCATATTTTGATACCTCTGGATGGTAATATTAAATTGATAAGTGAAGATTATTATAAGAGCTCTATTCAAATGGTGAAAATTAAATAAGCACATATATTAATAACTAAATATGGGTATTAGTTTAAAATAATAAAAATAGTTATAATCAAATTAAATCATTATTCTAACAGGTTTGTTTAATGTTGATGGCAATTGTATGTTGTCAGAAGTTTGGAAACAGTTTCCAAAATCATTCTGGTAACAAGTATGGAAGATATATAAACTGTGCTTTTATTATTAAACAAAAGAAAGTAATTTTATCCTAAGATAAAATAACTAGTTATTATAACAAAATAAAATGTGGGACAAAACCTGAATGAATACAAAAAGTACAAAAAGCTTGTTGAAAAAAAATTTTTGTGGTCAAAGCTACGTTAAATTTATGCAGTCTATCTATAAAAATTTAAAAGCTTTAATGTCAAACAATATAATAATATAAAGTTAAAGTTTTATTCTTTCTCAAAGTTTCTCAAGTCAGTAGTCTGTTTTCATAAAAGTTTACAAAGTTTTTCTCCTAAATAATCAGTATACAATAAAGAAAGTCTGTTTTATCAAATTAGCTTCTTGTACTTTAACCTTATCGTTTCCATGGAGAAACAGGTCTTTTCACTTTTAAAAAGAACACAATTTTTGAACGTGCTTTCTCAAAGTCAAATCCTGAAAGATAGCTTTTATTTCAAACTTCACAAATAACTTGGTCTTTTGCCTAAAAACAGGTAAAATACTAAAAATAGTTAAGTTCATGTGATATAAGTTGAATGAAGTATTTAAAGCAGTTGTATAATTAAAAGAAATTTTCTAATTTTATAACAATTGAAGTCATATGAATAAAAAGTTCATATGAATACTTTAAAAGAATATAAAATTCCTGAAAATGTAATGTTTCAATATAATATTAAATAAAATATGTTATTAATTATAATTTTAGTTATAACTCCAAAAAGAAAGCACTCACTAAAGGCTGCCAGGGTAGTGCATAACAGTAAATTATAGTAAAGTAAAATATCTACTTCAGCCTGCATGGTCCCAAATATTGCTAGTTTGTTGCAAAAAACTAATATCCAGTTATGTCACTATCACTACGTTTTAAAACTTGCTGAAGCTTTCTTTAATATTTTCTTGAACAAGTCAAGCCAGCCCACATTCCACTTCCTGTAAAATAGCCAACAATAAATCAAGTTTATATTCTACACTGTAAGCAACAGCCCCAATTCCAATTATAATGTTAACAATAAAAGCAATACAAGTATTAAAATTACAAATTAATATATTACCCCACAGCCCAAATAGGAAATACGAATTTGATTTTACCTATGCCTCAAACTATACAAAAGTTAAAAATTGAGGTCATTCTAATCATGTTACTAAGAATCTTAAATGCTTAAGAAATAAACGTTTGTTCATTGGATGTCTGTGGTATAATCTACTATAGTTATAAATTATGTATAATATGCTTAAATAGTAATCAAAACTTCAGTACTGTACATTGCATACTTAAGTAATTTAATAACTTGTATGTTACACATAAAGGTATTTTAATAAGTATATATATAACTCTTTTGTTTTGAATTTGAACAGTCCTGAAACTAAATATCTTTTTAAAAAAGTTTTGGTAAGTATTGTTCAAGCCTAAAAAGTAAAGCATCCTGCAGAAAACTGTTAATCAACAAACCAATTCCTTGAATTTCAAGAAAAATTTTGGAAATTAAAATAGTAAGCACATCAAGGATGTTTTGTAACAAATTTAAAAAGATAAACTGCATTTCAATGGGTTTTGTATTCCTCCCTGGGGGAGCTGGCCACTGTCCCAGGGATTGATGCACAAACCTTAAAATGTACTGCCAAGGGACTGTTATGTTCCTTCTGAGTAGGCTGGCCCCTGCCTCGGGAAATAGAAAAATACAAGTTGGCATCTATAGTATCAAATTCATTAATCCTAAACACAGTCAACCAAAACTCTAGTATCAGTTGCTACTTCAACACTTCCCAGCTAAAAGCTAAATATTGGTAAGTATATATATAAGACTGCTCTATTTATCTGTCATTCTGTAACTTTGTTCAATTTTTTTTAATTGTTGGTAAAAATCAAAATTCTCACAATACATACAAACATTTGCAAAATGATATATAAATATATATGCATATATGTGTATTTGCTTACAAAAAGGTTATTTTATATATATATATATATACATATATTTTAAGGGGTGCTTAGATTACCCAAAATATTACACGGAACCCACTGGGATTCCCATGTTGCCCACATCCCACACCTCCCACCACATCCCACACAAACATCTCCAACAAGTGTGGCCCACCACCCTCAATGAACTTACACATCCTGGAGTCCTGCCACCAACCATAAACCACAGTTCACACCGTAGACCACACTCTCTCCCACTCAGTTCTGAGTGGTGTGTGCTGATTTAAAATGGCCTACATCCATTGCCACAATGGTACTCAGGACAACCTCTAACTCCCAAAGAAGCCCCTGTATTTCAACTGCTCATCCCCTCCCTACCCCAAAAGTGTCAAGTGGCCACTGGCTCCACCTCATTGTTATAATTTCTTGCATTGCTAGAATCACCATATGTGAACAAGAGAATACCATCAAGTCCACTCTAGTCCATAGTTCTTCCCCCAATCCTGAGGGGACTGGGATGGTGATGTCCACTCCAACTCCAAATGAGAGAGGGCTTATAACCCATGGATATGGTGGGTGGGATTATCCTGCCTGCAGATGCAGGCCCTCACCATTCCCTGGGATGGCCATTGCCCATCGTTGTCTCCTCACCAGGTGACTTGGATGAGTCCATTGAGCTGTAGGGTAGGAGTTGCAGCACCACCTAGATGTCATGCACACCTGGCACATAGGTAGGTGGGAGGCTCCAGTCTCTGGAAGTATACCTAAAAACTCCAGCATCACATATAGGTTTGAATAGAAGGGACTGGTGAACCATGTGCAGGGAGGACTTATTTGAGTCCAATTCTGTCACTCTCAGGAGCACAGATTCCAAAATAGAACCCACTGATAAGGCATCAGTCTCTGGGGCTATCCTCCCTTATATAGGACCAGCGTGTCTCCAGAGCTCTCAGGAACCCCAATGAGTGGGGTGATAGGCACTTAAATGTTCTATGAGCTCCTACTGAGGTGTGCGTAAGAGTTACCTCTGGGAAGACCTCCCGAATCTCTTTGAAGTCTCTTAGCCACTTGAACTCATTTATCTTTACCATTTCCCCCTTTTATCCAAGGTCTTTTCCAGTTGTGTTGCCAATTGGCACTTGGTATTAATCCCTCTTTGCCAGGGAGGCTCATCCCCAGGAGTCATGTCCCACATTGGGGGGAAGGTAATGCAATCATATGCTGAGTTTGGCTTAGAGAAAGGCCACATTTGAGTAACAAGGAGGCTCTCAGGTGGCAACCCTTAGGCACCCCACAACTGCAGGCTAAGTCTCATTTACAAGAGCAAAGACTCACAAGGGTAGTCATCAATAAAAAAAAAACACATCAGTGGGTCATCCTATTTTGACAGGCACTGTCCCTACACTCAGAAGACTATTGGTGCTCCCTTGGAGACTGTGGCAGAGCTCTCCAGGCTAGAAATTCAGAATCCGTCATTTATTGTGTGATTATCCACCCATCGTGATCATGCCCCATCCCCCGATCCTTTGAATGATTTTATATATCTTTCATGTATATTCAGATGAACCAATCCCCACGAACCCCCCCCAGACACCCCCCCCCAACAATCCCCCGCAGTACCCATTGTAACTCTTCTGTGATCCAAATCCTCCATGAACATTTAGTCCATAAAATAATCAAACACACTTACTAGGAAAAAGAAACAAGTGTGATAAGCTTACATGCAAGAGACAAACATAAGGAAACTCAGGGGAAAAAAAAAAGAGAGAAGGAAGAAAAACAAATAATCAAACAAAGAACAAAACAAAATAATATATAATTAGTGGATTGGGACATTCAAAAAATGGGCAAAAAAGCAAAGGAAATGCCTTTAAAATATATATATATATATATATTCATTTTTTTTCCTTTCTCTTTTCTTTTTTCCCTTTTTTCCTTCCCTTTATCACTGTGTTATCGGATGTCTTAAGAAGAGCTTAAGTAGAATTGGTGTTAGCTCTTTCTGGAATGTTTGGTAGAATTCAGCTGTGAAGCCATCTGGTCCTGGACTCCTCTTAGTTGGAAGTTTTTAATGACTCAGTCTATCTCTTTACTTGTAATTGGGCTGTTGAGTTCATCTATTTCTTCTTTCATCAATGTCGGCTGTTTGTGGGTTTCTAGAAACTTGTCCATTTCCTCTAAATTGTCATTCTTGTTGGCATATAATTTTTCAAAGTATCCTCTTATGATACTCTTTATTTCTGTGGGGTCAGTAGTGCTATCACCTTGCTCATTCCTTATTTTATGTATTTGCATCTGTTCTCTCTTTTTCTTTGTTAGTCTGGCTAAGGGTTTGTCAATTTTGTTGATATTCTCGAAGAACCAGCTTTTGGTTTTGTTTATTGTTTCCAGTGCTTTCTTATTCTCTATTTCATTTAGTTCTGCTCTGATTTTGGCTATTTCCTGTTTTCTACTTCCTTTAGGTTTAGTTTGTTGTTGTTTTTCCAATTCCTCCAAGTGTGCAGTTAGGTCTTCAATTTTAGCTCTTTCTTCTTTTTTAATATATGAATTTATGGCTATGAACTTCCCTCTCAGGACTGCTTTCGCTGCATCCCATAGGTTTTGATATGTTGTGTTGTTGTTTTCATTAGTTTCAAGGTAGTTACTGATTTCTTTTGAAATTTCCTCTTTGACCCACTGTTTGTCTAAGAGTGTGTTGTTTAACTTCCATATCCTTGTGCCTAACCTGTTTCTCTGGCCCTTATTGATTTCCAACTTCATTCCGTTGTGGTCAGAGAAATTACTTTGTATAATCTCAATCTTTCTGAATTCATTGAGTGTTGTTTTGGGGCCTAGCATGTGGTCTATTTTGGAGTATGTTCCATGTGCACTGGAGAAGAATGTAAATCCCACTGTATTTGGGTTAAGTGTTCTGTATATGTCTATTAAGTCCAAATCTTCTAATGTATTGTTGAGTGCCTTCGTTTCTTTATTGATTCTCTGCCTAGATGTTCTGTCTAATGATGATAGTGGTGTGTTGAAGTCCCCTGCTATAATTGTAGAGGAATTTATTTCTCCTCTTAGTTTTTCCAGAGTTTGCCGCACGTATTTTGAGGCACCTCGATTAGGTGCATAAATGTTGATGATTGTTCTCTCTTCTTGAGAGATTACTCCTTTTACTAATATGTAGTGTCCATCTTTGTCTCTTACAATAGTTTTGCATTTAAAGTCTATTTTGTCTGATATTAGAATAGCTACTCCTGCCCTTTTTTGGCTATTGTTAGCTTGTAAAATGGTTTTCCAGCCATTCACTTTCAGCCTCCTTGAATCCCTGGGCCTAAGGTGGGTTTCTTGTAGACAGCATATAGATGGATCATATTTTCTTATCCATTCTGCCAATCTGTGTCTTTTGATTGGTGAATTTAATCCATTAACATTCAGTGTTATTACTCGTAATGAATTTCTTACTTCAGTCATTTTTTCTTTGGGTTAATGTATGTCATATGTTGTTTTGTTTCTCTTTTTGAGTTTTCAGTTGTTTTTAAACTCTCCTCCAACTCTCTCTCCTTTGTTTTTTCCTTTCAATTTGTAGGGATTCCTTTAGTATTTCTTGAAGTGCTGGTTTCTTCTTGACATACTCTCTTAATTGCTGTTTATCTGTGAATATTTTGAGCTCTCCATCATTTTTGAATGCCAATTTTGCTGGGTAGAGAATTCGTGGCTGGAAGTTTTTTTCTTTTAGTGTTTTGACTATGTCATACCACTGTCTTCTTGCCTCCATGGTTTCAGCTGAGAAATCAGCACTTAATCTTATTGTGCTTCCCTTGTATGTGATGATTCTCTTTTCTCTTGCTGCCTTGAGTATTTTCTCTTTGTCTTGAGCATTGGACAGTTTGACAAGTATATGTCTTGGAGTTGGCCTGTTGGGATTTATACTATTTGGGGTGCGCTGTGCTTCCTGGATCTGCACATCCATCTCTCTCAATAGAGCTGGGAAGTTTTCAGCCATAACTTCCTTCAACACTCCTTCTGTTCCCTTTCCCTTCTCTTCTCCTTCTGGGATGCCCATAATGCATATGTGTGTGCGTCTTGCATTATCGGTTAATTCCCTGAGACCATACTGGATTTTTTCTATCTTTTTGTCTATGTTTTCTACAATCTCTTTGATTTCAACTGTATTGTCTTCCATATCACTAATTCTTTCCTCTGCCTGTTCAATTCTGCTGCCATGTGAGTCCAGCGTCTTTTTCATTTCTTGACTTGTGTCTTTGTTCGCCATCATATCCATCACCTTTTTAGATGTGTTAGCTATTTCTTCAGTATGTTCTCCCATTGTCTTCTTTATATCCTTAATCTCTTCCTTCAGTTCTTTAAGTTGGTCCATGATATTTGTTTGGAAAGCTTTGATTAGTTGTTCAATGTACTGCATTGCTTCCTGGTTTTTATTTTGTGCACTGGACTTGTCCATGTTTTCCAGTTTCTCAGAGTCATTTGTATTTTTCTGTTGCCCTCTGGTCATCATATTATCTTGATGGGTTTGTTCAGTTGATTAGCTTTTCTTTATGCTCTAGTATTTTATTTAGCTGTTGGTTCTGCGTGTGAGTTAAGTTTTCTCTTTGGAAGTTTTTCTTCTTATTTTATTTCCTTGCTTCTTTCTATATTCCCTTGAAGGCAAAAGGTTAGGGCCAGAGGAATCAAAAGATGTAAGGAAGGCAGAAGGATAATAAAAATATTGATAAAAATTAGAAGAGGGGCAAAATGAGACTTAATGAGATGAATATTTAACTTGTGTAGGCAGTGTAGAGTACTAGGAAAAAATATGGAGTTCCTACAATGGACTGGGAAAACAAATGGAGGAATATATATATATAGTGATTTAAAAGGCTAGAATTATGAGGAGGTAGAGAAATAGTAGAGAAAGGTCTGAAAGGAAAAAGTTAATACTAATTAAAAAAAAAAAAAGAAGAAGAAGAAAACAAAATAGATGGGATAGAAATTGACACCCTTAAGTTGTGGGCCTATGAAAAAATGTTGTCTCTAAGAGCCACAACAGAGAACAGAAGGCAGAAAGATGCAGGAAGGATAAGCGAAAGTTTGTAATACAGAATCAATATATACAGCGAGTTGGAAATTACTGAATAAGAAGCCCAGCAAAGAGGCAACCAGCTGGCAGCACCTATTTAAAAAAAAATAGAAGGAAAAAGGAAAGGGGGAGGAAAACGGGAATAATAGCAATAGACCAGAAAGTAACAGAGAGAAACCAAAGATCCACACAGGCAAGCAGTCAAACAGAGCTAAGGGGGGTGAATGATTCCCCTAGGGTCCACGTGAATCCTTCCTGCCTACTTGTGTTTATCAATGAATTTCCCCACAGGGTTCTATATGCAGGTCCTGAAGCAGCTTTTAGCTATTAAACTAAATTAAAAAGAATTTATTTTTCATTTGTTGAGGTGACCTCACTTTTTTTTTTTTAAGCCAAATGCAGGACCCAAAATAATTCCTCCTCTAGACCAACCCCCTTACGGAAGGGACCCTAGCTGGCCCGTGGAAATTAATCAAGCACGTCCCACTTTCTGGACTCCCCAGGTTAGCTGAAGCTCTGATGTTAGTCAGTGAGGAGTGCTAAAGATGGCGGATTCCGCCCTTTCAGGCGCCGAGCTCCAGCGTCACGGGGCTGCTCAGTAAATCAGTTTGAGTGTAGATTCGCATCTGCTCTCAGCCTGATGCTGCTTCAGGTCGGCTTATCTGCTCCCCAAAGCTATGGGGCGGTGCAGGCAGCCAGATCGATGTCTAAAAATATAAAATACCCTTCCCTGTCTTCCAACCGAACCCTCCTTTTTTTGGGAAGTATCCCTTCCTCCTGGCTCCGCAGCGGCCCGAGTCTTATCCCTGTGTGGCTAGGGAAATCAGCTCTGTTCCCCGACCAAAATCCCCCCTCTGGTTCACCGGGTGCTGATTAGCTCGTTTGCTCTGTTCACACAAGGTCCAAGGGGCACCAGACAGCCAGCTCCCCAGAAAATAAAACTTTTCACCCCTCCCGCGCCTCCAAATGGCCATTTTATTTTTTTTCCCTAACCACGGGGCTCAGCTGCCTGTGCCAACCTCCACCGGCAGCCTCAAAACTCACGAATCTCCACCGTTTGGTCCACGCCGCCAATCTGCGCAGATAGATGTCCCAAGCTTCTCACTCCACGTGTGCAGAGCACAGAGCCCCGGGCAGGACCCCGTCCACAATCCGCCTTGCTCTGGGAGCTTGCAGTGTGCGCCCTCCTACACTAACGCCATCTTCAACTTTGTTCAATTTTAACTTAATCTTTTAATTAGTTATATTATTTATGTTCTCACCCTAATTGTCAGTATGAGCTTATTAAACTAAATATGCATATTAACATTTATTTTGTATCTATCCAAGACTCTAACCAAAAATAAACCAAGTTTATCAGTGTATCCCCTGATTTAGTAAGGATGTGAACGTATGTATACTTATAATAAAAAATTAACAGTTAAACCTCTATTTATAAATGCTACAAAAACTAAAAAGGGGAAATGGTGACGTGCAAGAACAATTATATCAAGCATTATTTACAATAAAAATTTTAAGCCAACGGTCAGAATCTTATACATCAGCAGCAGAGCATTTCTGGAAAAAAATCAGGCAAAAATACAGAAACAAATATTAGACAACCAGATTTTTGAAAGAATAAAGATAATAATAAATGGGAGAAGGCAGAAGTTAAGTTAGGATATAGGGTTGAGGTTTTGCTCTTATTATTACAGATAAAGGAGACCAACTTTGGTTTCTGTCCAGACATCTGAAACCTATACATAAATAAGCCAAAGAAGCTGACACAAGAAGCAGAAAAGATGATAACTTCTGAAAGGCAGAATGTCACTCTAACACAGTTATTCTTTGCTATGCTTACCTTGACAACGACAGCAGTAAGTAGTCACCTTCACATAATTATACATATTGGGCTTATATTACTAATTCACCTCTTTTAGAACTGTTGAATTGGGGGGGGGAGAAATCCTACCTTCTATATATTAATTAGTCTTTTCATTTTCCAGGGCCATTGATTCTTGCCTTCCTCTAAAACCTGAGGAGGAAGGAAAATGTCTTCAAAATTTAATCTTGCCTTTTCTTTAATGACATATCTGCATAGTATCCATCAATCCATGTATACAGCCCCCAAATCATAATACAAAGTGATAATGGCATACATGCCATGTTTCATCTGAGGTTGTGCTCTTTAATAATTCCTATAGAATTATAAAGAATCATGTCCTTATAGGGATACCAAAACCTAATGTAAACACAACCATAAGTTGAAAAATTAGTAATTCAACATAAACAACTAATGATAGCTATCATTATTTTTGGAATTTTGAGGATGTCATAAGTATAAATAATTCACTAAATTGGACTCATCAGGGAAGACTTATACCACAACTATGGAACACTAAAGTTAACAAAATTAAAAAGTATTTATGGAAATTAATTTTGGGAACTAGCCCAATTTTTGAATAGCAAGGCAATAAAACTAGTAATACCAGTTTAAAAAGAAATCCACTTAATTTCTTAAAGTATGCAAATGGGATCCCATTGTTTTATAGTAGGAACAGTGAGCATTATTCAAACATGGTTTTCTGCAGTAATTTCTCCCTTTACACTTGTGTATCAGAATGTGTTTACAGGAGAGTTCTACTGCAATTCTAATGGGGCACCGGCATCATAGAATATGGTTTCCGGGTTGCATGAATCACAGCTTGCAGTTTTCCCCTGAAAGTTAAATCCTTTGACATTTTTTAAATCATTATTTGAAAAGAACCAAACGTTTAATTAGATTAATTATAGCTGCTGTATTAGGGCTTATAGGTATTATTGCAGCTGCTGCTGTGACAGAAACTGCCCTACATGAAACTATCCAAACATGACAATTGCTAAAAATTGGAATAAAAACGCTAGTGAGCTATGGCATAGTCATGCTTATATTGATGAGCAGATTAATAATAGGCTTAATGACTTAGATATGGTGTTACACAAATAGGAGATTAGGTATATAATCTAAATTTAAAACAAGAATTAAAATGTGTTTGGAATGAAAGTGTTTTTTTGCACCATTCCTTTCCCATACAATGATTCCCACTTTGGGAAAAATTAAAAATCATTTTATAGGTCACCACATGAATTTATATATAGAAATTACAAAATTGCAAAAAAAGGATTTTGAGCAAGTCTCAAAATCAACTTACTATACTTCCAGGTAGCGAATTTTGGCAATTTATGACAGATCAATTAAATAAAATAAACCACTTACATTGGTAGAAATGAACTTCTGAACTTGCTAACTTTGGTGTGATGAGCATTGGTGCTCTGCTACTCTTAACTGTATTAGGAGGCATTCACAAAGCTCTGCTATCCTACATTCATAGGGCTGAAAAGGACAGCCAAGTCAATAATTTGATTCTGCTTAGACCCTTAACTCTCAAACCTGTCCATGGAAATTGGCTAGTAGCCAGAGATGGGTAAGACCTTCAGAGGAGGGCAACCTAAGACAGGCATAGTCACCCTGGAAAAAAAAAACAAAAGGGGGAAATGCTGGAAAAGATGCTGAGAGCCAGAGCATAAAGGGTTAAGCATTTAGAAAGCATGCTTGCTGGCAGAGAGACATTAGTAAATGTCTCCAAGGACACTGCATACTACAGACATCAGTAGGTGGAGGTAGAGCGGAATGAACTCACCACTAAGAAGCTATTGTCTGAATTCCTAAGAAAGATTATGTAGGAACACAAACACAGGCAGTGCTCTTACATGCCAAGCAGAGGAACTAGCATAGGATGCCCTACTTCTGTTATCAGCTTTGTAGTGTATAAAGCAGCTTCATCCTAAGTAAACTTGCCTGGATTCCACATGGAGTGAGGTCCCATAACCCCAGTCTTTGTTTTCTCTTCTTCATTCCTGGCACCGTGTAACTCCATGTTGAATTACAATGCTTACATATTTAGGGTTTCTCTCCAGTTTGTCTTCTCTGGTGTGTAATGATGCTTTATTTCTGAATGAAAGCTTTCCAACATCCACCACATTCATAGGGTATTCCTCCAGTATATATTCTCAGAAGATTAATGAGGTTTTCCTTCTGGTTGAAGGCTTTTCCACATTCATTGCATATATAGGGTTTTTCCCCAGAATGAATGCTCTGACGTTTAATGAACTATTGCTTTAGGCTGAAGGCTTTTCTGCATTCTTTACATTCATTTTGATTCTGTCCACTATGAGTTTTTTCATGTTCTGTGAGATATGATTTGTACCAAAAGGCTTTTTCACATGCCTTACATGCATAGGGTTTCTTTGCAGTAGGAAAACTCTTTTAACTGACAGTTGAATTAAAGCTTTCCCACATATATATGGTTTCTCTTCAGTAAGAAATTTCTGATGAATAAAGATTGAAAACATTCCCACATGTATTACATTTCTATGCTTGTTCACCTGTATGGCTTTAAAAATGAGGAGTAAAAAATGAATGTAAAGAGCAGACTACATTCAGGACCCTCATATGGTTTCTCTCTAGTTTGAATTTTCTCATATTCCATGAGGTTTTGTTTCAGATGGAAGCATTCCCCTATTCATTATGATACTAACTAATGTATGAGTATTTCATGCTCAATGAAATTTAATGTCTAGCTGAAGGATTTCCAATTATTCCTTACATACACAGGGTTTTACTCCTGCATGTTCCTTTGATGTGACTCTAGCATTCCCAAATTCATGAAATCCCAAATGGTTTCTCTGAAGGATTAATTCTCTGGTATGTCATAAGATTCCATTTCCCAGAAACCTTCACACTCATTACACTTAAAGGGGAGGACTACCATGTGGGGCAAACAGGCAAAACTCATTGTCTTCATTCTTTTTTCCTTACATGGATTTCCCCATCCCTTTGTAAGAATGATGCAAATTACTTCAAAGTGAAGTTACATTCATGGAAGTGTTATATTGAGGAAACAATGCTTGTGGTCAGAGAACATATTTTCCAACTTTCTTACATTTCTTTCATTTACCAGGGAAATTATAACACTTTTGCTTGCCTTTCCAAATCTGCACTTATTATTTTTTATTGACTTGCCAAGTAATGTATTTTAAAATATATTATATCTGGTATTGTCAGCCAAAGGGGTGTTGATGCAAAATATCAGAAATATTTTGGTCTTTATGAAATGTATCTATTTTGGGTTGAAGCTTACAGATACCTGGCCATGAAGAATAACTTTCTTCCTTCACCAAAGTCTTTTACCCCATCTTGGAGCAAGACAGCTGCAGACATTTGCCAGGGTTCAGGCTTCTTGGGCTCCTCTCTTCCCAGTGCTGCATTTCTCTCTGGGCTCAGTTCTTCTGTTTCCTTCACAAGGTCAGCTGTAGACTATGAAGTTCTCTAAGCTTTGTATCTCTCCACAAGGCCAGCCATGAAATTTCAGGTGAATGGCTTGTCTCTTTCCCTGGGGCCTACTGTCCTAGCTCATCAGAACTCCAACATCTATTTCCATTGCCATGTCTTTATGTTTGAGACCCCTCCCACCAAGAGGTGGGGCTCAGAACCCTACCCACTGTGGCCCAGTCAACACCTTTATCATAACTTAATCATGCCCAGATTAACAGACCAGTTTACAAGCATAATACAATATCTATTTTTGGAATTCCTAATGGCAACCAACTGCTATATATCCAGTTACCCATCTTCTGCTATATATTAATTTGTGGTGTATTTTAACACTTTATTGATGTCCTAGGCCACAGATATCATTATTACTTTATCCACTTAATAGTCATATAGATATATGAATTTAATTAGCAGATATGGTTCTTCAATCCATCCTGAATCTTGAACCTTCTGAGATTATTTTCTTTCTGCCTGAAGAATATTCTTTTACATTTCCTTTAAACTGAGTTGCTGCTAGCAAGCTTTGTTAGGTTTTACTCATCTGTAAAAGTTTTTATTTCAATTCTTCCTGAAGGATTGTGATGAATTAAATCTCAGACCCCTCTGATCACTGTGCCCTGGGTTAATGCCCTCATTTGAGTCTTCCCTGGACCCCGGAAAAATATGTTCTTTCTAATCCTTTGCGTGTGTGTAAGTCTTTTGTATGTAAGACATTTTGGTTAGATTCAGATAAGGGACCTTCGAATAGGTCACTTTTAGTTAGATTGCTTTAGTTTAGTTACGGGCTTCTTTAATTAACAGATATTGTTCTTCAATCCACCCTGAATCTTGAACTTTCTGAGATTATTTTCTTTCTGCCTGAAAAATATTTTTTTACATTTCCTTTAAAGTGAGTTGCTGCTAGCAAACTTTATTAGTTTTTACTCATCTGTAAAAATATTGGGTTTCAGGCACCAGGATGGACCACAATTATTGTGCTGAAGTCCTACATAAATGGAACACACAGAGAAAGAGTGCTTCCATGATTACCCTGCCATGTGGAACAGGGTTCCAGGATCTCCTACAGCTGTGGAGAGACAAAGAAACCCTGAGAGGCCGAGAGAGAGAAGCCAGAGGCTGGGGTCATGGAGCAGCTTGAAGCTGAAGATGTCCAGGCCAGAAGAGAAGGGAGAGGTGTGAGCAATTGTATCTGTTGGCCCACTGCTGAGCTCAAGGAGGGAGTGAGTTAGGAGGAGAAGGCAGAGAGAGACAGGCACGCCCAAAGTTTTGCCTTGGCAGGAGTCCAGCAGCTGCTGACCCTTGTTAAGACAGCATTTTTGATGATGCCTTGATTTGGACATTTTGACAGCCTCAGAAGTGTAAGCTTTACTCCTAATACATTCCAATAAAAGCCAACCTATTTTTGGTATTTTTCCTTGGCAATGCTTGGAAAACTCAAACAGCTAGGGACACAGGATTGGAGAGCTGCCCTGTTCCCAAATGTCAGTTTGATGCTGCTGCTGAGTGAATTCACCTGAAAACTGTGGGTGTCTCCAGACTAGGTGGGAATCAATACTGGTAAGATGGAAAGGAAAGTGCTCTTGGCCAGTAAGGCCTGCAAGACGGGGAGACAGGTAGGGGAGTCACATGGTTTGGGGACAAGTCTAAAGCCACAGATGTCCCATATGATGTACCTGCCACAGGAAGGGGTTGGCCAGGTGTTCAGGGACAGATAAAAGCATGGGAACTGGGGTCTGGTGAAGCAGAGGAGTCAGGGCACAGAGAGAAGCCTTCCTGCTCCTGCTCCTTTTGCCACTCCCTTCATCCCTTGGCCTCCAGCGTTGACCCTCTGAGGAGGCTGAACTTCCTGTACCCCACCTGGGTCTCAGGCACAGACTCAGTTTTCCTGATTCCCGTTCTACATTCACCTTCTCCAATCTTAGGGCAGCTAAAGAAAGAGCAATGCCAAGATGAAACCTGTTAGTGTCAGGAAGGAAATGTCAAAATTCACATTACAGCATTGGCTACAGCAATAACAACACCAAAATGAGCATCACTAGACCCGTGACACTAATAAATAGTATGGGAATCCCAGGAAGTCTTGGGACCTAGGGCTGACAAGAATAGAAGTGTGGTTGTGAGACTGTGCAATGTTTGCCAAAAACCTCAGAGGGTGCAGATGACAGATATTTCTCAGAATAACTAAATATGAAATTTTCAACACATTTTTAACAGAGTTGAAAATGATACAGACCTCTTCAATCCCAGAAGTGAATGGAGGGGTTGGATGGGAAGAAGCTGATGAACAACTGAAGAAGCTGGAATGTAACAGGTATTCACTGCAATTCCCCCAAGCCAGAGAGGGAATGTCCTGTATAAGAGCCAAGCTCTCAGAGCCCCAATGAAAACCATCATCATAGGTTCTTGATCCGCAAAAGAGGACAGGGAGAAAGCCCTGCTCATCACTCACAGCCTCAGTTAGTGATGTGAGTCCCTTTAGCCACTCTTCACTGGGGAGTAAGCAGCAGGAAGTCCATCTTCTCCTGTGGTGCTAACAGCCCTCTAACTGGACACGTATAGAGAGCAGTTTGGTCTTCACACAGTCACGTCCATGCTCCTTGTACTCCATGCTCACTCTTGTTGAGGGAGGCCTTGACCCATCCAGGCAGCTGGGGAGTGGGTTGAGGGGAGGGAACACTTTTACTTTATGGACGACTTTATTTGCAAAGGTGAGGAGAAGTGCTCCCCAGTACTGTTGCAGATAAAAATTTATATCTTCAAATCAACCTCTTTGTATGATTTTATTGTGTACTATTTTCATAGTTTCTTTTAAATTATAACCAAATTATTCGTGCAGAGTATAAAAATAACTTATGTCTGTTATCACAAACAGCAAAATTCCTTCTCATGCCTCAACCCCCATTCCTCCTTCCTCAGAATTATCTGCATTGGCAGATTCTTTTGAGTACAAATTTCTGTTTGTAAATACTTGATTTTCTAGTTTCATCCATCCTACACCCTATCACATATGAGAAAAATATTGGAGTACAACTTAAGAATATAAATAAATTTTTTAACTTCCTAAAATACTTGAGATTAGATGTATATCCTCCTATTGTGAAAAGTTCATTTCTGACTTAAAAAAATAAGGAAAATTGGAGTTAAGTAGAAAGCAGGCCACTGTAGCTCAGTGGTTGTTAAACTTGAATCCACATAAGAAACAGGTGAAGAAACTGAAAAAAATATAAATGGTTGGGTTGCCTTTTAAGAAAACGCTACAGTAATGGGCAGCATTATTTATAAAATGGTAATTTTAAAAATGCTTACTCAGAATGTAATGGATTGAAGAACCAGTGAAAAGAACCAAGATAATTTGAAATAAGTTGAAAGCCCATTTTTACATAAACTAAGAGAAATATCGGGTTCTGATGTATAAATTAGTGATAACAAATTGAACATAGATTAGTGTGGAAGAAGATGTGGGATGAGCAGATCTGAGAACAAACTGTGAGTGCACTTTTCCAAGAGTAGAAAGACATCCTGAATTGCACAGTCACGGTCACTACCTTAAAAAAATGGCAACAAGTTGCACAAATTGGAGGTGGATCTTCTTTGGAGATTCACAGTCAATACATTCACAGGGTTTCCCTCCAGTATGAATGTTGTAATGTTTAATGAGATACTGCTTCTAGCTGAAGACTGCTCCACATTCCTTCCATATGTAGGGTTTCCCTCCATTATGAATTTTCTCATGGTCAGTGAGATTTGATTTGCAACTGAAGGCTTTCCTACATTCCTTACATATATGTAATTTCTCTCCAGTTTATCTTCTCTGGTGTATAATAGGGCTTGATTTCTGAATGAAAGCTTTCCCACATCCGTCACATTCATAGGTTTTCTATCCAGTATGTATTCTCAGATGGTTAATGAGGTTGTCCTTCTGGTTGAAGGTTTTTCCACATTCATTGCATATATAGGGTTTTTCTCCAGAATGAATGCTCTGATGTTTTTTAACTATTGCTTTTGCTGAAGGCTCTTCTGCATTCTTTACATTCACTTTGTTTCTGTCCACTATGAGTTTGTTCATGTTCTGTGAGATATGATTTGTACCTAAAGGCTTTTTCACATGCTTTACATACATAGGTTTTCTTTGAGTAGGATATCTCTTGTTCCGAATTTGACATTGAATTAAAGCTTTCCCACATATATATAAAATTTCTCTTCAGGAAGAATTTTCTGATGAATAAAGAGGTTTTCTGTCAGGCTGAAAATTTTCCCACATATAGCACATTTCTATGCTTGTTCCTCTGTATGATTTTTAAAATGGGGAGAAAAAAATGACTGTAAAGAGCAGACTACATTCAGGACACTCATGTGTTTTCTCTCTAGTTTGAATTTTCTAATATTCCTTGAAGTTTTCTTTCAGATCAAAATATTCCCCTATTCAGTACAATACTAACTAATGTATGAGTATTTCATGCTCAGTGAGATTTAATGCCTGGCTGAAAGATTTCCAATATTGCTTACATACATAGGGTTTTACTCCTGCATGTTTCTTTGATGTGACTCTAGCTTTCCCAAATTCATGAAATCCCAAATGGTTTCTCTGAAGGATTAATTCTCAGGTATCTCATGAGGATGAATTTCCAAGATAACTTCACACTCATTACACTTAAAGGGGAGGACTACCATGTGTGGCAAACTGGCAAATCTCATTGTCTTCATTCTTTTTTCCTTACATAGATTCCCTCATGCTTAGGTATGCATGATGAAAATTCCTTCAAAGTGAAGTTACATTCATAGAAGTGTTATTTTGAGGAAACAATGCTTGTGGTCAGAGAAATTTTTTTCCACCTTTCTTACGTTCTCTGTATTCATCATAAGTCTGTACTGTTTTGGAAGAGGATATAGTTCACTTCTTTCTGCTTCTTAATATCCTATGCTTCTTCCTAGTTTGTGGGGTGCAGCAAAAGTAGTGCCTAGAGGGAAATTTATAGCATTGAATGCATTCATTAGAAAAGAGGAAAGATCCAATATCAATAATCTATACATCCAATTTGGGAAGTGCAACAATATCACATTTTTATTTATCCTAGCATTCATGGCTCTTCTTGCCTCAAATGAGCATCACATCCAGTTTGGTCACTTCATATCAAGGAAATGGGGAAGTGATAGAGCACTTGATTTATGATGGGGACAAAACAAACCCCATAAGTCAACTCTGGAACCTTCAGGTTTCTGAAGGATAAGTAAGGTGCAGCTTCCAAGGATGCACGAGTATGGTGGCCCCAGAACAAAGGTCAAAATGGCAACACAGGAAATCCTGAATACTTTGTTTTGGACTAGTTATTTTTGTTCAATTTTTTTCTTCTATTTATTTGGAAGAGATGCAGTATTTAATATTCTTTAAAGTTTCCCAGGGAAATTATAAGTCTTTAGGTTGCCTTTCCAAATCTGCACTTATTATTTTTTATTGTTGTGCTAAATAACATATTTTAAAATATTTTATATCTTGTATTAGTCAGCCAAAGGGGTGCTGATGCAAAATACCAGAAATATGTTGGTCTTTATAAAGGGTATTTATTTGGGATAGAAGCTTACAGTTACCAGGCCCTAAATTATAAGATTCTTCATTCACCAAAGTCTGTTACCCCGTCTTGGAGCAAGACAGCTACCACCATTTGCCAGGGTTTAGGCTTCTGGATTTTTCTCTTCCCAGGTCTGTGTTTCTCTCTGGGCTCAGCTCCTCTGTTTCCTCCAGAAGGTCAGCTGTAGAATATGAGGCTCACTAAGCTTTGCCTCTTTCCACAAGGCCAGCTATGAACTGTCAGGGAAATGGTTTGTCTCTATTCCCCTGGGCCTTCTGCCCTTGCTAATCAGAACTCCATCATCAAAAACTACTCCACCTCTGTCCTTCACCATGCCTTTTTATTTTTGAGACCACAACCATTAAGGGGCGGGGCTAAACACACTACCAATTGTGGCCCAGTCAATGCCCTTATCATAACTTTATCATGCCCAGATTAACAGACCAGTTTACAAGCATAATCCAATATCTATTTTTGGAATTCATAACGGGAACCAACTGCTACATATCCATTTGCCCGTCTTATGCTATATATTATTTTATGGTGTATTTTAACACTTTATTGATGTCCTAGGCCAAGGATATCATTATTACTTTATCCATTCAATAATTATTTAGATATATGAATTTAATTAAGAGATATTGTTCTTCAATCCATCCTGAATCTTGAACCATCTGAGATTAATTTCTTCCTAGCTGAAGAATATTCTTTTACATTTCCTTTAAAATGAGTTGCAGGTAGCAAACTTTATTATTTTTTACTCATCTGTAAAAGTGTTTATTTCATTTCGTCCTGAAGGATTGAAATGAATTAGTCCCTATGCAATCTCCACTGCTTTTGAGGGCACCCTTAGGGTTGAATGTCTCCCTTCTGTTGTAAATGTAATCAGTTTTTTTGGAGAAGAAATTAGTGGCTTTCAGTTTAACAGCCTGCTTTCTGCCTACCCATCCCCCAGGCAAAATCTGTGTGCTCTGGCTCAGGGAGGGGAATAATGGCACACCACTCTGAGTGACACACCTGATTTTGGAGCTAAGGTTTGATGGAGAAAGCACAGTACATTGAGTACCTCTTGAGACCATTCTAGGGACCAGTGCAGTTTTGGCCAGCACACCATTTTGCTCAATAATGGCCACACTCAAAGCACAGCCACTGCATCATGAGTTCCCATTTCTCCCCGACTTAGGTGACCCCTCCTGATCCCTGTGCCCTCATCAGAGCGTTGTGTGGACCCTGGAAAATTATGTTCTTACTAACCCATTGTTGTGTGTGTAAGCTTTTTGTATGTAGGACGTTTTGGTTAGATTCAGATAAAGGACCTTTCAATTTGGTCACTTTTTGTTAGATTCTTTTGTTTAGTTAAGGGCCACTGATTAGATTTCAGGCACCAGGATGGACCCCAATCATTGTGTTGAATTCCTACATACATGAAACACACAGAGAAAGAGTGCTGCCATGTTTTCCCTGTCATGTGGGAGAGGGCTCCAAGATCTCCTATAGCTGTGGAGAGACAGAGAAACCTTGAGTGCCTGAAGGAGAGGCCAGAGGCTGGAGTCATGTAGCAGCTTGAAACTGAAGACATCCAAGCCAGAGGAAAAGGGAGAGGTGTGAGCAATTGTGTCTGATGGCTGACTGCAAAGCTCAGGGAGTAAGTGAGTTTGGGGGATAAGGCAGAGAGAAACAATCAGGTCCAACATTTTGCCTTAGCAGGAGTCCAGCAGCAGCTGGCCCTTGTTAAGACAGCATTTTTTGATGATGCCTTGATTGGACATTTTCATAGCTTCACAAATGTAAGCCTTAACCCTAATAAGTTCTAATAAAAGCCAACCTATTTCTGGTATTTTGCCTTGGCAGGGCTTGCCAAACTCAAACAGCTAGGGACACATTGTTGGAGAGCTGCCCTGTTCCCAAATGGCAGTGTGATGTTGCTGCACAGTGAATTCACCTGTAAACTGTGAGTGTCTCCAGACTAGGCAGGAATGAGTACTGATAAGATGGAAGCTGAAGTGCTCTTGTCCAACAAGGCCTGAAAGACAGGGGTCAGGCAAGGTAGTCACATGGTTTGGGGACTGGTATAAAGTCACAGATGCCCCAGTATGATGTACTGTAAGTATCTTACCTACATTTCAAAGCTGAACTACCTCCTGCATTCACAGTTTGTTAGGTAAAACCAGTGTTTTGAAGATGATTGTAAGTGAAAATACATGCATATAAGCAAATAAAACACAAATCCTATTAGGTTAGTTAAGTGAAGAAAACACATCATTCGCGTAGCATTAGGTAGAAGTGTGTTGACATTGTGAGTGAAAGCAATTGCATAACACCAAAACAAAAATTATCTTACTTACCTTTCAAACTTGAAATAACAACTGCATTTAAAGACCGTTATATGAAACCAGTGTCTTGCAGTTGATTGTATGTGAATACGCATGCAAAGCAGCCAATGAAACAAGTCTCTTTATTGGTTTTCTAAACCACTGAACTTGCTGCATTCACCCAGCATTAGGGTAAAGCAGTGTTTTGAAGTTGATTGCAAGTGAAAACATGTGCATAGCAGCAAATGAAAGAAGAATCCTACTTAGATTTCCAAAGGGAAGAAACTGCAGCATTGGCATAGTAAATTCTGTGTTTTGACATTGCTTCTATGTGAAAACAAGTGCATAGAACTCAAGGAAAGAAGTAACTTATATACTTTACAAAAGTGAAGACCTTCTGCATTGCCGTAGCAATCTATAAAAGCAGGGTTTTGACATTGTAACTAAAGGCAAGTGCATAGTAGCCAAACAAACAAGAGTCTTACTTAATTTTCAAAGTTAAATAGCTCCTGCATTCACAGTGTGTGAATTAAAACCAGTGTTTAAAAGATGAGTTTAAGTAAAAACACCTGCATAGCAGCAAACAAAACACAAATCTTACTTAGATTTGAAAAGTGAAGATACTACTGCATTGGCAAAGCATTAGGTAAAAATAGTGCTTTTACATTGTGAGTGAAAGAAAGTTCATAGCAGAAAAAGAAACAATTATCTTACTTCCATTTCAAAGTTGAAGTTCCTCCTACATTCACAACATGTTAAGTAAATTCAGTGTTTTGAAGCTACATGTAACTAAAAACACAGACATAGCAGGAAATGAAACAAATCTTATTCAGATTTGTAAAGTGAAGAAACCACTGCATTGACCTAGCATTAGGTAAAAGCAGTGTTTTGAAATTGTGAGTAAAAGCAAGGGCATATCATGCAAAGAAAAATGTATCTTACTTACATTTCAAACTTGAAGTACCTCCTGCATTCTCAGAGAGAAAGGTGAAACCAGTGTATTGAAGTTGATTTTAAGTGAAAACACATCCAAATCAGCCCATGAAACAAGTTTCTGTAGTGGTTTTCTAAACCAAAAAACTGAATGCATTCACCCAGTGTTAGAGAAAAGCAGTGTTTTGAAGTTGAATGCAAGTGAAAACATGTGCATAGCAGAAAAGAAAGAAGAGTCTTACTTAACTTTCAGAATTGAAGTACCTCCTCCCTTCACAGAATGTTAGGTAAATCCAGTGTTTTGAAGATGATTTTAAGTGAAAACACATCATAGCAGCAATCAAAACACTAATCAGAGTTAGATTTAAAAAGTGAGAAAACTACTGCATTGGCATAGCATTAGGAAAAAGCAGTGTTTTTCCATTGATTGTGAGTGAAAGCAAGAGCATAGCAGCCAAACCAACAAGTACTTACTTATGTTTTTCAAATTGAAGTAACTCGTGCATTGACAGTGTGTTAGGTAAAAAACAGTGTTTTGAAGATGATTTTTAAGTGAAAACACACGCATAGCAACAATAAAATACAAATCTTATTTAGATCTGTAAATTAAAGTACCTACTCCTTTGGTGTAGCATCAGGAAAAAGCAGTGTGTTGACATAATGAGTGAAAGTAAGTGCATAGCAGCCAAACAAACAAGTTATTACTTAACTTTCAATCGTGAAGTACTTGCACATTCACAGGGAGTTAGGTGAAACCACTGTCTTGAAGTTAATTTTTATTGAAAACAGGTGCAAAACAGGCAATGAAGCAAGTTTCTCTATTGGTATTCTAAACTGAAGAACTGACTGCATTCACACAGGATTAGGAAAAAACACTGTTTTGAAGTTGATTTTAACTGAAATCAACTTCATAGAAGCAAAATAAAGAAGAACCCTACTTAGATTTCCAAAGAGAAGCAACTGAGACATTGGCATATTAAATGCACAGTTTTGACATTTTGAGTGAAGGCAATTGTAGAGCAGCCAAAGAAACACGTATTTTTGTCAACTTTCAAAGTTAAATTACCTCCTGCATTCTCAGAGTGTTAGGTAAAACCAGTGTTTGAAGATGATTTTAAGTGAAAATACATGCCTAGGAGTAAAATGAAACACAAACCTTACTTAGATTTGAAACGTGAATAACCTCCTGCATTGGCATAGCATTAAGTAAATGCAGTCTTATACATTTATTGTGAGTGAAAGCAAGTGCATAGCACTATAAAAACAAGCATCTTACATACCATTCAAAGTTGAATTATCTCCTGCATTCAGAGTGTTAGGAAAAATGAGGGATTTGAAGATGATTGTAAGTGGAAACACATGCATAGCAGCAAATGAAACACAAATCTTATTTAGATTTCTAAAGTGAAGAAACCACTGCATTAGCATAGCATTAGGTAAAAACAGTGTTTTCACAATTTCAGTAAAGTTAAGTGAATATTAGGCAAACAAACTTGTATCTTACTTACCTTTGAAACCTGAAGTACCACCTACATTCACAGAGAATTATGTTAAAGCAGTGTCTTGAAGTTAATTGTAAATGAAAACATGTGCAAAGCAGTCAATGAAACAAGTTTCTTTATTGGTTTTCAAAACTAAAGAAGTGACTGCATTCACCCAGTGTTAGAGAACAGCAGTGTTCTGAACATGATTGTAAGTGAAAACACATGAAAAACAGCAAAAGAAAGAAGAATTTTACTTAGTGTTTCAAAGGGGAAAAACTACTGCATTTGCATAGTAAAAGCAGGGTTTTGATATTGTGAGTGAAAGAAAATATATGGTAGCCAAACAAAGAAGAGCCTTACTTAATCTTCAAAGTTGAATTACCTCATGCAATCACAGTGTGTTAGTTAATACCAGTGTTTAGAAGGTGAGTTTAACTGAAAACACATGCATAGCAGCAAACGAAACACAAAACTTACTTAGATTTTAAAAATGAAGAAACTACTGCAATGACAAATCATTATGTAAAAGCAGTGTTTTTACATTGATTATGAGAGAAAGGACGTGTATATCACACAAAGAAACAAGTATGCTACTTCAGTTTCAAAGTTGAAGTTCCACCTGCATTCACAGCGTGTTAGGTAAAACCAGTGTTTTGAAGATTATTATAAGTGAAAACTCATGCATACTAGCAAATGAAATACAAATCTTATTTAGATTTTTTAAGTGAATAAACCACTGAATTGTCGTAGCATTAGGAAAAGCAGTGTCTTGACATTGTGAGTAAAAGCAAGTGCATAGCAGGCAAAAAAATAAGTATATTAGTTACGTTTCAAATTTCAACTACCTCCTGCATACACAGACAGTTAGGTGAAAACAGTGTTTGAAGTTGATTTTAAGTGAAAACACGTGCAAAGCAGCCAATGAAAGAAGTTTCTTTATTCATTTTCTAAACCAAAGAACTGACTGCATACACCCAGTTTTAGGGAAAAACAGTGGTCTGAAGTGCATAAGTGAAACACGTGCATAGCAGCAAAAGATGGAGGAAACTTAGTTAGATTTCCAAAGTGAAAATACTAGAGCATTGGCATAGTAAAAGCAGGGTTTTGGCATGGTGAGTGAAAGCAAGTGTATAGCAGCCAAAAAACAAGTATCTTACTTAACTTCCAAAGTTGAATTACCTTCTGCAATCACATAGTGTTAGGGAAAACCAGGGTTTTGAAGATAATTTTAAGTGAAAACACATGCATAGGAGCAAATGAAACACAAAACTCACTTTGATGTGAAAAGTGAAGAAATTCCTGCATTGGCAGGCCATTAGGTAAAAGCAATATTTTTACATTGATTGTGAGTGAAAACTAGGGCATAACAATGGAAAAAAGAAGTATCTTACTTATGTTTCAAACTTGGAGTACATCCTACATTCACAGAGTGGTAGGTAAAAGAAATGACTTGAAGTTGATTGTAATTGAAAACACGTGCCAAGCAGCCAATGAAACAAGTTTCTTTATTGGTTTTCTAAAGCAAAGAAAGGACTGCATTCACCAAGCATTAGGGAAAAGCAGTGTTTTGAAGTTGATTGTAAGTGAAAACACGTGCATGGTAGCAAAAGAAAGAGAATCTTAATTAGAGTTCAATATGAAGAAACTGCAGCATTGGCATATTAAAAGCTTGGTTTTGACATTGTGAGTGAAAACAAGTGTATAGCAGCCACAAAACAAAAGACTTACTTAAATTTCAAAGTTGAATTACATCCTGAACACACAGTGTCTTAGGGAAAACCAGTGTTTTGAAGATGATTTTAAGTGAAAACACATGCATAGCAGCAAACAAAACACAAATCTTAATCAGATTTGCAAATTGAAGAAACTACTGATTTGGCATAGCATTAGGTAAAAGCAGTGTTTCTACGTGGAATGTGAGTGAAAGCAAGTGCAAAGAAGCCAAACAAACAAGAATCTTACTAATGTTTCAAAGTTGAAGTACCTCCTGCATTCACAACATGTTAAGTAATGCCAGTGTATTGAAGATAATTGTAAGTGAAAACACATGCATAGCAGCAAATGAACAAAATCTTCTTTAGATTTGTAAAGTAAAGAAACTAATGCATTGGCTTAGCATTAGGAAAAAGCAATGTGTTGGCATAGTGAGAGAAATCAAGTGCATAGCAGCCACGGAAATAAGTATCTTATGTACTTCACGAAAGTGAAGAACTTCTCCATTGGCCTAGCAGTAGGTAAAAGCAGGGTTTAGGCAGTGTGAGTTAAAGCAAGTGAATAGCAGCAAAACAAACAAGTATCTTACATAACTTTCAAAGTTGAAATACCTCCTGGATTCACAGTGTGTTATGTAGGACAGTGTTTTGAAGATAATTGTAAGTGAAAACACATGCATAGCAGCAAACGAAACACAAATCTTATTTAGATTTGTAAAGTGAAGAAACCACTGCACTGCTATAACATTAGGTAAAAGCAGTATTTTGACATTGTGAGCCAAAACAAGTGCACAGCAGGGAAAAAACAAATATCTTATTTACCTTTCAAACTTGAAGTACCACCTACTTTCACAGAGAGTTATGTGAAACCAGAGTCTTGAAGTTGATTTTAAGTGAAAACACGTGGACAGCATCCAATGAAACAAATTTCTTTATTGGTGTTCTAAACCAATGAACTGACTGCATTCACCCAGTGTTAGGGAAATGCAGTGTTTTGTAGTTGATCATAAGTGAAAACACGTGCATAGCAGCAAAGGAAAGAAGAATCCTACTTGGATTTCCAAAGGGATGAAATGCAGGATTGGCATAGTAAAAGCAGTTTTTTACATTGGTTGTATGTGAAAACAAGTGCATAGCAGGCAAGGAAAGAAATATCTTATGTACTTTACAAAAATGAAGAACTCCTTCATTGGCATAGCAATAGGTAAAAGCAGGGTTTTGACATTGTGAGTGAAAGCATGTGCATAGCAGTGAAGCAAACAAATATCTAAATTAACTTTCAAAGTTGAAGTAACTCCTGCCTTCACAGAGTGTTAGGCAAAACCAATATTTTGAAGATGATTTTCAGTGAAAACACATGCATAGGTGCAAATGAAAGAGAAACTTTACTTAAATTTGAAAACTGAAGAAACTCCTGCATTGGCATAGCATTAAGTAAATGCAGTCTTTTTACATTGATTGTGAGTGAAAACAAGTGCATAGCAGTCTAACAAATAAGTATCCTAATTACCCTTCAAAGTTGAAGTACTTTCTGTATACACAGAGTGTTAGGTAAAACCAGTGTTTTGAAAATGTTTGTAAGTGAATACACATGCATAGCAGCAAATGAAACAAAAATCTTATTTAGATTTCTAAAGTGAGTAACCACTGCATTGGCATAGTATTAGGTAAAAGTTGTGTTTTGACATTGTGAGTAAAAACAAGTTCATAACAGCCAAACAAACAAGTATTTACTTACCTTTCAAAGATGAATAACCTCCTACATTCAGAGAGTTAGGTGAAAGCATTGTCTTGAAGTTGATTGTAACTGAAAGCATATGCAAAGCAGCCAAATAAACAAGTTTTTTTATTGGTTTTGTAAACCAAAAAACTGACTGCATTCACTCAGCATTAGAGAAAAACAGTGTTTTGAAGTTGATTGCAAGTGAAAACATGTGCATAGCAGCAAAGGAAAGAAGAGTATTACTTAACTTTCAGAGTTGAAGTACCTCCTCCCTTCACAGATTGTTATGTAAAACAAGTGTTTTGAAGATGATTTTAAGTGAAAGCCCATACATAGCAGCAAAGGAAACACAAATCTTAGATTTGAAAAGTGACGAAACTACTGCATGGGCATAGCATTAGGATAAAGCAGTGTTTTTACACTGATTGTGAGTGAATGTAGGAGCATAGCAGCCAAACAACAGGAGCTTACTTAATTTTCAAAGTTGAATTAGCTCCTGCATTCACAGCATGTTAGGTAATACCAGTGTTTGAGATGAGTTTAAGTGAAAACACATGCATAGGAGCAAATGAAACACAAATCTTACTTATATTTGAAAAGTGAATTGAAAAGTGAAGAAATTACTGCATTGGCAGAGCATTAGGTAAAAGCACTGTTTATACATTAATTTTGAGGGAAAACAATTACATAGCAGCCAAGGAAACAAGTATCTTACATCCATTTCAAAGTTGAAGTACCTCCTGCATTCACAGCATTTTAGGTAAAACCAGTGTTTTGAAGATAATTATAAGTGAAAACACATGCATATTAACAAATGAAAAACAAATCTTATTGAGATTTGTTAAGTGAAGAAACCATTGCCTTGTCATAAGATTAGGAAAAAGCAATGTGTTGGCATGGTGAATCTAGGCAAGTGCATAACAGCCAAAGAAACAAGATTCTTATTTACATTTCAAACTTTAAGCACATCCTGCATTCCCAGAGAGTTAGGTGAAACGAGGGTCTTGAAGTTGATTTTAAGTCAAAACACACACAAAGCAGCCAAGGAAATATTTTTTATTGGCTTCCTAAACTGCAGAATTGACTGCATTTACGCAGCATAGGGAAAAGCAGTGTTTTGAAGTTGATTGTGAGTGAAAACACTTGCATAGAAGCAAATGAATGAAGAATCCTACTTCGATTTCCAAAGGGAAGTAATTGCAGCATTGGTAAAGTAAAAGCACTGTTTTGACATTGGTTGTATGTGAAAACAAGTGCATAGCAGCCAAGGACAGAAGTATCTTATGCACTTCACAAAAGTGAAGAACTTCTGCATTGGCATACCAGGTAAAAAGAAGGGTTTAGACTTTGGGAGTGATAGCAAGTGAATAGCAGTGAAACAAACAAGTATCTTACATAACTTTCAAAGTTGAAGTACCTCCTTCCTTCACAGAGTGTTAGGTAAAACCAGTGATTTGAAGACGATTTTAAGTGGAAACCCTTGCATAGGAGCAAATGAAACACAAATCTTACTTATATTTGAAAAGTGTACAAACTACTGCATTGGCATAGCATTAGATAAAACCAATGTTTTTACATTGATTGTGGGTGAAAACTAGGGCATAGCAGCCAAACAAAGAAGTATCTTACTTACCTTTCAAACTTGAAATACCTCCTAATTTCACAGAGTTTTAGATGAAACAGTGTCTTGAAGTTGATTGTATGTGAAAACACGTGCAAAGCAGCCAATGAAACAGGTTTATTTATTGGTTTTCTAAACCAAGAATGGACTATATTCACCAAGCATTAGGGAAAATCAGTGTTTTGTAGTTGATTTTATGTGAAACACTTGCAAAGCTGCAAAAGAAAGAAGATTCTTACTTAGAGTTCAAAGTGAAGAAACTGCAGCATTGGTAGAGTAAAAGCAGGGTATTCACATTGTGAGTGAAAGCAAATGTATAGCAATGAAGCCAAAAAGAATCTTACTTAACTTTCAAAGTTGAATTACCTCCTGCATTCACAGTGTCTTAGGTACAACCAGTGTTTTGCAGACGATTTTAAGTGAAAATATATGAATACCAGCAAACAAAACACAAATCTTACTTAGATTTGAAAAGTGAAGGAACTACTGCATTGACATAGCACTAGGTAATAACAGTGCTTTTACATTGTGAGTGAAAGCAAGTTCATAGGACAAAAATAAACAATTATCTTACTTCCGATTCAAAGTTGAAGTTTCTCCTGCATTCACAGCATGTTAGGTAAATCCAGTGTTTCTAAGATACTTGTAAATGAAAACAGAAGCATAGCAGCAAATGAAACACAAATCTTATTCATATTTGTAAAGTGAAGAAACCACTGCATTGACCTAGCATTAGATAAAAGCAGTGTTTTGACGTTGTGAGTAAAAGCAAATGCACAACAGGCAAAGAAAAATATATCTTACTTACCTTTCAAACTTGAAGTACCTCCTGCATTCACAGAGGGTTAGGTGAAACTAGTGTATTGAAGTTGATTTTAAGTGAAAACACATGCATATTAGCAAATGAAAAACAAATCTTATTTAGATTTGCTAAGTGAAGAAACCACTGCATTCTCATAGCATTAGGAAAAAGAAGTGTTTTGGCATAGTGAGTCAAAGCAAGTGCATAGCAGCCAAAGAAACAAGATTAATACTTATGTTTCAAACTTGAAGCAACTCCTGAAATCCCAGAGATTTGGTGAAACGAGGGTCTTGAAGTTGATTGTAAGTGAAAACACATGCAAAGCAGCCATTGAAACAATTTTATTTAGTGGTTTTCTAAACCAAAAAACTGACTGCATTCACCCAAAATTAGGGAACAGCAGAGTTTTGAAGTTCATTGAAAGTGAAAACATGTGCATAGCAGCAAATGAAAGAAGAATCTTACTTAGATTTCAAAAGTGAGGAAAATGCAGCATTGGCATAGAAAAGCAGTCATTTGACATTGATAATATGTGAAAACAATTGCATAGCAGTCAAGGAAAGAAGTTTCTTATGTACTTACAAGGTGAAGAACTTCCACATTGACATAACACATGGTAAAAGCACAGTTTTGACATTGAGAGTGAAAGCAAGTGCATAGCAGTGAAACAAACAAGTGTCTTTGTTAACAATCAAAATTGAAGTACCTCTTGCCCTCACAGAGTGTTAGGTAGAATCAGTGTTTTGAAGATGATTTTAAGTGAAAACACATGCATAAGAGCAGATGAAACACAAACCTTACTAAGATTTGAAAAAGGAAGAAACTACTGCATTGGCATATCATTGGGTAAAATCAGTGTTTTTACATTGATTGTGAGTGATAACAAGTGCATAGCAGTCAAACAAACAAGTATCATTATTAGCATTCAAAGATGAAGTACCTGTGCATTCACAGAGTGTTAGGTAAATCGGGTTTTTTGAAGATGATTGTAAGTGAAAACAGATGCATAGCAGCAAATGAAAAACAAATCCTATTTAGATTTGTAAAGTGAATAAATCACCACATTGGCATAGTAGTAGGTAAAGGCACTGTTTTGACATTGTGAGTAAAATAAAGGGCATAATAAAACAAGTATCTTACTTACTTTTTTTTTTTTTAAGATTTTATTTATTTATTCATTTATCTCCCCCTTGCTGCAAGTGCTCGCTGGGTCAGCTAACCACGCCGTGCGGGCGGGCCTGCCCTCACCAGGAGGCCCCAGGAACCAAAACCGGGGCCTCCCATATGGTAAACGGGAGCCCTACTGATTGACCCCAGCCACTTCCCTTACTTACTTTTCAAACTTGAAGAACCTGCTAAATTCACAGAGTTAGGTGAAAGCAGTGACTTGAAGTTGATTGTAAGTGAAAACACGTGCATATCAGCCAATGAAACAAGTATTTTAGTGGTTTTCTAAACCACAGAAATGATGAAAATCACCCAGCATTAGGGTAAAACACAGTTTTGAAGTTGATTTTAAGTGAAAACACGTGCATAGCAGCAAAAAAAATGAAGAATCTTATTTAGATTTCCAAAGTGAAGAAACTACAGAATGAGCTTAGGAAAAGCAGGGTTTTGTTTTTTTTTTTTTTTTTTTTTTTTTTTTTTTTTTTTTTTTGTAGAAATATGTTAACCTTAGTGTTCTTTATTTATTTATTTTTTTTCTTTTTTTATTATGGGTAAAAATCAAAATTCTCACAATACATACAAACATTTACAAAATGATATATAAATATATATGCATGTATGTGTATTTGCTTACAAAAATGTTATATATATATATATATATATATATATATACATATATTTTAAGAGGTGCTTAGATTACCTAAAATATTACATGGAACCCACTGGGATTCCCATGTTGCCCACCTCCTACACCTCCCACCACATCCCACACAAACATCTCCCACAGTGTGGCCCACCAACCTCAATGAACTTACACATCCTGGAGCCTTGCCACTAACCATAGACCACAGTTCACACTGTAGACCACACTCTCTCCAACTCAGTTCTGAGTGGTGTGTGCTGATTTAAAATGGCCTACATCCACTTCCACAACAGTACTCAGGACAACCTCCAACTTCCAAAGAAGCCCCTGTATTTCAACTGCTCATCCCCTCCCTAACCAAAAACTGTCAAGTGGCCACTGGCTCCACCTCATTGTTATAATTTCTTGCATTGCAAGAATCACCATATGTGAGCAAGAGAATACCATCAAGTCCACTCTAGTCCATAGTTCTTCCCCCAATCCAGAGGCGACTGGGATGGTGATGTCCACTCCAACTCCAAGTGAGAGAGGGCTTATATCCCATGGATATGATGGGTGGGATGATCCTGCCTGCAGATGCAGGCCCTCTCCATTCCCTGGGATGGCCATTTCCCATCGTTGTCTCCTCACCAGGTGACTTGGATGAGTCCATTGAGCTGTAGGGTAGGAGTTGCAACTCCACCTAGATTTCATGCACACCTGGCACATAGGTAGGCGGGAGGCTCCAGTCTCTGGAAGTATACCTAAGAAACTCCAGCATCACATGTAGGTTTGAATAGAAGGGACTGGTGAACCATGTGCAGGGAGGACTTATTTGAGTCTAATTCTGTCACTCTCAGGAGCACAGATTCCAGAATAGAACCCACTGATAAGGCATCAGTCTCTGGGGCTATCCCCCCTTATATAGGACCAGGGTGTCTACGGAGCTCTCAGGAACCCCACTGAGTGGGGTGATAGGCACTTAGATGTTCTATGAGCTCCTACTGAGGTGTGCGTAAGAGTTACCTCTGGGATGACCTCCTGACTCTCTTTGAAGTCTCTTAGCCACTGGAACTCATTTGTCTTTACCATTTCCCCCTTTTATTCAAGGTCTTTTTCCAGTTGTGTTGCCAGTTGGCACTTGGGAAAAGTTTTCAATTAGCAATAATCATGACTCGGATAAACCTCATTGGCTATGATACTGCCACTGCACAAAGCTGTCAGTTGACACTTGGTATTAATCCCTCGTTGCCAGGGAGGCTCATCCCCGGGAGTCATGTCCCACGTTGGGGGGAAGGTAATGCAATCATATGCTGAGTTTGGCTTAGAGAGAGGCCACATTTGAGCAACAAGAGGCTCTCAGGTGGCAACCCTTAGGCACCCCACAACTGCAGGCTAAGTCTCATTTACAAGAGCAAAGACTCACAAGGGTAGTCATCAATAAAATCAAACAAACAACAACAACAAAAAAACATCAGTGAGTCATCCTATTTTGACAGGCACTGTCCCTACACTCAGAGGACTATTGCTGCTCCCTTGGAGATTGTGGCAGAGCTCTCCAGGCTAGGAATTCAGATTCCCTCATTTATTGTGTGATTATCCACCCATCGTGACCATGCCCCATGCCCCGATTCTTTGAATGATTTTGTATATCTTTCATGTATATTCGGTTGAACCAATCCCCACGAACCACCCCCAGACACCCTCCCCCCAATAATGCCCCGCAGTACCCATTGTAACCCTTCTGTGATCCAAATCCTCCATGAACATTTAGTCCATAAAATAATCAAATACACTTACTAGGAAAAAGAAACAAGTGTGATAAGCTTACATGCAAGAGACAAACATAAGGAAACTCAGGGGGAAAAAAAAGAGAGAAGAAAAAAAAACAAATAATGAAACAAAGAACAAAACAAAATAAAATATAATTAGTGGATTGGGACATTCAAAAAATTGGCAAAAAAGCAAAGGAAATGCCTTTAAAATATATATATTTTAAAGGGTTTTGACATTGTGATTGAAAGCTAATGTATAGCAGCCAAACAAACAAATATCTTAGTTACCATTCAAAGTTGGTTTGCTTCCTGCATTCATGGAGTGTTAGGTAAAACCAGTGTTTCAAGATGATTGCAAGCGAAAACACATGCATAGCAGCAAACGAAACACAAATCTTACTTCAATTGTAAAAGTGAAGAAACAACTACAATGGCACAGCATTAGGTAAAATCAGAGTTTATACATTGATTATTAGTGAAAGCAACTGCATAGCAGCCAAACAAACAAGTATCATACTTACTTTTCAAAGATGAAATACGTCCTGAATTCAGAGTGTGTTAGGTAAAACCAGTGTTTTGTAGATAATTTTAATTGAAAACACATGAATAGCAGCAAATGAAACACAAATCTTATTTAGATTTGTAAAGTGAAGAAACCACTGCAAAGGTGTAGCATTAGGTAGAAAGCAGTGTGTTGGCATAGTGAGTGAAAGCAAGTGCATAGCAGCCGATCAAACAGGTTTCTTAGTTACGTTTCAAACTGAAGTCCTACCTACGTTCAAAGAGAGATAGGTGAAATCAGAGTTTTTAAGTTGATTTTAAGTGATAACATGTGCAAAGCAGCCAGTGAAACAAGTTTCTTTATTGTTTTTCTAAACCAAAGAACTGACTGCATTCACCCAGTGTTAGGGAAAAGCAGTGTTTTGAAGTGGGTTGTAAGTGAAAACCCGTGCACAGCAGCAAATAAAGAAGAATCTTACTTAAATATCCACAGGGACCTGGAGCACTGGTATTGTAAAGCAGGGTTTGACATTGTTCCTGAAGCAAGTGTAAAGCAGCCAAACAAACAATTGTCTTACTTAACTGTCAAAGTTGAATGACCTCCAGCATTCACTTTGTGTTGGGTAAAACATGAGTTTCGAAGTTGATTTTAAGTGAAAACCTAGTCATTGCAGCAAATGAAACACAAGTAATACTTAGATTTGAAAATTGAAGAAAATACTAAAATGGCCAAGCAATAGGTCAAAAGAGTGTTTTTACATTGATTGTGAGTGAAAGTAAGTGCATAACAGCCAAACAAACAAGTATCTTACTTACATTTCAAAGTAGAAGTACCTCCTGCATTCACAGTGTATTAGGTAAAAGCAGTCTTTTCTTGATAATTGTAAGTGATTACACATGCATAGCAGCAAATAAAACAGATATCTTATTTTTCTTTGTAAAGAAAAGAACCTACTGAATTGGTATAGCTTTAGGAAAAAGCAGTGTGTTGGCATAGTGAGTGAAAGGAAGGGCATACCAGCCAAACAATCAAGTATCTCACTTAACATTCAAAGATGAATTACCTCCTGAATTCAAAGAGTTTTAGGTAAAATCAGAGGATTGAAGCTTATATTAAGTGAAAACACAGGCATAGCAGCAAAAGAATCAGAAATATTACTAAGATTTGAAAAGTGAAGGAACTACAACATTGGCATAGCATTAGGTAAAAGCAAGGTGTTGACATAGTGAGTGAAATAAAGTGCATAGAAGCCAAATAAACAAGTATCTTACTTACCTTTCAAACTTGAAGCACCTCCTGCATTCACAGATTTAGCTGAAATCAGTGTCTTAAAGTTAATTGTAAGTGGAAACGTGCAAAACAGCCAATGAAACGAGTTTCTTTATTGGTTTTCTAAACGAAAGAACTGACTGCATTCACCCAGCAGTAGGGAAAAGCAGAGTTTTGAAGTTAATTGTAAGTGAAAACTCATGCATAGAATCAAAAGAAAGAAGAATCTCAGATTTTGAAGGGAAGAAACTGCAGCATTGGCATAATAAAAGCAGTGTTTTGACATTGGTTGTATGTGAAAACAAGTGCAGAGCAGCCAAGGAAAGAAGTATCTTATGTACTTTACAAAAGTGAAAAACTACATTGGCATAGCAATAGGTAAAAGCAGGGTTTAGACATTGTGAGTGAAGCAAGTGCATAGCAGTCAAACAAACAAGAAACTTACTTACCATTCAAAGCTGAAGTACCTCCTGCCCTTCACAGAGCATTGGGTAAAACCAGTGTTTTGAAGATAATTGTCAGAAGACATGCATAGCAGCAAATAAAACACAAATCTTATTGAGTTTTGTAAATTAAAGAAACGAATGCATTGGCATAGCTTTAGGAAAAAGGAGTGGGTTGGTATAGTGAGTGAAAGCAAGTGCACAGCAGCCAAATGAACAAGTATCTTACTTACATTTCAAAGTTGAAGTAGCTCAAGCATTTTCAGCGTGTTAGTTAAAACCAGTGTTCTGAAGATAATTGTAAGTGAAAACACATGAATAGCAGCAAATAAAACACAAATCTTATTGAGATTAGTAAAGTCAAGAAAGTTCTGCATTAGCCTAGCATTAGGATAAAGCAGTGTCCTGGCATAGTGAGTGAAAGAAAGGGCATAGCATTCAAATGAAAATGTATCTTATTTACCTTTCAAAATTGAATTACTTCCTGCATTCACAGAGAGTTAGGTGAAACCAGTGTCTTGAAGTCGATTTTAAGTGAAAACATGTGCAAAGTAGCCAATGAAAAAAGTTTCTTTAATGATTTTCTAAAATGGAAAAATTTCTGCATTCAGCCAGTATTAGGGAAAAGCAGGGTTTTAATTTGATTGTAAGTGAAAACACGTGCATAGGAGCAAAAGAAAGAAACTTACTTAGATTTCCAAAGTGAAGAAACTGCAGCATTGGCATAGTAAAAGCAGGATTTTGGCTTTGTGGGTGAAAGCAAATAAATAGCAGCTAAACAATCACATATGTTACTTAACTTTCAAAGTTGACTTACCTCCTGCAATCACAGCATGTTAGGTAAATCAGTGTTTTGAAGATGATTGTAAGTGAAAACACATGCATAGCAGCAAACAAAATACAAATCTTATTTGAAAAGTGAACAAACTACTGCATTGGCATAGCATTAGGTAAAATCATTGTTTTTCAATTTATTGTGAGTGAAAGCAAGTGCATAGCAACCAAACAAACAAGAATCTTATTTAACTTTCAAAGTTGAACTACCTCCTGCATTCACAGTGTGTTAGGTAAAACCTGTGTTTGAAGATGATTTTAAGTGAAAACACATGCATAGGAGCAAAAGAAACAAAAATCATACTGATATTGAAAAGTCGAGAAACTACTGCATTGGCAGAGCATTAGGTAAAAGCAGTTTTTTTTACATTGATTCTGAGTGAAAACAAGTGCATAGCAGCCAATCAAGTATCTTACTTAATTTTCACAGCTGAATTACCTTTTACATGCACAGAGTGTTAGGTAAAACCAGAGTTTTGAAGATGATTGTAAGTGAAAACATATGCATAGCACCAAATGAAACTCAAATCTTATTTAGATTTTTCAAGTGAAGCAACTACTGCATTAGCGTAGCATTAGGTTAAAGTACATTTTTGGCATTGTGAGTAATAGAAATGCATAGCAGCCAAACAAATAAGCATCTTATTTACTTTTCAAACTTGAAGTACCTCCTATATTCACAGAGAGGTAGGTGATAGCAGTGTCTAGAAGTTGATTGTAAGTGGAAACAATGGCAAAACAGCCAATGAAACAAATTTTTATTGGCTTTCTAAACCAAAGAAATGACTGCATTTTCCTGGTGTTAAGATAATCTGTGTTTTAAGTGGATTGTAAGTGAAAACATATGCATAGCAGCAAATAAAACACAAATCTTATTTAGATTTGTAAAGCAAAGAAACTACTGCATTGGTGTAGCTTTAGGAAAAACCGGTGTGTGGGCATAATGAGTGAAAATAAGTGCATAACACTCAAAGAAACAGTTATCTTACTTACCTTTCAAACGTGAAGTACCTCCTGCATTCACAGAAAGTTAGGTGATAGAAGTGTCTTGAAGTTGATTTTAAGTGAAAACACGGGCAAAGAAGCCAATTGAAACAAGTTTCTTTATTGGTTTTCTAAACTGAAGAATTGACTGCATTCACCCAGCATTAGGAAAAAGCAGTGTTTTGAAGTTGATTGTAAGTGAAAGACATAGAAACAAAAGAAAGAAGAATATTACTTAGATTTCCAAAGGGAAGAACCTGCAGCACTGGCATAGTAAAAGCAGTGTTTTCATATGGGCTGTATGTGAAAACAAGTGAGTAGCAGCCAAGGAAAGAATTATCTTATGTACTTTACAAAAGTGAGGAACTTCTGGTTTGGCACAGCATTAGGTAAAAGTAGTGTTTTGACATTTTGAATGAAAGCAAGTGTATAGCAGTGAAACAAACAAGTATCTTATTTATTTACATTTCAAATTTGAAATAATTCCTATATTCACAGAGAGTTAGGAGAAAGCAGAGTATTGAAATTAATTGTAAGTGAAAACAAGTGCAAAGCAGCCAATGAAACAAGTTTTTATATTTGTCTTCTTAATCAAAGAACTGACTGCCTTCACCCAGGATTAGGGAAAGGCATTGTTTTGAACTAGATTGTAACTGAAAACACATGCACAGCAGCAAAAGAAGGAAGAATCTTACTTAGAGTTCCAAAGTGAAAAACCTGCAGCATAGACATAGTATAAGAAGGATTCTGACATTGTGAATGAAAGCAAGTGTAAAAAGTCCAAACAAACAAGTATCTTACTAAATTTCAAAGTTGAATTACCTCCTGCATTCACACAGTGTTAGGTAAAACTAGTGTTTTGAAGATGGTTTTAAGTGAAAACACAGGTATAGCAGCAAATAAACACAAATCTTACTTAGATTTGAAACGCGAAGGAACTACAGCATTGGCATAGCATTAGGTACAAGCAGTGTGTTTACATAGTGAGTGAAAGAAAGTGTATAGTAGAAATAAACAAGTATCTTACTTACCTTTCAAACTTGAAATACCTCCTGCATTCACAGAGATAGGTGTAATAAGTGTCTTGAAGTTAATTGTTAGTGTAAACACGTGCAAAGCACCCAATGAAACAAGTTTTTTATTGGTTTTCTAAACCAAAAAACTGACTGAATTCACCCAGCGTTAGGGAAAAGCAGTATTTTGAAGTTGATTGTAATGATGTGCATAGAAGGAAAAGAAAGATTTTAAGTGAAAACACATGCAAAGCAGGAAATAAAATACAAATTTCATTCAGATTTATAAAGTGAAGAAACCACTGCTTAGGTGTAGAATTAGGTAAAAGCAGTGTTTTCACATTGTGAGTAAATGCAAGTGCATACCAGCCAAACACACAAACAACTTACTTTCCAAACAAAGTTGGAGTACCTCCTACATTCAGAGAGATTTAGGTGAAAGCAGTGTCTTGAAGTAGATTGTAAGTGAAAACGTGCAAAGCAGCCAATGAAACAAATTTCTCTATTGCTTTTCAAAACCAAAGAACTGATTACATTCACCCATCATTAAGTAAAAACAGTGTTTTGAAGGTGATTATAAGTGAGAACACGTACTTTGCAGCAAATGAAGGAAGCATCTTACTTCTAGATCCAAAGTGAAGAAAGTGCAGCTTTGGCATAGTAAAAGCAGGGTTCTGACATTGTGAGTGAAAGCAAGTGTATAGCAGCCAAACAAAAAGGAGTCTTCCTTAACTTTCAAAGCTGAATTACCTCCTGCATTCACAGTGTTAGGTAAAACCTGTGTATAGAAGACGAGTTTAAGTGAAAACACTTGCATAGCAGCAAAAGAAACACCAATCTTACTGAGATTTGAAAAGTGAAGTAACTATAGCATTGGCATAGCATTAGGTAAAAGCAATATGTTGACATAGTGAATGCAAAAAGTGCATAGCAGCCAAATAAACAAGGATCTTACCTTTTAAACTTGAAGTAACTCCTATATTCACAGAGTGTTAGATGAAACCAATGTCTTTAAGTTGATTTTAAGTGAAAACATGTGCAAAGTAGCCAATGAAACAAGTTTTTTTATTGGTTTTCTAAATGGAAGAATTGAATGGATTCATCCAGCATTAGGGAAAAGTAGTGTTTTGAAGTTGATTGTAAGTGAAAACGTGTGCCTAGAAGCAAAAGAAAGAAGAGTCCTACTGAGATTTCCAAAGTGAAGAAATTGTAGCATTGGCAGTAAAAGCAAGGTTTTGACATAGTGAGTGAAAGCAAGTGTATAGCAGCCAACCATACAAGTACAAGTATCTCACTTAGGTTTCAAAGTTGAATTTCCTCCTGCATTCACAGTGCTAAGTACAACCAATGTTATGAAGAAAATGTTAAGTGAAAACACATGCATAGCAGTAAAAGAAACACAAATCTTACTTAGTTTTGAAAAGTGAAGAAACTACAGCTTTGGGATAACATTAGGTAAAAGCTGAGATTTTACATTGATTGTGAGTGAAAACACATGACTCGCCACCAAGCAAACAAGTATCTTACTTACATTTCAAGTTGAAGTACCTCCTGCATTCAAACTGTGTTATGTAAAACCAGTGTTTTGAAGAAAATTTAAAAGAAAACACAGACATAGCAGCAAATAAAACCCAAATCTTATTTAGATTTGTAAAGTGAAGAATCCACTACATTGGCATAGCATAATCTAAAAGCCGTGTTTTTACATTGTGAGCAAAACCAAGTACATAGCAGCCAAACAACCAAGTATCTTACCTTTCAAACTTGAAGTACCACCTACATTAACATTGAGTTAGGTGAATCCAATTTCTTGAAGTTGATTTTAAGTGAAAACACATGCAAACAGCCAATGAAACAAGATTCTTTTTTGGTTTTCTAACTGAAGAATTGACTGCATTTACCCAGTGTTAGGGAAAAGCAGTGTTTTGAAGTTGAATGTAAGTGAAAACATGTGCAAAGCAGAAAAGAAAGAAACTTACTTAGATTTTCAAAGTGAAGAAACTGCAGCACTGGCATAGTAAAAGCAGGGTTTTCACATTGTGAGTGAAAACAAGTGTATAGCAGCCAAGCAAACAAGTATCTTACTTACCATTCAAAGTTGAAGTACATCCTATATTCACAGGGTGATAGGTAAAAGCAGTGTTTTGAAGATGATTGTAAGTGAAAACTCATGCATAGCAGTAAATGAAACACAAATCTTATTTAGATTAGTAAAGTGAAGAAAGCTCTGCATTGGCATACCATTAGGTAAAAACAGGGTATTTACATTGAGAGTTAAAGCAAGTGTATAGAAGACAAACATACGAGTATCTTACTTAACTTTCAAACTTTAATGGCCTCCTGCATTCACAGTGTAGGTGAAACCAGGGTTTGGAAGATGATTGTAAGTGAAAACACATGCATAGCAGCAAACAAAACACAAATCTTACTTAGATTTGAAAAGAGAATAAACTAAAGCTTTGGCATAGCATTAGGTAAAAGCTTGGTTTTACATTGATTGTGAGTGAAAAAAGTGCATAGCAGCCAAACAAACAAGTATCTTACTTACCATTCAAAGTTGAAGTACTTCCTGAATTCACAGCATGTTATGGAAAACCAGGATTTTGAAGATAATTTTAAGTGAAAAACCTGTCATAGCAGCAAATAAATACACAAATCTTATTTAGATTAATAAAGTGAATAAACCACTGCATTAGTATAGCATTATCTAAAAGCAGCATTTTTAGATTATGACCAAAACAAGTGCATATAAGCCAAACAATCAAGTATCTTTCTTACGTTTTAAACTTGAAGTATCTCATTCATTCATACAGAGTTAGGTGAAAGCAGAGTCTTGAAGTTGATTGCAACTGAAAACACGTACAAAGCTGCCAATGAAACAAGTTTCTTCATTGGTTTTCTAAACCAAAGTACTGCCTGCATTCATCCAGAAATATGGAAAAGCAGTGTTTTGAAGTTAATTGTAATAGAAAACACGTGCATAGAAGCAAAAGAAAGAAGAATCTTACTTAGATTTCCAAAGTGAAGTAATTGCTGCATTGGCATAGTAAAAGCAGTGTTTTGACATGGTGAGCGAAAGCAAGTGTATAGCAGACAAAGAAAAAGGTATCTTACTTAACTTTCAAACTTGAATTACCTGCTGCATTCACAGATGATAGGTAAAACCAGTGTTTTGAAGATGATTTTATGTGAAAACACATGCATAGCAGTTAACTAAACACAAATTTTACTTAGATTTGAAAAGCGAATAAACTATTGCATTCATAGCATTAGGAAAAGCAGTGTTTTACCTTCATTTTGAGTGAAAGCAAGTGCATAGCAGCCAAACAAACAAGTATCTTACGTATATTTCAAAGTTGAAATAAACACTGCATTCACACAGTGTTAGGTAAATTCAGTATTTTGAAGATAATTGTAAGTGTAAACACATGCATAGCAGCAAATGAAACACAAAGATTATTTATATTTGTAAAGTAAAGAAACTTCTGCATTGGTGTACCATTAGGAAAAAATAGTGTCTTGGCATAGTGAGTGAAAGCAAGTGCACAGCAGCCAAACAAACAAGGATCTTACTTACCTTTCAAACTTGAAATACCTCCTGCATTCACATTGAGTTAGGTGAATCCAATTATCTTGAAGTTGATTTTAAGTGAAAACACGTGCAAAGCACCCAATGAAACAAGTTTTTTATTGGTTTTCTAAACTGAAGAATTGACTGCATTCGCACAGTGTTAGGGAAAAGCAGTGTTTTGAAGTTGACTGTAAGTGTAAACACGTGCATAGCAGAAAAGAAAGAAACTTACTTAGATTTACAAAGTGAAGAAACTGTAGCACTGGCATAGAAAAAGCAGGGTTTTCACATTGTAAGTGAAAGCAAGAGTATAGCAGCCAAGCAAACAAGTATCCTACTTACCATTCAAAGTTGAACTGCCTCCTGCATTCACAGAGTGTTAGGTAAAACCAGTGTTTTGAAGATGTTTGCAAGTGAGAACACATGCATAGCAGAGAATGAAACACACATCTTATTTAGATTTGTAAAGTGAAGAAACCAGTGTGTTGGCATAGCGTTAGGTAAAAGCAGTGTTTTGACATTGATTGAGAGTAAAAGCAAGTGCATAGCAGCCAAACAAACAAGTATCTTACTTACGTTTCAAAGTTGGAGTTCTTCCTGCATTCACAGCATTTAGGTAAAACCAGTGTTGCAAAGATGATTTTAAGTGAAAACACATGCATAGCAGCAAATAAAACACAAATCTTAAGCTTGAAAAGTGAAGAAACTGCTGCATAGTCCCAGCATTATCTAAAAGCAATGTTTTACCTGTGAGCAAAAGCAAGTGCATAGCAGCCAAACAAGTGCATAACTTTCAAACTTGAAGTACCTAGTGCATTCATAGAGAGTTAGGTGAAAGCAGTGTCTTGAAGTTGATTGTAACTGAAAACACGTGAAAAGCAGCCAATGAAACAAGATTCTTCATTGGTTTTCTAAACCAATGACTGTCTGCATTCACCCAGCATTAGGGAAAAGCAGTGTTTTGAAGTTCATTGTAAGAAAAAACATATGCATAGAAGTAAAAGAAAGATCTTACTTAGATTTCCAAAGTGAAGAAATTGCAGCATTGGCATAGTAAAAACAGAGTTTTGACATTGTGAGTGAAAGAAAGTATATGGCAACCAAAAAAACATGTATCTTACATTTCAAAGTTGAAGTTCCTCCTGGATTCATTGTGTGTTAGGTAAAAACAGTGTTTTGAAAATAATTATAAGTGAAAACACATGCATGGCAGCAAATAAAACACAAATCTTATTCATGTTTGTAAAGTAAAGAAACCACTGCATTGGCATAGCAATAGAAAAAGGCAGTGTGTTGGCATAGTGAATGAAAGCAAGTGCATTGCAGCAAAAAAAAAAAAAAAAAAAAAAACAACCAAGTATCTTAATTAACTTTTATACATGAAGTATGTCCTGAACTCACAGAAAGATTGGTGAAATCAGTGTTTTGCAGTTGGTTTTCAATGAAAACACGTGAAAAGCAGCCAATGAATCAAGTTTCTTCATTAGTTTTCTAAACCAAAGCACAGACTACATTCACAGAGCATTAGGGAAAAGCAGTGTTTTGAAGTTCGTTGTAAGAGAAAACACGTGCATAGCAGCAAAAGAAAGAAACTTACTTAGAATTCAAAATTGAAGAAATTGCAGCATTGGCAAAGTAAAAGCAGGTTTTTGAAGTTGTGAGTGAAAACAAATTTCTACTGACTGCATTCATCAAGTGTTAGGTAAAAGCAGTGTTTTGACATTGTGAGTAAAAGCAAGTGCATATCAGTCAAACTAGCAAGTATCTTACTAATCTTTCAAACTTGAAGTATCTTGTACATTCATATAGAGCTAGGTGCAAACAGTGTCTTGAAGTTGATTGCAACTGTAAACATGTGCAAAGCCGCCAATGAAACAAGTTTCTTCATTGGTTTTCTAAACCAAAGAACTGACTGCATTCACCCAGCATTTTGGAAAGGTAGTGTTTTGAAGTTCATTGTAAAGGAAAACACTTGCATAGCAGCAAAAGAAAGAAGAATCTTACTTAGATTTAAAAAGTGAAGAAATTGCAGGATTGGCATAGTAAAAGCAGGGTTTTGACATGGTGAGTGAAAGCAAGTGTATAGCAGACTAAAAAAGGTATTTACTTAACTTTCAAACTTGAATTACATGCTGCATTCACAGATGTTAGGTAAAACCAGTGTTTTTTTTTTTTTTTTTTTTATTATGGGTAAAAATCAAAATTCTCACAATACATACAAACATTTGTAAAATGATATATAAATATATATGCATATATGTGTATTTGCTTACAAAAATGTTATTTTATATATATATATATATACATATATTTTAAGAGGTGCTTAGATTACCTAAAATATTATATGGAACCCACTCGGATTCCCATGTTGCCCACCTCCCACACCTCCCACCACATCCAACACAAACATCTCCCATAGTGTGGCCCACCAACCTCAATGAACTTACACCTCCTGGAGCCTTGCCACCAACCATAGACCACAGTTCACACTGTAGACCACACTCTCTCCCACTCAGTTCTGAGTGGTGTGTACTGATTTAAAATGGCCTACATCCATTGCCACAACAGTACTCAGGACAACCTCCAACTCCCAAAGAAGCCCCTGTATTTCAACTGCTCATCCCCTCC